>JAPXFY010000016.1:16387313-16389813 GCA_030674185.1 Monoplex corrugatus | reverse complement strand
TTCTGGAATATATTTTGAAAGGTCTCTACCAGTAAAGCGATATCATATTTTACAATGAGAGATGACATGTACAGCTCATTTGAATAGTGAGCAACCCTTCAATGTTAAATGAAAAAAAAAGAAAACAATAATACACTTACTTCAGTTACACCAGATACATTGATTTGCAACCCATTTACATCATGGTAGTGTTTATAGAGTCTGGGCCTTGGCTTGAAGCCCATGTGCGCTCTTTGCCTATACCTTACCAAAGGGAGAAAGAGAGAGAGAGGGGGGGCAGACAAACAAACAGACAGACAGACAGACAGTCAGACAGACAGAAGAAAGAGACAGACAGACAGACAGATAGACAGAGACAGACAGACAGAGTGAGAGAGAGTGGGGCAGACAAACAGACAGACAGACAGACAGAAAGAAAGAGAGAGAGAGATCCAGACAGACAGACAGTCAGACAGACAGAAAGAAAGAGAGAGAGAGAGAGACAGACAGACATAGACAGACAGACAGATAGACAGAGACAGACAGACAGAGTGAGAGAAAGAGAGAGAGTGGGACAGACAAACAGACAGACAGACAGACAGTCAGACAGATAGAAAGAAAGAGAGAGAGAGAGACAGACAGACAGTCAGACAGACAGAAAGAAAGAAAGAGAGAGAGAGAGAGAGACAGATAGACAGAGACAGACAGACAGACAGACAAAGTGAGAGAGAGAGAGAAAGAGAGACAGACAGACAGACATACAGAGAGAAACAGCAGACAGAGTAAAAAATGGACAGATAGAGAGACAACAGAGGGTAGCAGACAGTCAGACAATCAAACAAGACACGGGCATACTCAGATTCTCGATTTTCTCATTTCCTTGTCTGGCAACGGTCATGGTTCCGTCTGCATGCTGCAAATTCGATCTTCCCTAGTGACTGCCAGAGTTGTCCCCAAATGAATTGTGCATGAGATAACAAGTGGGTGGAAAAAAAACAGAGAGGATGGCAGACAGGCAGGCAAGCATTGTAGAACTGAAGTAAAAGGGATGAGGTTCCAGGAAAGTGGTGGTGGTTTATTTTAAAAATTTTGTTTGGGATTATTTCTGTTGTTGTTGTTTTGTTCGAGTATCGTTACGTATCAACTGTTCAGTCTGGTGGTCTGGGTGAAAAAAAAAGTGGTTTTTCATTAAGTTGTCTCTGTTGCTCTAGAACTGTTCTTTCAGATTGTCTTATTTTGATCACTGCTTGTTTCTTGATTTCTAAATAGTGGGCGAAACTTTATAGATCTAGACGCGCTGTTGAGAGATTGTTGTTCTGTTTGGCATGGTCATTCCAAATGGTTTGAATTTGGTTGAAGTTATGGTATCATTTACAATGAAGAAGAAGAAAAAGAAGAAGAAGAAGAAGAAGAGGAGGAGGAGGAGGAGGAGGAGGAGGAGAGAATAAAAGAAGAATTAAAGAAGAAGAAGAACAAGAAAGAAAGAGAAAGAAAGACAGACAGAAAGAAAGAAAGAAAGAAGAAGAAGATGATGATGAACACAAAGACGAAGAAGAAGAAGAGAAAGAAGAATGATAATAGTAAAATATATCTAATATATATAATAATGATAATAATAATAATATAATAATAATAATAATAATAATAATAATAATAATAATAATAGTAAGAAGAAGAAGAACAATAATATAATAACAACAATAATAATAGTAATAGTAATAATAATAATAATAAAAATAATAATAACAATAAAATAACATTAATAATAATGACAATAATAATAATAATAATAATAATAATAATAATAATAATAATAATAATAATAATAATAATAAAAATAATAAAAATAATAACAAGAAAAAGAGGAAGAAGAAGGAGGAGAAGGAGAACAAGAAGAAGTAGTTGAAAGCAAGTTTTACATTTCTACAGAGCCTACATGACGTTGTTTGTTTCAAACTGTGAATGTGAACACGTAGAAATGCAAGTTATGCTCCTGAAAAGAAAGGATCGTTTACAACTCAGCGGTACTTGTATCCGATGTCAAGGTTTCCTGAAGTTGTGTTAGAGATTTTATATATAATGTGCTCGTTTAGTTCATCGATTGATTGATTAACCGGTTAGCTGACTGCTGTTTGTTGTGATTTTAATGTGCATATCGCATTGCATCTTTAATCACATTTTTCTATACATACCAATGTTGTTTTTCAATGAGTATTGCCCTTTTTGTCTATTGTTAAAAGTCCTAACCAAGGCATCTGACTCTTATGATGTGCCTTTTTAACCGTACATTTTTAGAATTAGTAATAATCTTTGATATTGTGTTCGACAAAGAGGGAGGGGGAAAGAGATGAGGGGAGGGTGAGGGTGAGAGAGGGGTGAAAGAGAGAGTGAGAGAGAGTAAGAGCTTGTGTGTACATTTGTTTATGCGTTCTTGTTCCTGTATGTATTTTAATGCGAATGCCAAAACAATTTCCCATTGTGATGTTCTGGGCTCAATAAAATCTTGTATCTTGTATCTTGT
>JAPXFY010000016.1:16364813-16374813 GCA_030674185.1 Monoplex corrugatus | reverse complement strand
ACCCGTTTGCCCAAAATGTCTACTTTTATTATCGATATCACAATGATTCCTCCACCAATATGTACTGTCACATGTCACTATTGATTATGTGGCACTGTATAATCAGTCATTTGGAGTACACGTCTAGGCCTATATGTTTATAACTGTAGGTATTATGATGTGTATGCAAGCTTAGAGAGAGACCTTGGTCGGTTTGCATTAAGTTGTTTGCGTGTAAGAATGTGTGCATTCTGATGTGTGAATTGTGTGTGTGTGTGTGTGTGTGTGTGTGCGTGCGTGTGTGCGTGCGTGTGTGTATGTATGTATATATATATATATATAATATGTATATATAGTATATATATATATATATATATATATATGTGAGTGTGTGTGTGTGTGTGTGTGTTTGTGTGTGTGTTCCTGCGCACGAGTGTGTATATGTGTGTGCATGTGTGTGTGAGTATGAGAGACAGAGAGAGGGATAGAGAGAGCGTGCGAGCGCGTGTGTGTGTGTGTTTGTGCGCGTGTGCGTGTGAGTGTTTTGTGTGTGTGTATGTGTGCTTGTGTGTTTGTGTGTGTGTGTTGTGTATGTGTTTACTAGTATGCGGGCGTATGGTGTGTGTGTGTGTGTGTGTGTGTGTGTGTGTGTGTGTGTGTGTGTGTGTGTGTGTGTGTGTGTGTGTGTGTGACAGTGAGAGCGAGTGCCAGAGTAAGAGAGAGTGTGTGTGTATGTGCGTATGTGTGTGAATTTGTGTGTATGTGTGTGTCCTTGCATGTGAGAAAGAGAGAAAGTATGTGTGTGTATCTGAGCCTCACTTTATGTCAACCACTTATTTGTTTGATTTTATAAGAAAGTTGATACTTCACATCAAAATCAGAGAAAGAGAGGGGGGGGGGGGAGAGGGGAGAGAGAGGCAGAGAGACAGAGAGAAAGAGAGGAGACAGGGAGAAACAGAGAGAGAGAGACAAAGAGACAGATAGAGAGAAAGAGAGAGAGAGAGAGGAGAGAGAGAGAGAGAGAGACGCATCCACACGCACACAGACACGTGCGCGCGCACACACACACACTCACACACATACACACACACACACACACACACACACACACACACACACACACATACACACACACACACATACACACACACAAACACACACACACACACATGCGAAGACTATAAAAAATACTAATGACTTGTCAGAGGAGAACGCTATACGCCTGTGCTTCAAAAAGGGATATCACTGTAATGGAAGCAAATTAAGGGGGGGTAACCAACAAAGGGGAGACAATAGAACTTGCGCTGTAGCCAACTCGAGTTTCAAAAGTCAGGCCAATAAGCTATAAACAAAGAAGTCGTTAACACACTAGACAGGCAGACGTATGAGGGAGGAGAGGGTGAGGGAGAGCGGGGGGAGGGGGGTGGTGATGGAAGAATTGTTATTTCCTTGGGAAGACTCGATTTCAGATTTTGTGAGACGACTCAAGTGGCAGTCTCTAGTTTTCATGGCTATAGTGGTTGTTAACCTCAAGTCTTTCATTCTGCTGTATATTGATCCTGTTAGCAATCCCCTCTTCCCCCCCCCCCCCCCCCCCCGAATGTTTGAGTTGCATTTTGCTAGCACGTGTGTGTGGTGTGTGTGTGTGTGTGTGTGTGCTGTGTTGTGTGTGTGTGCGCATGTACGTGTGTGCATGTACGTTTGTGTGTGTGCGTGTGCGTGTGCATGTACATGTGTGTGTGTGTGCGTGTGTCTGTGTGTGTGTCTGTGTGTGTGTGTTCTGTGTGTGTGCGTGTGTATGTCTGTGTGTGTGTCTGTGTGTGTGTCTGTGCGTTGTGTGTGTGTGTGTGTGTCTGTGTTTGTGTGCGTGTGTGATATAATGTACTGACGCCAATTAAAAACAAACAAAAAACACGAGTGTGCGCATGTGTAAGTCTGTGTGCATGTATGTGGGGTGGGAGAGGGTGGGGTGAAGAAAATATCCCGAATAAAGCTGGCAGACATGAACTCAAAAAGAATGTACCAAATAAAACTACATACCAAATAAAACTGGCAGACATGACCTTAAAAAGAACATACCAAATAAAACTGGCAGACATGACCTTAAAAAGAACATACCAAATAAAACTGGCAGACATGACCTTAAAAAGAACATACCAAATAAAACTGCAGACATGACCTTAAAAAGAACATACCAAATAAAACTGGCAGACATGACCTTAAAAAGAACATACCAAATAAAACTGGCAGACATGACCTTAAAAAGAACATACCAAATAAACTGGCAGACATGACCTTAAAAAGAATATACCAAATAAAACTGGCAGACATGACCTTAAAAAGAACATACCAAATTAAACTGGCAGACATGACCTTAAAAAGAACATACCAAATTAAACTGGCAGACATGACCTTAAAAAGAACATACCAAATTAAACTGGCAGACATGACCTTAAAAAGAATATACAAAATATAACTGACAGACATGGAATTAAAAAAAAAATCCAGCGTTCATAGTAATTTGGATCATAACAAGCACTCACCAAACTCACCCAAGCGCAGAGTCTCCTACGGTGGGTGGCCCCTATCATGGCTTGACATCTGTGCTCCCCATGGGCTTCCTGGCACTTGAACTTTGATTGAATGAACTTAAGGTTGATTGTGTCTTATGTGTAGCTGGAATGGGTGGCGTGGGGATCAACGGCACTGAGACGGAACAAAAATGGCGACAGAAAAAAAGAAGAGAAAAGCAGTGCTATCTCTGTTCAGAGAAGTAAACAAAAACACTTAACCCCATTGGGATACTGGTGGCTCGTTCAGTATAAACAGTATCTTCACCTTCTGGAAATCATGCGCTTGAAATTTCCTCTTTTCTGTCACTCTCTTTGTTTCTCTCATGGCTTTTGGCTTTCTGTCATTTCTTCCTATTATATTATGTCTTGCTTGTCCATTCACCTTATATTATATGTTCGATCTTCTTCTTCTTCTTGGCGTACGCTGCTACACAATCATCTGAGTCCGGGCGATGAATGCAGCCATCTTTTCCAGCTCCTGTCTGCAGCCATGGAGTTTGGTTGTCAGCGGAGTGTCTGTCGGCCACACGTCCTGTCTTGCCACCTGGTGAAGGGGACATCTTTGGAATATATGCTCCGTGGTTTGGTCTTCTTGACCGCAGGGACATCCGATAAATCCTTACGTACTTTCTCTTAGGACTGAAAATTGGGAAAGCACACGCACTGAGTGCATTTCGACTCTGAGGAAAAGCAATGTGCAGAAGCAATTTTAGGTAATTTAGGCCCGTTTTTGTAAGTATGTTTTAACGTCCTTACTTATGTTTATATTTGTATTCAGGTATTTTCTTAATCCTCTGGAAATACACTGGACGGAGTGGTCAACACCAGAAGCATATCCTTGGATTATGTGCACGAATGCATTGGTGTGTGTACTCAATGTTCTTTTCCAGGTGCTTTTTTTCCCTTCAAGTAGAGGTATGGTGTACTTTTGGAGATGGTCAATGCCCCCGATAGGGCTCTTGGCAGTCGACTAGGCTTTGAGCAACAGTAACAATAACAATAACAATAACAACAATAATAACAATAGCAATAACAACAACAATAACAACAATAAACAAAAACACAGGAAGGCGAAACTACAATTCTGCGACAGGATTAGGAAGAGAGGGAAAGAGATGTGGAGGTAGAGGAAAGATGGAATGAGTGTTGGCTCATTATTACATGGTGGTAATGTGAAGGTGGTTGGTGGGGTGGGGGTGAGGTGGGGGAGGAAAGAAAGGATACTGGCTGATCGTGGTGGAAATGAAAACGACGATACAGAGAAACGATGGCGATAAGAAATCTCGATCTCAAAGATAAACTGGTATAATCTTTCTCGTTGAAACTGTTTAGTATTCTGCAGCAGTGGGACGGAGCAGGGTGAAGGAGGGACTGGGATGACAGCTGAGGGCGGGGATAAAGTATATGTACACACACACACACACACACACACATACACACACACACACACACACACCACACACACACACACACACACACACACACACACACACACACACACACACACACATACATATATATATATATGCTAACATATGTTTTTCCCTCGAGTCTGAATCATTGATGAGGGATTACCCACACGTGCATGCTCACACGCTCTCCTCTTACCTCCTTTCCCTGTCTCTTCTCTGTCTCTGTCTATCTCTATGTCTCTGTCTCTGTTTCTGTCTCTTTGTTCTGTCTCTGTCTCTCTGTCTGTCTCTGTCTGTCTCTGTCCCTGTCTGTCTCTCTCTCCCCCTCTCTCTCTCCCTTTCTCTCCCTCTCTATCTCTCGCCCCTCTCTCTCTCTCCTTTCTCTCTGTCTGTCTGTCTGGCTGGCTGGCTGGCTGTCTCTCTCTCTTTCGCTCTCTCTCTCTTTCTCTCTCCCCCTTTTTCTCAAACACACAAGTTTTCCTCTTGTTAGTGTTATGGATAATGTGAAAGGAGAGACGGGAAGAAAACGAAAACAAAACAAAACAACAAACCAACCCTGAAGCACCAAACCACAACCAGGGGGATGCCTTGTCCAAGAAGAGCTGTCCACAATACCAAACGTGACATTATCACAGAAACATCATATTGAGAGAAGAACAGAAAAAATGGTGGAAGTTAGCACCAGTCCATCACTACATTCATCGACAGAAAATTAAGTGGTTTGCTCGTCTGGTTCGAATGCAAACCCCACGGGTTGGCACAGCAATTAAAAAAAACCCAAAAAGATACGTGGATTTACAAAAGGAAGAGGAAGACCATGGAAGACACGGTTTAATTGCATGAAGGGGACTTTGACGACACGTCACATTGTCTTCTTCAATTCTTCCAGCTTGCTCTTGACCATCAGCTCATTCTTCTCCGCGACCTCCATGATGAGTACAAGCCGGCGGATAACAGAAGAAGAAGTTGTTGGTGTACAGAACAGCCAGGAGTAAGTAAAGGGAAGGGGGGGGGGGGGCAAGGGAAGGTGGGGAACAGAAGTATGTTGACTGAGTGAATTGAGAAGGGAGATAAGAACAGACGACGAAGGGTTGTCTGGAACTGAAAAGTAGAAAGCTGATAAAAGTCAATACGATTATTCTCCTCTTGAAGCCGTAGAGTGTCTGCTTTATGAGTAAGACGAGCGCGGGTTTAAAAGAAAATGTCGGTCTTTACCTGCTGATTGTATTGCTTTCCCTTCTTCCTTCAGAAACGGATCGGTTGTATAAGCATTTTAAGAACATCATTCGAAAAAAAAGAATGGCGTTGGCTATCGTGGCCCTCCATACAAATCTATCCTTTGTCGCTGAAAGTGCATCTCCCACCATCTTTGTCTTCATCCACTCCGCAACTCCGTTCAAGAGATAGCTCAAGAAAAACACACACAACGGAAATCGATTCGAAAAATCATGGTGGTAATGGCTAACACAACTAGGACTTAAATCGTTTTAAAAGTACAAAGTATTCTTGCACTTTAGACTTTGCAGATATCGTCCCTCACAAATCCTGTTGTGTGTTGAAATTGAAGTGTTCTGGTTTCTTTCTCTTTTCTTTCCTTCCTATCCGTCCAGATGTACATTTAAGAAGGATGTGTATTATGTATTACAATGAAAAATATATAGATATAAATATTTCATCTCCAAACTACGTCATAAAACAGAAATAAATACATGAAGAAAAAGTAAAGCAAGAAATGAATGAAAACAAATAGATTATAGATTTAGCAGATTGTGACAAAACAACAACAGCAACAACAACAACAACAATAACAACAACAGCAACAGCAATAGAACAGCGACAAAAACCCAACCCAAAAAAATCTTCGACGTAAGTTTAATTGTTTCTTTTTTACGCTTTAACGAGGGCTGATCCGAGCAACTCTATATTTTTTCTGTCTGTCTGCCTGTCTGTCTGTCTGCCTGTCTGTCTATCTGTCTGCCTGCCACCCCCCCCCCCTCTCTCTCTCTCTCTGTCTGTGCCACATTTCTTGCCGAGCAGTCTTTCGTCTATGCTAAAAAAACAACAACAAAAAAACAAGCAAACAAACAAACAAACAAAAACGACAAAAAGAAAGAAAGAAAGAAAGAAACAAAGAAAGAAAGAAAGAACAAACAAATAAACCAAAATAAAAAAATAAAAATATTGTGCATGCAATTCCACCATCAATTTTCTTAGCCTGGCACTTTGCTTGGAAACGATTACATTTTGTGCATTGATTTAAAACAAAATGAGTAAAAGAATAAAATAAACACAAAGTACGCTTGCAATTGAAAAAAAAAGAACAGCAACAACAGATTAACCACTTTTCTTGAGGTATCCGCCATTCAGATAAACGAAAAATAAAACAACACGAATGCATCGTCTTTTGTGAATCATGTTGGTTTCATTTTGTATATTATCGTGTGTATCTGCCTATCTATCTATCTATCTAGCTGTCTATCTATCTATCTATCTATCTAGCTGTCTATCTATCTATCTATCTATCTAGCTGTCTATCTATCTATCTATCTATCTATCTATCTATCTATCTATCTATCTTCTGTCTGTCTGTCTATCTATCTATCTATCTATATAATTATCCATCCATCCATCCATCCATCCATCCATCTATCTATATATCTATCTATCTATTTATCTATCTATCTATATATCTATTTATCTATCTATTTATCTATCTGTCTCTCTATCTATCTATCCATCTATCTATCTATCTATCTAATCTATCTATCTGTCTGTCTATCTATCTACCTATCTATCTATTTATCTATCTATCTATCTATCTATCTATCTATTTATCTATCTATCTATCTATCATCTATCTATCTATCTATCTATCTATCTATCTATCTATCTATCTAGCTTCTATCTATCTATCTATCTAGCTGTCTATCTATCTATCTATCTATCTATCTATCTATCTATCTATCTATCTATCTATCTAGCTGTCTATCTATCTATCTATCTATCTATCTATCTATCTATCTATCTATCTATCTATCTATCTGTCTGTCTGTCTGTCTATCTATCTATCTATCTATATAATTATCCTCCATCATCCATCCATCCATCATCTATCTATATATCTATCTATCTATTTATCTATCTATCTATATATCTATTTATCTATCTATTTATCTATCTGTCTCTCTATCTATCTATCATCTATCTATCTATCTATCTAATCTATCTATCTGTTGTCTATCTATCTACCTATCTATCTATTACATTATCTATTATCTATATATCTATCTATCTATCTATCCATCTATCTATCTATCTATCTATCTATGTATCTATCTATCTGTCTATACATACATACATACATACATACATATATATATATATATATATATATATATATTATATACATATGTGTGTGTATATATGCAATGTATAACTTGTGTATGTTGTGTGTAATTGTGTGGTGTGTGTGTGTGTGTGTGTGGTGCGTGTGTGTGTGCGTGTGTGTGCGGTGTGCGTGTGTGGTGTGTGTGTGTGGTGTGTGTGTTAGAGACGAAAGAAAGAAAGAAAGAAAGCCCCAAGGAACAACAAACAATCATCTTAGATATGATAACTGGCGAGAGAAGATACATTACTGGAAAGGACTGTCTGCATCTGAGAGTAGAGTCAGTAGAAGAGTCAATGAAATCCTCCTTCTCTTACAACTGTTTAATATCCTGTGGGTAGAAAGCTAAGAGATGGAGTGAGAGATAGGAGCCAGGGATTGGGGTGAACCGTAGGTAAGAATATTGAAAGCTACGCTAACTTGTTCGTTTTTGTTTTTTGTTTTTTTAAGCTGCGTCTTCGGGATAAAACCTTATCACAGACACACGCACGCACACCCCCACCCCCACCCCCCCAGCCCCACACACACACCTATGAACACCCATCCATCCATCCTGCACCCCCCCCCCCACCCACACACGTGTTTGGACGTGTCTCTGCATCAATAACAGTCTTTATGTCTCTCGTCCTGTCTCAGAGGCAGAGAGAGAAGAGACAAAGAGAGAGAGAGAAGGACGAGAGAGAGAGAGAGAAGAGGAGAGAGAGGACAAAAGAGACAAGAGAGAGCAGAAGAGTAGAGACAGAGAGGCAGAGGATAGAGACAGAAGACAGAAGAAACAAGACAGAGCAGACAGAAAGAAGACAGACAGAGAGAGAGGCATAGACAGAGAACAAGAGAGAGAGAGAGAACAAGAGAGGCATGGACAGACAGACAGACAGACAGACAGAGAGAGAAATAGAGAGAAACAGAGAATGAGAGAGAGAGAAACAAAGAGAGAGGGGGGGTGAGAGAAAGAGATAAGGGGAGAGTAAGAGAGAGAGAGAGAGAGATGAAATGAGAGAGAAAGAGAGAGAGAGAGACAGAGAGACAGACAGACAGACAGAGACAGAGA
This sequence comes from Monoplex corrugatus, assembly GCA_030674185.1. Lineage (NCBI taxonomy): Eukaryota > Metazoa > Mollusca > Gastropoda > Littorinimorpha > Ranellidae > Monoplex > Monoplex corrugatus. Next base: position 16,366,413 of record JAPXFY010000016.1, on the reverse strand, counting down.
CAGAGAGAGACAGAGAATGATCTAAAGACTAGACATTAGAAATAGCCACGGCTGGTAAGAGAAAAAAATGGGAGATGCCAGGAGAGGAGATTATTACAACGAAATTGAAAAAAATATTTTTAAAAAAGCAGACAACTAACGAAGAGGTCACAGCAGAATGTTCGTTGTGACCAAGTCGAGTTGCAAAAATATAATGTCGTTAGAAAACACACTTGGGAGATAGAGTTAGTCATGGAATGGACTCCAGATGCAGAGTGGATGTCGATCATCCTTTATTTCTTTTCCAGTTTGATAGGAGCCCACCGTTTTTCAATAGTTGTGTGTGTGTGTGTGTGTGTGTGTGTGTGTGTGTGTGTGTGTGTGTGTGTGTGTGTGTGTGTGTGTGTGTGTGTGTGAGAGTGTGTGTGTGTATGTGAGTGTATGTGTGCGTGTGTGTGTATGTGTGTGTGTGTATGTGTGTGTGGTGTGTTGAGTAGTGAGTGTGTTGTGAGTGTGTGAGTGAGTGTGTGTGCGTGTGTGTGTATGTGTAGTGTGTTTGTTTTAAAGGTTTATATCAGTCTTAGAGGATGCTTGCGTTTATCTGTATGAACGTGTATGTGTGTGTGTGTGTGCGCGTGTGTGCGCGCGCGTGCGCTTATGCGTGTTTCTGTGTGTGTGTGTGTTAGTGCACGCGGGTGTGTATGTGTGTGAGTGTATGTGTGTGTATGCATGTGTGTGTTGTGTATGCATTTATGTGCGTGTGTGAGTGTGTGTGTTTGCTTTTATGTGTGTGCATGTGCGTGTGTGTGCGTGCGTGTGTATATGTATATGTAGTGTGTGTGTGTGTGCGTGTGCATATATGTGTGTGTGTGCATGTGTGGGTGCGTGCATGTATGTATGTGTGTGTGTGTGTGTATGCATGTGTATGTTATGTATCATGTATGTGCGTGATATATTTTTTCTCCATATTTCAATGGTGCAATGATTCGAAATAGGAGCAATCTGCAAGAAATCGTTTTAAAGAGCAAAAGCCAAAAGGCTCTCCTTACACCATCTTTCGCCACAGTAAACCATTGACGAAACAGAAGGAGCCCCCGTGAATAATGGACTGGCACATATATAGGAGAATAATTCATCATCATCATCATCATCATCAATCATCATCATCATCATCATCATCATCATCATCATCATCATCATCAGGTGCCCTGCCGCATGGCGCTGGCGACCATGGACTTCCATCTGCCTCTATTTCTCGTTGCCCCTAGCATCTCCCCCACCCTCCCCGTCCCCAGCCACTCTGCAAGTCCGTACAGCATTTTCTCCCTGGGTCTACCCGGTGCTCTCTTTCCCTCCAGCTTTCCCGTTGTGACCAGGTGCTCCAAATCCCCCTTCCTCATAAAATGGCCTATAAATGTTGCCTGTCTTTTCCTAATCTTCCTTATGAGTGACCTACTTGTGTCTGCCTCCATCAAGACTGTCTCGTTTGTTTTCTTTGCTGTCCATGGAACCCTCAACATTCTTCTTAGAAACCGCATCTCGGCTGCCTCAATCTTGTTCTGGCTTTGTGTGTTGACTGTCCACGCCTCGCATCCGTACAACAGTATTGATTCTATATAAC
>JAPXFY010000016.1:16349813-16354813 GCA_030674185.1 Monoplex corrugatus | reverse complement strand
GAATTGCGAATGAAAAAGAAGGAAGAGAGAAAGCTAGGGAAGGGAGATAACACGGGAAATAGGGGAGGTGAACACTAATGAAAGAGGATGAAAAATATTTGGAAGAAAGGAAAGGGAAGAGGAATGACAGGGATAGGTGTGTGTGTGTGTGGAATTTTAGCTGCTAAAAGAAGGGGGGGGGGGGAGGGTTTTCATCGGCAGGAGGAGGCAACTCTAGTCTTTTTTTTTTTTTTTTTTTTTACACACGTAATTACCAGAGGGGGCGCTGTCAGCAGCTGGCAGGAACAATAACTCTCCAATCCATCTCAGTTTAGTGTCGACTCTGCCATTTCCCTTGCTTGCAAAAGAAGAGCGGCTCCATGGATACTTTTTTTTTTCTTGTCGTTCCGAGCTCATTCGTTACTTGGAAAAGGGGGGTGGGGGGGTGGGGAGTTGTGGGTGTTCTTGGTCTTTTTCTTTATTATGATATTTATGAGGATTGTCATATTTCACCATCATCATCATCATCATCATCATCATCATCATCATCATCATCATCATCGTCGTCGTCACCATCATCGTCATCATCATCATCAGAAAAGCGTCATCATGAACATCACCATAATCATCGTCATCATCACCATTCTGCTGATCATCGTAATTATCATCATCATCGCCATTATGATCATTGTCATTATAACCGTTAGGAATCATCATCGTAATTATCATCATCATCGCCATTATGATCATCGTCATTATAACCGTTAGGAATCATCATCGTAATTATCATCATCATCACCATTATGATCATCGTCATTATAACCGTTAGGAATCATCATCGTAATTATCATCATCATCACCATTATGATCATCGTCATTATAACCGTTAGGAATCATCATCGTAATTATCATCATCATCACCATTATGATCATCGTCATTATAACCGTTAGGAATCATCGTCGTAATTATCATCATCATCACCATTATGATCATCGTCATTATAACCGTTAGGAATCATCATCGTAATTATCATCATCATCGCCATTATGATCATTGTCATTATAACCGTTAGGAATCATCATCGTAATTATCATCATCATCGCCATTATGATCATCGTCATTATAACCGTTAGGAATCATCATCGTAATTATCATCATCATCACCATTATGATCATCGTCATTATAACCGTTAGGAATCATCATCGTAATTATCATCATCATCGTAATTATCATCAATCATCGTAATTATCATCATCATCGCCATTATGATCATCGTCATTATAACCGTTAGGAATCATCATCGTAATTATCATCATCATCGTAATTATCATCATCATCGTAATTATCATCATCATCGTAATTATCATCATCATCGCCATTATGATCATTGTCATTATAACCGTTAGGAATCATCATCGTAATTATCATCATCATCGCCATTATGATCATTGTCATTATAACCGTTAGGAATCATCATCGTAATTATCATCATCATCGCCATTATGATCATTGTCATTATAACCGTTAGGAATCATCGTCGTAATTATCATCATCATCGCCATTATGATCATTGTCATTATAACCGTTAGGAATCATCATCGTAATTATCATCATCATCACCATTATGATCATTGTCATTATAACCGTTAGGAATCATCATCGTAATTATCATCATCATCGCCATTATGATCATTGTCATTATAACCGTTAGGAATCATCATCGTAATTATCATCATCATCGCCATTATGATCATTGTCATTATAACCGTTAGGAATCATCATCGTAATTATCATCATCATCACCATTATGATCATTGTCATTATAACCGTTAGGAATCATCGTCGTAATTATCATCATCATCGCCATTATGATCATTGTCATTATAACCGTTAGGAATCATCATCGTAATTATCATCATCATCACCATTATGATCATTGTCATTATAACCGTTAGGAATCATCATCGTAATTATCATCATCATCACCATTATGATCATCGTCATTATAACCGTTAGGAATCATCATCGTAATTATCATCATCATCACCATTATGATCATTGTCATTATAACCGTTAGGAATCATCATCGTAATTATCATCATCATCGCCATTATGATCATTGTCATTATAACCGTTAGGAATCATCGTCGTAATTATCATCATCATCGCCATTATGACCATTGTCATTATAACCGTTAGGAATCATCATCGTAATTATCATCATCATCGCCATTATGATCATTGTCATTATAACCGTTAGGAATCATCGATCGTAATTATCATCATCATCGCCATTATGATCATTGTCATTATAACCGTTAGGAATCATCGTCGTAATTATCATCATCATCGCCATTATGATCATTGTCATTATAACCGTTAGGAATCATCGTCGTAATTAATTAAATCATCATTCGCCCCATTATGATCATTGTCATTATAACCGTTAGGAATCATCTCGTAATTATCATCATCATCGCCATTATGATCATTGTCATTATAACCGTTAGGAATCATCATCGTAATTATCATCATCATCACCATTATGATCATTGTCATTATAACCGTTAGGAATCATCATCGTAATTATCATCATCATCGCCATTATGATCATTGTCATTATAACCGTTAGGAATCCATCGTATTTCATCATATCCCATTATGATCATTCATATACGTAGATCCCGTATTTCATCATCACCCATTATGATCATTGTCATTATAACCGTTAGGAATCATCGTCGTAATTATCATCATCATCGCCATTATGATCATTGTCATTATAACCGTTAGGAATCATCGTCGTAATTATCATCATCATCGCCATTATGATCATTGTCATTATAACCGTTAGGAATCATCGTCGTAATTATCATCATCATCACCATTATGATCATTGTCATTATAACCGTTAGGAATCATCATCGTAATTATCATCATCATCGCCATTATGATCATTGTCATTATAACCGTTAGGAATCATCATCGTAATTATCATCATCATCGCCATTATGATCATTGTCATTATAACCGTTAGAATCATCATCGTAATTATCATCATCATCGCCATTATGATCATTGTCATTATAACCGTTAGGAATCATCATCGTAATTATCATCATCATCGCCATTATGATCATTGTCATTATAACCGTTAGGAATCATCGTCGTAATTATCATCATCATCGCCATTATGATCATTGTCATTATAACCGTTAGGAATCATCATCGTAATTATCATCATCATCGCCATTATGATCATTGTCATTATAACCGTTAGGAATCATCATCGTAATTATCATCATCATCGCCATTATGATCATTGTCATTATAACCGTTAGGAATCATCATCGTAATTATCATCATCATCGCCATTATGATCATTGTCATTATAACCGTTAGGAATCATCGTCGTAATTATCATCATCATCGCCATTATGATCATTGTCATTATAACCGTTAGGAATCATCGTCGTAATTATCATCATCATCGCCATTATGATCATTGTCATTATAACCGTTAGGAATCATCGTCGTAATTATCATCATCATCACCATTATGATCATTGTCATTATAACCGTTAGGAATCATCGTCGTAATTATCATCATCATCACCATTATGATCATTGTCATTATAACCGTTAGGAATCATCATCGTAATTATCATCATCATCGCCATTATGATCATTGTCATTATAACCGTTAGGAATCATCGTCGTAATTATCATCATCATCGCCATTATGATCATTGTCATTATAACCGTTAGGAATCATCATCGTAATTATCATCATCATCGCCATTATGATCATTGTCATTATAACCGTTAGGAATCATCATCGTAATTATCATCATCATCACCATTATGATCATTGTCATTATAACCGTTAGGAATCATCATCGTAATTATCATCATCATTGCCATTATGATCATCGTCATTATAACCGTTAGGAATCATCATCGTAATTATCATCATCATCGCCATTATGATCATTGTCATTATAACCGTTAGGAATCATCGTCGTAATTATCATCATCATCGCCATTATGATCATTGTCATTATAACCGTTAGGAATCATCATCGTAATTATCATCATCATCATCGCCATTATGATCATTGTCATTATAACCGTTAGGAATCATCATCGTAATTATCATCATCATCATCGCCATTATGATCATTGTCATTATAACCGTTAGGAATCATCGTCGTAATTATCATCATCATCACCATTATGATCATTGTCATTATAACCGTTAGGAATCATCGTCGTAATTATCATCATCATCGCCATTATGATCATTGTCATTATAACCGTTAGGAATCATCGTCGTAATTATCATCATCATCACCATTATGATCATCGTCATCATCACCGTTGTAATCATGGTCGTCTCACCATTATGAACGTCATCATCATCATCAACACATTCGTCATTTATCAACATTATAGTCATCGTTGGCGTCATCTTTGTCGTCGTCGTCGTCGTCATCATCATCATCATCATCATCATCATCATCATCATGATCACCACCACCACCACCACCACCACCTCCATCATCGTCATCATTATCATCATCCCCCTTGTCAGAAGTTCCATGATCTCAATGATACTATTTGCGTACTGATTTGTGAATGAAAGGATTACACTGTGTCAATGATAAGCAAACGAGAGAACATTGAACAATTTTAGAATATAAACAGCGTTAAGATCTTGCGTATCGCCCGGCTAAAAAGCTTACCACGAATGAAATAATAATAACACGTATTGCACATAATGACATCAACCCTTCGACTCCTGCACCCTGTCCATCAGCATCCTGCATTATCAATCACGCTAACAAAGCAAAAAACTTAACCCTTTGATTCGTTTATCCTATCCACCAGATTTCTGCAGGAAGCTGGTGGATAAGGTGAGGGAGTCAAAGGGTTAAGTTCTTTTATTTTTTTGCAATTGCTGGACAGGGTGTGGGAGTCAAAGGGTTAATGGTTGTGGTTGCATTGGTGATGATAATG
>JAPXFY010000016.1:16329813-16332313 GCA_030674185.1 Monoplex corrugatus | reverse complement strand
CACACACACACACACACACCACACACACACACACACACACACACACACACACACACACACACACACACACACACACACACACACAACACACACACACACACACACACAACACACACACACACACACACAACACCACAACACCAACACCACACAACCACACACAACACACCACACACACACCGCGCGCACACACACACACACACACACACACATACACACACACACACACACACACACACACACACACACACACACACAACACACACACAAACACACCACACACACACACACACACACACACACACACACACACACACACAACACACACACACACACACAACACACACACACACACACAACACACACAAACACACACACACACACACACACACACCACACACACACACACACAACACACACACACACACAACACAACACACACACACACACACACACACACACACACACACACACACACACACACACACACACACACACACACACACACACACACACACACACACACACACACCGCGCGCGCGCACACACACAACACACACACACTACCTTTTGCTTTTTTGCTTTCTTGCCATATTCTTTCTTTTCTACCTGTTTGTTTGTTTGTTTGTTTGTTTGTTTGTTGTTTCGCTTCCCCCCCCCCCCCCCCCCCAATTTTAGATCTGTGTATGATTCTGTTAGCATGTCTGTTTCATCTCTCTATCTGTCTGCTCTCTGTCTATCTGTCTCTGTCCCTATATCTGTCTGTCTGTCTCTCTCTCTCTCTCTCCTCCCCCCCCCCCCTCTCTCTCTTTCCCTCTGACTTTTTGTCTCTTTCCACATCTGTCTGTCTGTCTCTTTGCCTCTCTGTCTCTGTCTGTCTGTCTGTCTCTCTCTCTCTCTCCCTCCCCCCCTCTCTCTCCCCTTCTTTCCCTCTGACTTTTTGTCTCTTTCCACATCTGTCATTCTGTCTCTTTGTCTCTCTGTCTCTGTCTGTCTGTTTCTCTCTCTCTCTCTCTCCTGAGGGAAACCTTTGTGACATTCTTCTTTAAATTAACCTATTCTTTGACTCCCTGCCCCTATTAGATACCCTTTTCGTCCTGAAGAATCACCCACTTCTTTCTCTTCACCCTTTAACACACTCACCCCACCCCCACCCCCTTTCCGGTGGAAATCTAATTAGCCCTAGCTCCCCACCCACACACACACACACACGATAATCAACCTAACGAGATGCTCCTGACCACGCTATGAATTTCATGCATCACTGCCACGTTTCTCATACCCCATCCCCACCCCGCTCCCATCATTCCACACACAGAGAGAAAGAGAGATAAGAAAGGAGAGGAGAAAGAAACCGAGAGAGAAAAATCCCATAGAGAGTTAGCGTGAGGGTGGCTGGACGAAGGGGTGAAAGGAGAGGAGAAGCAGGGGGGGGGGGGGTTACTTGAACATAGAGAGGTAGCCTAGGCAGATTCGTTGTGTTAGCTTTAAGCTGAAGGTCCATCATCATCATCAGAGGCCTGGCCCGCATGCCGTTGGCGATCATGAATTTTCCATCTGTCTGTATCTCGTACATGTTGTTCTTGCAAGAAAGATAATTCGGTGTGAAATCAAGAGACGAATTCAGTTCCTTAACCTGGACGGGCGGGAAAAAAAAAGCCCTGCAAGCACGACTGGAAAATGTCCGTCCGTGCACGGGCGTGCCTGGCCGGGGTTACTCTAACTGATTCAGGTAATCATCATCATCATCAGGTGCCTTGCAGCATGGCGTTGGCGATCATGGACTTCCATATATCTCTATCTCTAATTGCCTCAAGCATCTCTTCCACCCTCCTCGTCTTCAGCCACCTTGCAAGTCCGTCTAGTATCTTCTCCCTGGGTCTACCTGGTGCTCTCTTTCCCTCCAGCTTTCCTGTTGTGACCAGGTGTTCCAAATCCCCTTTCCTCAAAAATGGTCTATAAATGTTGCCTGTCTTTTCCTAATCTTCCCTATGAATGATCTTCTTGTGTCTGCCTTCATGAAGGTCCAGAAAGTGTTTAAATGATCAGTTAGTTTTATTAAGTGTTTCCAAGACTCTCTGAGCATTAGGGAACGTTCATAGTAAACCCGGATGGGCGGCCACGAACGGCTGGCTGGCTGGCCGCCCGTGGCCGTGAAAGCGTTCATACTACAAGGACGTCGGAGCCCGAAGGCCACGTTTTTCTTTTTTCTTTTTTTTTTCTTCTTTTGTTTTTCCTTCGACAGGAGCCCACCAAAGATGTGCACGAAGCGACAAAAGTTGATACTGTAGTCATGGTGGAAGAAGAAAAGAAACGTTGTAACATCCAATCCCGTCGATTTTCTGTACATTCAATCTGTCCCAACCTCTCTGGCGATGTTTTCCCAAGCAGCTGCAAGTATGTCTCTGTAGTGATGTTTATCGCCCTTCTCGTAAATGCAAGGCCTTGGTCTCATGGCAGAAATAAGTTTCTCCTCGTACATGTTTTCTTGCAAGAAAGA
>JAPXFY010000016.1:16314813-16317313 GCA_030674185.1 Monoplex corrugatus | reverse complement strand
TAAAAGTTTGTTACGGTTAGAAACAAATAGGCGCAGAAGAAACGATAAGGGATGTTGATTACCAGATGAACAGAGGTAAACGACTGTTACGTGTGGTTTGGTTTTTCTGCCAAGTTAGAATCCTATTTGTGGCATTAGACGTTTGAGACCAAAACATACTCACAGACACACACACACACAGATACACGCGTGCGCACGCACGCACGCACACACACACACACACACGCATACGCATGCACGCACGCACGCACACACACACACACACACACACACACACACAGAGTCCTAAGGACATAAACGCACAGAAATTGAATTAAAAGCCTGACCCATCTTTCTTTTTTATTTGTCTCTGTCTCTCCGTCTGTCATTGTCTGTCTGTCTGTCTGTCTACCTGTCTTTATTTCTCTGTCTTCCTTCTGTCTCTGTCTCTCCCCCCTCTCTCTCTGCCACTGTCTGTCTGTCTGTCTGTCTGTCCGTCCGTCAGTCTGTCTGTCTGTAAGTCTGTCTCTGCACCTGTCTCTGTCTCTCTGTTTCTCTCTTTGTCTCTGTCTTCTATTTGTCTGTCATTTTCTTTTGTCTCTCTCTCTCTGTTTTCTCTCTCTCTCACTGTATGTCTCTGTCTGTCTGTCTGTCTGTCTCTCTTTCTCTCTCTCTCCCTCTGTCTGTCTGTCTGTCTGCTCTGTCTCTGTCTCTGTCTCTGTCTGTCTGTCTCTCTCTCTCTCTCTCTCTCTCTCTCTCTCTCCTCCGTGAAGTATTTTATTTTTGTCTAATCAATTTTACATTCAAGCAATGCAAACCGCGCGCACATCTCGCTATCAATCTTCACAGCGTGACAGCTTGTTCTGAAGCGAATTCGTTCAATGCAAAAACAAAAATGATCAAAACGAAATAAAACAAAATAGAATAAGATGAAATAAAGATTAGATGAAACAAAAAATCAAAGTAGACGAAATAAAAATTGAAGCATGTCAAAACAAAAAAAAGAAGTCAGAAAACTAATTTTTGATAAAAGTATACTTTTTTTTTCATCGTCAGTCTCTCTACCACCAGTTTAGACACGCAACCCTGTCAGGAAAAACAACAACAACTAAACAACATACAGAAAGGAAAAACAACATTAACCCTTTGACTCCAACACCCTGTTTACCAGCATCCTGCAATGTCAACCATGCTAGCAAAGCAAAAACCTTCATCCTTTGATTCCATAACCCTGTCTACTAGCATCCTGCATTGTCAATCATGCTACCAAAGCACAAAAAAAATAGTTCATCATTTGATTCCCTCACCCTGTCCACCAGCTTCCTACAGCAAGCTAATGTATAAAGTGAGGGAGTCAAACGGTTAAGGTTTTTGCAGTTGGTGGATAGATAGGGTCCGGGAGTCAAAGGGTTAAAGGAAGAATGATATAGCTTTTTTTTTTTCAGACTTTCAGTTTAAATGGTTGTTACACGATTACAGATTGTTTTCCTTATAGTGCTGTTCGTGTTTCATTTTTCAAAAAAAAATTTATCATACTTTTATTCTTTTAACTGATGTGGTCTTATTTTTTACTCCTACACTAATCGGTTTATGGTCTTTTTGAGTTATGCCTTTTCAAACAGAGCGACTATTTTCTTGTAACATTTATTTGTTTCAATAAGTGTCATCAAAACGCTGTCACCAAAATGGTTATACCCGTAAGTAGATGACTAAGCTTTCTTCTTCTTATTTTTTTACATCATTAGCTTCTTCATCATCATCATCATCATATTCATATCATCATCATCTATCATCATCATCATCATCATCATCATCATCATCATCATGATTGTGCCCTGCCGCATGGCGTTGGCGATCATGGCCTCGTCACACGAAATCTATCCCTTGTCGCTGCAAGTACATTTTCCCACCCTCTATGTCTTCAGCCACCCTGCAGTCCGTCCAGTATCTTCTCCCTGGGTCATTATGGCCAGCCAAAAACACGAAAACACGAAAACAGAATCGTAGCTTTATATTTCAAAAATAATACATACAAATTTATTTTTCAAGTTATTATGAATTATCTCATATGGCTTAACGCTTTTAACTGGCATGCCTTTGACATTACACAATAATCTCTGAAACAGAAAGGATTTGCAATTCAACATTATGGATTTTCTTTTGATAAGTATAGATTTAACTGTGATTTGCAATTCAACATTATGGATTTTCTTTTGATAAGTATAGATTTAACTGTGATTTGCAATTCAACATATTCTTATAGGATTTTTTTGCATTTTTGATTATAAGTATAGATTTAACTGTGATTTGCAATTCAACATTATGGATTTTCTTCTTGATAAGTATAGATTTAACTGTGATTTGCAATTCAACATTATGGATTTCTTTTTTGATAGATATTAGATTTATTCTGGCAATTAGCTTGATAGTATAATTTAACTTGAATAAATAACATTTGAATTTTGCCTTTTGTACTATATTTGCCCTTTTTGATCTTCTTATGGCTTTTGAAAATATATAA
>JAPXFY010000016.1:16297313-16299813 GCA_030674185.1 Monoplex corrugatus | reverse complement strand
TCAATCATTATTGGACACCTAGGTAAGTTGGCTCCATTTTTCATTTGATTCATTTTTGTCCATACTTTATGGAAATCCTTGAAATCTGAAATTTCTTTTGTGCAGTATGATGCCCAGTAATTTTTCTTTGCTTCAGCGATGATTTTATTACACTGGGTGTTAGCTTTTTTCATTTCCATATGATCTTCAGGTTTCCTGCTTTTGATGTAGATTTTGTATTTCTCTTTTTTATACTGAACTGCTTGCTCACATACCTCCGTCCACCAAACATTACCCAAACGGTTATTAGACTTAAAAGTTTTGAGTTTCGGGATGGAAAGGTCTGCAGCAGCTAGAACTGACTCCTGGAATTTAGAAAACATAACGTCTACATTTTCACTGTCATAATGTGTGAAATCTCGATTAGAAAGAACAGTCTGAAACAAGGACCAATCAGCGCGTGTATAATTATATTTTGGTATAATATCAGAAATGCTGTCTTTCATCCTGATGTTTTCGTTAGTTAGTGTTATGAGGATAGGTAAGTGATCACTTCCTAAAGTATCTCTGTGAGTGTCCCAGGTACAGCAGGGTACTAATTCTGGTGAGATTAAAGACAGATCGATGGCTGTTGCCCGATGTTTGGAAATATCAGGAATTCTAGTGACACTCCCATCATTCAAAAGGTAAAGCGAACTGTCAACTATATTTTCTACTAAACGATTGCTTGTCACAGTACAGCAATCTTTTTCCCAAAACGGGGAGTGGGAATTAAAGTCTCCACCTATTAGCCATTTACCGTGCAGCAGATCCGGAATCGTGCGCAGCCATTCTGTGTTGTGGTCATTTGGACCTGTTGGCAGGTAGACTGACAAAACGTTCAGGATAAAAGAATTACTGAATTGTACTGTAGCGGCACAAGCGTGTAAGTCTTCAGTTGACGTTAAAACTGGGGAAGTAAATATGTGATATTGTAACTCTTTAAGTATGTATATCGCAGTGGCTACTTTCTTCCCGGGATTCCCATAGGCATACACTGGTGGATAATAGTAATTTTGGAAATTGGGAAGTTTGGTTGGTATAACATTAAGCGACTGCAGAATCAAGACTTCACACTGATTTGAGGCAAGGAAATGTTCCAGGTATGCTGAATTGGTGGAAATAGATCTACAATTCCACTGTAAAAAATTGATTTTCATAGTCGGCTAATCCCTTATTTTCAATTAACGGTGATTTGTTTGAAAATCACGTATATTTGGTTTTCTGTGTACGAGGAAAATGGGGAGGGGGGGGGGGGAATGATTACTTTTACTACAAAGTAAAGGTAGAAACAAAAAATGAGTAAAACTATGGAGAAAAGAAGTCCTACTAATCAAGATAAGACTTTTGATCTAGAACAGAAATAAATTATAAATAAATTAAATAATAGTATACACGCCTTCAAATGTACAGAGATTATAGTCTGAGTCCTGACTGACTAATTCCTAGCGTTTATACACTTTCACCAAGAGAACTGTCAGAGATGACGAGGAAAAAGTCCTGTGACATGAAACGTTGGTCACTGTAGATCTACTACTATTCATTCAAAACATGTTGTATGACAGCCACCACGGTTCATAGCTGTCAAAATAGGGGAACGGTCCTCGGGAGAATCTAGAGGCGTGTGGCCGTGAAGGTCGTGATCCTCCTGGTCTTCTAGGCGTCTCCCAAAATAGATCCCGAATGTGTCTACCCAGGTTCCCCGCTATCACGCTGCTTCCTCTGGCGGTGGGGTGAATATTGTCCTGTAGAAACTGCTGGTTAGTTCGAAGGTTATCATGGGAGACAAATGATAGATTTTTTATGTTAACAAGTTCAGCAGATAAAAAGGCGTTAAACAAATTCCGCCGAACTTCCATACGTGAATGTCGTACAGGGGCGACCTTGCTGATGACTATCTTTGTGTTTGGATATTTTTGTGTTATATGTTTGATGGAAGAAGCTAAATTTTGTGTTGTTGCTTTGAGATCTTTGCTATTCAGTTCGTGGACACCACAGTGTAAAACAATACAGTCTGCAGGATTGTCAAAGTTGGAAAGTGACTTGTCTAAAGATTTTTGTATGTCATGAATGTTATTCACAGTACTTGAGTGTCCTTCAAAACCATAAGATCGACCCAGTCGTCTCGAGTGGACACCTTTCAACACTGAATCATGGATAGTCAGAACATAGGGAAGGTCGTGGTTTGTTTTAAGTTGTTCTGAAATCTTTTTGGTGTGTGACGTTGCGTCCTTGAGCTGTGATGTGACGTCTTTAGCTTTTTTGATGTCATGGTGTTCTTTCCCGTCTTTGGTTTTCTTTTCAAGCTCTGTTTTCGCTCGAGTATTGCTGCTAGTTTTTGTTGTGTTTGATCGTTGTGCCTGTTGGACGTCCTGCCTGCGTGTGTGCTTTTGTTTTAGAACGTCTGCGTACGTGGGAGTTGTTGTGGAATTATCTGTCTGTGTATGACTGTTCCTGGTCGGTTTGATGGTGGCGGTTGCTG
>JAPXFY010000016.1:16287313-16289813 GCA_030674185.1 Monoplex corrugatus | reverse complement strand
GAGGCTTTTGTAGCACATGGTGTCTAGTTTGTACCGTATGCGCTTTGATACAGGGAGCCCGTGAAGTTGGGCCAGGAGAGGAGATATGTGGTCAGCTTTTTTCTTTTTGAGTACAAGGCGTACAGCATTGTTTTGAATGCGCTGTAGGATGTGAGTGGTGGAGGCAGGAAGACCAGACATGAGTGAATTGCAATAGTCAATGCGAGACATTATGAAGGAGAGAACGAGTTTTGCAGTTGTTTCGACAGAGAGATACTTCCTGATCAGGCTTATACGATGGAGATGATAGTAGCAAGATCTGGCAGTTTGAGAAACTAAGTTGTTCATGGAGAGGGTAGAGTCAATGCAGACACCAAGGTTTTTAGCTGAATCAGAAATTGGGACTGATGTGTTACATAATGGGAGAGAAAGAGGAGGCAGCTGAGAAAGTTTCTGACGGGTGCCAATGAGGATAGCTTCTGTCTTGTCGTCATTAAGCTGAAGTTTGTTGAACGTCATCCAGTTCTTAATGTCCGAGTAACACTCAGTGGTGCGAGTCAAGAGGCGCTGTATATTGTCTGGTGTGTCACTGTCTAGAAGTTGGGTGTCATCAGCATAGAAGTGGTGTTTTATAGAGTGGGAGTTGATGATGGGGGACAGGGGGGAGGTGTAAAGAGTGAAAAGAACAGGGCCAAGGACAGATCCTTGTGGAACACCACAGGTCAGGTATGCAGGTTGAGAGTAAGTGCCATTGATGAGAACAGTTTGTTTTCTGTTTGATAGATATGAAGTGAACCAGGAGAGAGCAATGTCAGAGATGCCAAAAGTATGATGAAGTCTAGAAAGGAGAATACCATGGTCAATGGTATCAAAGGCTGCAGACAGATCAAGGAGTGTGCGGAGAGAGACTTTGCCAGTATCAGTTGCAAGGAGAAGATTGTTGAGAATGTGTAGTAGGGCAGTTTCAGTGCTATGGCACTGGCGGTAGGCTGACTGGAAAGGATTGAGGAGATTGTTGGCAGACAGGTGAGAGTTCAGCTGGTTGAGGACGACTTTTTCAAGGAGTTTTGACAAGAAAGAGAGATTAGAGATAGGCCGGTAATTTTTCAGTTCATTTGGGTCTAAATTGTGTTTCTTGAGGAGAGGGTGAACAATAGCAGACTTGAAAGAATCTGGGACAGTTCCAGTTTGAAGAGAAGTGTTGATGATATCAATGATGAATGGGAGGAGAGTAGGGAGACAATCGGAGTAGAGAGAACCTGGAAGAGGATCCAGTTCGCAGGTTTTGAACGACATGGATCTGATTGTGTTGAAAATTTCTTCTTGTGAGACTGGGGTAAAAGTAGTAAGAGGTGTGCCAGAGAAGGAAGGGTCAAGTGGGCATGGTTGACAGGGTGTCCTGTCAAACCTGTCACGAAGAGTTTGTATTTTGGTGGTGAAATACTTGGAGAATACAGATGGGAGTTCTTCATTTGTATGTTTTGTTGGGAGAGGTAAATCTTTTCGTGTGCCAAGGAGATGATTCATGGTTGTAAAGAGTTCTTTTGAAGAAGAGGCATTCAGGATTTTAGTTTGGAAATAGCTTGTTTTTGCAGATGCAATGAGGGTGGATACTTTTGTTTTAGAGGCTTGGAAAAGTTGCCTGTGTTCAGTGAGTTTGGATTTGCGCCAGCGGCGCTCTGCTCTGCGGCGGGCATGTTTTGCACAGGCAATCTCATGAGTGAGCCAGGGGGTAGGGGGCGGTCAGGTAAAAGACGGGTTGTGGCTGGAGCAAGAGTGTCCAGAAGATGGTGGAGAGTATTATAGAATTCATCGGCGAGGTTATGTGACTTTTCAGAAAGGAGACGGGAGGCATCAGATGAAAATGTGGAGAGGTCGATAGATGTATGTATGTATGTATGTATGTGTGTGTATGTATGCATGTGTGTATGTATGTATGTATGTATGTATGTATGTATGTGTGTGTGTGTATGCATGTATGTGTGTGTGTATGTGTGTGTGTATGTATGTACGTATGTACGTATGTATGTGTGTACGTATGTATGTATGTATGTGTGTGTCTATTGCTCCATCAAAAGAGTCATCCTCTTAACAAACGGTAACCATTTCGCCAAGCAAACGGGGACGCTGTGTTTCCGCTGCAGGACTAATTCGGACACAGTCATCATCTAGCTGACACCATCCACTTGATGCCTGCATGGTTTTGTGTTGCTGTTGTGGCTGATACCGCAGAGGCTTGGTGGGATTGGGAAAAGGCGTCAAAGGCTTTAGGATGATACGTCAATCAGTTAAAGTGTTCTGTACACAAATGAGGCGCGCGTGTGTGGGGTTATTTTCATTTGTAATGTTTTATTCATTGTTTGGAAGGTTTTACGGTTTAGGGTGATGTTTATGAAATCAGTGTAGTTTGCCCATAGAACATTCAGATGATCAAAACGTGTTGTCATGTTTTGAGCAGTGTGTGTGTGTGTGTGTGTGTGTGTGTGTGTGTGTGTGTGTGTGTGTGTGTGTGTGTGTGTGT
>JAPXFY010000016.1:16277313-16279813 GCA_030674185.1 Monoplex corrugatus | reverse complement strand
CACTCCATCCCACAAGCACATACACACCGTTAATAATATCAAATATTAGTACCTACTCTCTGGCACACACACACATATCCTCCTCCCACCCCGAGACATATCTATAGGCGCACAGCAATAACATACACAGAAGCACGCTAGCGCGCAGACAGCATAGCTCTTTTAGGTTAATAAATTTCAGAGAGGAAAGAGATGCGTTTTCAAGCCAGATTTAAATGACTGAAGACTTGTTTTGTGCCTCAGCGGGTAGGGAAGTGAATTCCATGAGGAAGGGGCTTGAAAAGAAAAGGATCGCTCACCATATGATGATGGTATTGGAACCCCACAACCTTGCAGTAAATATTCTACCTTGGGCAACGCAGTTTCCATTACCGCATTGGAAAGGCGAGAAAACCTTTAAGGGAGAGAAAGAGAGACAGAGACAGAGACAGAAAGAGAGACAGAGAGACACAGAGAGAAACAGAGACAGAGAGACAGAGAAAGAGACACAGAGAAAGGAACAGAGAGAGAGAGAGAGAGAGAGAGAGACAGACAGACAGAGAAAGAGAGACAGAGCGAGACAGAGCGAGACAGAGAGAGAGAGAGCGGCAAAGAGAGACAGAGAGAGACACGCACACACAGAGAGAAACAGAGAGAGAGAGAGAGAGAGACAGACAGACAGACAGACAGACAGACAGAGGGAATAGGAATATATAAGGGGCTTTGGACAGGGCCAGTATATGTGTTCTCTGGCACCTGCATCCAACATGCAGGATGGACGGAAACGTTAGTTCTCATCTTATCTTCTAAATTCTCTCACGGCTGGACTTCCAAGTGCCCCCACTCCGATACACCGTCTCAGCTGTTTAACTTTTGATATCTCTTGGAACAAATCAGGTCATAGGTCAGTGCACACTTGTAGATGTGATTACTGTAACTGACCCACGACCACTACCACTACCATCACGATAACAACAACAAAAAACAACAAAAACAACATCAACAACAACAAATATCCACAGTATAAAAAAACGAAAAAGAAAAACGAAGAAAAAATGCTGATCACAGAATAATGCAACCCTTCCTTTTGGCTCTCCGCTGCTACCATACATGCACGTTTGGTTACGAGACATAATCTTGCCGGAAAAAGTTAAACAAGAGAGCAAGTCATACATGTTTCCGTGCTAGTTGAAAGAAAACACATCCTTTACTCTTACGTCAAGAAGAAAAATAAAAAGAAAAGAAAAAAAAAAAAAGGGGGGGGGGGGGGGAGAAAAAAGAAAAGAAAAGAAAAGAAAAATAAAAAATAAGAAAGAAAGGACTGTGAAAGATTAAAAAAAAAAATAGGAGACGAAACAATGACACAAATTGCAAACAAAAACTCAGGTAAAAAGGAATGTTAAAGGTAAAAGTAAACAATATGGAATAAATAAAATAAAAACAAGAGTACTAAAAAAAGGTCAATCTTTTCTAACAATCTCTTTTTCTATACCAAAATTAGTTCAGAAAATTCAGGTTCTTTGTTTCTAAAGGTCACTGAGGCCTTGGAAATGATTCGGTTAAAATGAAATCTCACGTCACGTGCATTGAGGGCAATGACAAACTATAACAACACTTTTTTTTTTTAAAAAAAAATCCAAGTATTTTCAGAAATTCTTGTCGAAGTGTTTTCAATCACCATTATGAAAAAATATGGAATTTAGGAACTTTTTTGTTTAATGTCTATAAGCTTGACTTTTATATCTTTAAACTTCAAATGTGTGTTTTCGTGACATCTCCACAACCTTTATCTTTGACCAACATTTGGAAACGAGTTACCCATAAACAGCTAAGAAAATCTTATTCACACTTTTTTGACACACGCACACACACACACACACACATACACACACACACACACACACACACACACACACACACACACACAAGCGCGAGCACGTACACACACACACACACACACACATACACAAGCGCGCGCACGCGCACACACACACACATACACACATACACACACATATATATACATACACTCACACGGGTGCGCAAGCACACACACGCACACATACGCACACACACGTACACACGCACACGCGTGCGCGCGCGCCCACACACACACACACATACAGAGAAAGAGAGAGAGAGGGTGGTGAAGGAAAAGACAGGAAAAAATTTAAGAACAGAAAGGAGATAAACGAGCAGAGAAGAGGAGAGAGGGGAGAGAGAGAGAGAGAGAGAGAGAGAGAGAGAGAGAGAGAGAGAGAGGGAGAGAGAGAGAAGAGAGAGAGAGAAAGAGAGAGGAGAGAGAGAGAGAGAGAGAAAGAGAGAGGAGAGAGAGAGAGAGAGGAGAGAAAGAGAGAGGAGAGAGAGAGAGAGAGAAAGAGAGAGAGAAAGAGAGAGGAGAGAGAGAGAGAGAGAAAGAGAGAGGGAGAGAGAAGAGAGAGAGAGAGAGAGACAAAGACACAGAGAGACAGAGAGAGAAAGAGAGAGAGAGAGACAGACAGACAGACTGAAATAAAGAGAA
>JAPXFY010000016.1:16242313-16247313 GCA_030674185.1 Monoplex corrugatus | reverse complement strand
CTTTTTGTAGGAAGTACAGACTGCCTGCCATTCAGCCACTTTCCGATCTGCAATATGAATACAGATGATGGTGGCCCAGTCTGTCTTGGTAACCTATTCAGTCCGAAATGTGAAACTTTCATCTGCGCCCAGTTGTTCACATGACAAACTGAAATAAAAAAACAAAACAAAACAGAAAACAACAACAACAACAACAAAAAAACAAAACAAAACAAACAAAAAAATAACAAAGTCTGAAAACACAGGGAGCACTCATAAGCTCTATAAGTAAAACTATGAAAAAAACCATTTGATGTCTAGTTATGGAATAGGGCCCAGACTTTCAACCACATCAAGCCTATTTTCCAGCACTGGAAAAAGAAAAAGGAAAAATCATTTCTTATCTAAAATAGAACACATCAGTCATACGACTACAATTGGTTACAATGGTAACGTAATACCCATACACACATAATAATCCTTTACATGCTACTCTTTGCGTATACAATTGACAACTTGATGTACTACATCACACAATCAACCACTATTGTTAACTGAAAAATTACCAGAACCATTCACAGTCCACACACACTCACACTTCATTCAACAAGGATCAGCCACTATTCCCCATCAAGGTATCAGAATCAAATAACGTATGGTTAGATTTAGCAATGTTTTCCACTTACCAGCCTCTTTAATACTTTTCAAATTAAGCCTTCACGCAATAGCTAGACAACCAACCATCAGTCACAGCAACACACAGAATACGCCCTTTGACCCGGATATCAGAGAGAAAAAAAAAATGTGATGCCATTCTGCCGTCTGTACTCTTCTTGACACGCAATACGGAGACTTCGTTCCTGTTCACGATGTCTTCACTAGTTAGACGGAATTACCTAGATTAGAACTGCATGTCAAGTAAAACAACCGATTAGTCCTTTTGTCTTAAACAGACTAATAAAAAAAATACAATAAACACTATGCACATATTCCTACATGCCTCTCTACAACACAGCTCTAAGGGATTTTACAGTTACTTCCATTGATAATTGTATCAGGTTCCCTAACTTGAAGTTATACTTCAAAAGAAGAAGAAGGGTGCGCCGTCGTTTAATGAACTGAAAATAGAAGAGCAACACTTTAAAATACACCTCGCTGAGCACAAACAGGACATTTCCTTCCAACAGCTGCACATAAAAATTTGTCAGTGGCTTGAGCTGACAATTTCAATGAACCAGGTTCTCCACACCACTTCACCACTCTGCCATTTTGTCCTCTAGAAAAACCTTTGCCACTGATAGAAAGCCTGCCCACACCCACCCATTCCCCCAATCCTACACAGTTGATTTATTGTGCCCCACCAACAAAACATCTAATTTATCAATGAATTAGTCGTGTACGCAAATCGTCATTATTTGTGTTTTCTTGGTTGTTTAATTATACTTCCTAAAATGTACTTTATTATTATTATTATTATATTATATTATTATTATTTTATTATTATTATTATGCAAAAGCGCATGCTTTCTAAAAAATATTTTTAAGGTACATGAAATTGTATCTCATGTTGTAATCGCAAGCACGCCTTTGTTGATATTGTCTTATATTTGTCTTTGTGTTCGCTTTCAAAATCTTTGGAAACAAATTCTCCTCCTCCACCTCCCCCCCTCATAGGAAACAGAGTTCCACATTATCTTACTCTCTCTCCCTCTCTCTCTCCCCCCCCCCTCTCTCTCTCTCTCGGTCTCTCTGTATCAATCTATCTTTGAATCTCTCTCTCTTTCTCTCTCAATCTATCTATGAATCTCTCTCTCTCTCTCTTTCTCTCTCTCTCTCTCTCTCTACATATATACAGATATATATATAATGTATATACAGATATATATATATGTATATATGTACATATACATATATCTTTCTGTCTGTCTGTCTCTCTCTCTCCCCCTCCCTCTCTCTCTCTCTGTCTGTCAGTCTGTCTCTGTCTGCCTGTCTGTCTGTCTGTCTGTCTGTCTGTCTCTCTCTCTCTCTCTCTCTCTCTCTCTCTCTCTCTCTCTCTCTCTCCAACTTAGCCTAGCAATATCTAAAAGGCCCCCAGTTGATTCAAGAAAAAAAAAAGTATTCTATGTTAAAGATTGTGCCCGTAGGCAAGATGTCTCCAGATACGAATCTTTTCAATGTTATTACCTGTCAAGATGACATTTTCCCTTGTGATGCAGTCTCCACGCGTACAGAGATTAACAATATAATGTTTGTGAATTGAGTCAAGGGAAATCTGGATGGTTATGTGCCCAAATTTTCATCCACGGGGGCGTAATTAGTTTGTTCTCTTAATTTCTCGACTCCTCTCCTTTTACTTTTACGAACTGCGTGGTGGATATGAACTATTTGAAGAATGTTGAGCCACAGCAGACACTGTTGCGGAGACTGGCATTTGTCCAGCGGTACATAGTCTGTAGTCTTCTTGAACCTGAAGACCTACCGCTGCTGGGGATGTCCACACTTCTCTCTCTGTTTCTCTGTCTCTGTCTCTGTCTATCTGTCTCTCGGTCTGTCTCTCTGTATCTCTGTCTCTTTCTCTCTCTCTCTCTGCCTGTCTGTCTGTCTGTCTGTCTCTGTGTTTCTGTCTGTCTGTCTCTATCTGTCTCTATACGTCTGTCTGTCTGTTTGTCCGTCTATCTGTCTGTCTGTCTGCCTGTTTCTCTCCTTCTTTTTCTTCTTCTCCTTCTTCTTCTTTTTTCTACTTCTTCTTCTTCTTCTTTTTCTGCTTCTTCTTCTTTTCTTCTTCTTCTTTTTTCTGCTTCTTCTTCTTCTTCTTCTTTTTTCTTCTTTTTTCTCTTCTTCTCTTCTTCTTTTCTTCTTTTTCTCTTCTTCTTCTTCTTCTTCTTCTTTTCTTCTTTTCTTTTCTTCTTCTTCTTTCTGCTTCTCTCTTCTTTTCTTCTTTTCTTCTTTCTTCTTCTTCTTCTTTTCTTCTTCTTCTTCTTCTTCTTCTTCTTCTTCTTTTTCTTCTTTTCTTCTTTCTGCTTCTTCTTCTTCTTCTTTTTTCTTCTTCTTCTTCTTTCTTTTCTTTTTCTCTTCTTTCTTCTTCTTTTTCTTTCTTCTTCTTTTCTTCTTTTTCTTCTTCTTCTCTTCTTCTTCTTCTTCTTTTTCTGTCTTCTTCTTTTTCTTCTTCTTCTTTTTTCTTCTTTCTTTTCTCTTCTTCTTCTTCTTCTTCTTTTTCTTTCTTCTTCTTTCTTCTTCTTCTCTTCTTTTCTTCTTCTTTTCTCTTCTTCTTCTTTCTTCTTTCTTCTTCTTCTTCTTTTCTTTCTTTTCTTCTTCTCTTCTTCTTCTTCTTCTTCTTTTCTTCTTCTTCTCTTCTTCTTCTTCTTCTTTTTCTGTCTTCTTTCTTCTTTTCTTCTTTTTCTTCTTCTTCTTCTTCTTCTTTTTCTTCTTCTTCTTCTTCTTCTTCTTCTTCTTCTTTCTTCTTCTTCTTCTTCTTCTTCTTCTTCTTTCTTCTTCTTCTTCTTCTTCTTCTTCTTCTTCTTTCTTCTTCTTCTTCTTTTTCTCTTTCTTCTTCTTCTTCTTCTTTCTTCTTCTTCTTCTTCTTCTTCTTCTTTCTTCTTCTTCTTCTTCTTCTTTTTCTTCTTCTTCTTCTTCTTCTTCTTCTTCTTCTTCTTCTTCTTCTTCTTCTCTTCTTCTTCTTTCTTCTTCTTCTTCTTTTTCTTCTTCTTCTTCTTCTTCTTCTTTTTCTTCTTCTTCTTCTCTCTTCTTCTTTCTTCTTCTTCTTCTTCTTCTTCTTCTTCTTCTTCTTCTTCTTCTTCTTTCTTTTCTTCTTCTTTCTCTCTTCTTCTTCTTCTTCTTTTTCTGCTTCTTCTTTTTTCTGCTTTCTTCTTCTTCTTCTTCTTCTTCTTCTTCTTCTTCTTTTCTTCTTCTTCTTTTTCTTCTTCTTCTTCTTCTTCTTCTTCTTCTTCTTCTTCTTCTTCTTTTCTGTCTTCTTCTTTCTCTTCTTCTTTTCTTCTTCTTCTTCTTCTTCTTCTTCTTCTTCTTCTTCTTCTTCTTCTTCTTCTTCTTCTTCTTCTTCTTCTTCTTTTTTCTCTTCTTCTTCTTCTTCTTCTTTTTTTCTTTTTCTCTTCTTCTTCTTTTCTTTTTCTCTCTTTTCTGCTTCTTCTTCTTCTTCTTCTTCTTCTTCTTCTTTTCTTCTTTCTTCTTTCTTTTTCTTCTTCTTCTTCTTCTTTCTTCTTCTTCTTTTCTTTTCTTCTTCTTCTTCTTCTTCTTCTTCTTTCTTCTTCTTCTTCTTCTTCTTCTTCTTCTTCTTCTTCTTCTTCTTTCTTCTTCTTCTTTTCTTCTTCTTCTTCTTCTTCTTCTTCTTCTTTCTTCTTCTTCTTCTTCTTTCTCTTCTTCTTCTTCTTCTTCTTTTCTTCTTCTCTTCTTCTTCTTTCTCTTCTTCTTCTTCTTCTTCTTCTTCTTCTTCTTCTTCTTCTTCTTTTCTCTTCTTCTTCTTCTTCTTCTTCTTCTTCTTCTTCTTCTTCTTCTTTGCATTCTTCTTCTTCTTCTTCATCTCATCTTCTCTTCTTCTTCTTCTTCTTCTTCTTCTTCTTCTTCTTTCTTTCTTCTTCTTCTTCTTCTTCTTCATCTTCTTCTTCTTCTTCTTCTTCTTCTTCTTCTTCTTCTTCTTCTTCTTCTTCTTCTTCTTCTTCTTCTTCTTCTTCTTCTTCTTCTTCTTCTTCTTTCTTCTTCTTCTTCTTCTATGTATTATAAGTTAATTCACCTCCATTTTTTTCTCCGGTATGATTATGATTATGTTAACAAAGAGGGTGGAAGAGATGCTTGAGGCAACAAGAGATAGAGACAGATGGAGGTCCATGATCGCCAACGCCATGCGGCAAGGCACGTGATGATGATGATGTTATGTCAACACGCCTTTCTGTATTTTTTAGTGTATATATTAAGCCACATCTCTTCACAAAGTGCATAACGAACGCAGATTTTACATAATATTTAGTTTTAGGGCGTTGGTTTTGCTGTCCTTAGTTTTCAAGCGGAAA
>JAPXFY010000016.1:16217313-16227313 GCA_030674185.1 Monoplex corrugatus | reverse complement strand
TGAAGTCAAGTTTCTCTCACGTCATCGATCTTGGTCTTCCTTGGTCTGCCTCTCTATTTAAAGATCCACATGTATTTTTGCTGTATGCAGTTTGTGGAGTAACAATCTGGTAAGATGTTCAGTCCGCTTTAATTTGTCCTCTATTGATGACTATGATGATGGACAATGCTGTTTCCATCATTTCTCTAATCATGCTGTTTCTTATGGTAGGCCTGCTTTTTGTTTGTTTATTTGTTTGTTTGTTTGCTTATTTGTCTGTCTGTTTATCTGTCTGTTGACAGCTCTTCTCAAACAACGTATCTCACAGGTGTTGATATTGTGCTCTACTACTGGTGGTAATCTACAACCAAGTAAAATAAAAACAAAAAAACATGAAATCAGATGACTGGGTGTTTTTTTTTTCAGCTATCAGAAAAAAAAACACACCTGTATCTGTAAGTGAACGTATTGATTTAGTATCCGGAAAGTATGAAAATGGGAGGTTAAGTGCCATTACGCTATTGGAGCTTACTTGAATCAAAGCGGGGTACATGTGTAGTCTCCAAGGGTGCAAACAGTCATGTGTTTTCATTTTCCATCTGGAAAATATACAGAAAACAAAAATGTAAACTTAAGAATGAATATGCCATTGCAGCTTTCCTGAATTAAATGGAGTTTGATTTGTATTTTTAGAGGGGGGGGGGAGGAGGGACTGCTTTTTTCTCTGTACTTGTAGTAAATTTGAGAACAGGTTTATTGCTGCACACAGCATTGTAAGAAAATGGGCTATATCTGTTTCATAGTAAGCCATAGCTGTAATCATAATAAGTAATCGTACTGACAGAAAATGAAGAACTTCCAGTTAGTAACCCTTTCTGACCGAAGAAGAAGAAGAAAAAAAGAACTATTGCTGAAGCAAATCAAGTCACTTTATCTATAGCACACGTGCATGTTACTCACGTGCAGGACTAGTGTTCTGATTGTCCCACCAACATGTAGGACTGGTGTTCTAATTGTATTAACAATATGTAGGACTGGTGTTCTGATTGTATTAACATCATGTAGGACTGGTGTTCTGATTGTATTAACAAAGATGTAGGACTGGTGTTCTGATTGTATTAACAACATGTAGGACTAGTGTTCTGATTGTCCCACCAACATGTAGGACTGGTGTTCTAATTGTATTAACAATATGTAGGACTGGTGTTCTGATTGTATTAACAATATGTAGGACTGGTGTTCTGATTGTATTAACAATATGTAGGACTGGTGTTCTGATTGTATTAACAACATGTAGGACTGGTGTTCTGATTGTCCCAACAACATGTAGGACTGGTGTTCTGATTGTATTAACAACATGTAGGACTGGTGTTCTGATTGTATTAACAACATGTAGGACTGGTGTTCTGATTGTATTAACAACATGTAGGACTGGTGTTCTGATTGTATTAACAACATGTAGGACTGGTGTTCTGATTGTATTAACAACATGTAGGACTGGTGTTCTGATTGTCCCAACAACATGTAGGACTGGTGTTCTGATTGTATTAACAACATGTAGGACTGGTGTTCTGATTGTCCCAACAACATGTAGGACTGGTGTTCTGATTGTATTAACAACATGTAGGACTGGTGTTCTGATTGTCCCAACAACATGTAGGACTGGTGTTCTGATTGTCCCAACAACATGTAGGACTGGTGTTCTGATTGTCCCAACAACATGTAGGACTGGTGTTCTGATTGTCCCAACAACATGTAGGACTGTGTTCTGATTGTCCCAACAAATGTAGGACTGGTGTTCTGATTGTATTAACAACATGTAGGACTGGTGTTATGATTGTATTAACAACATGTAGGACTGGTGTTCTGATTGTATTAACAACATGTAGGACTGGTGTTCTGATTGTATTAACAACATGTAGGACTGGTGTTATGATTGTATTAACAACATGTAGGACTGGTGTTATGATTGTATTAACAACATGTAGGACTGGTGTTATGATTGTCCCAACAACATGTAGGACTGGTGTTATGATTGTATTAACAACATGTAGGACTGGTGTTCTGATTGTCCAACAACATGTAGGACAGGTGTTCTGATTGTATTAACAACATGTAGGACTGGTGTTCTGATTGTCCCAACACATGTAGGACTGGTGTTCTGATTGTATTAACAAC
The DNA here is from genome assembly GCA_030674185.1 of Monoplex corrugatus. NCBI lineage: Eukaryota > Metazoa > Mollusca > Gastropoda > Littorinimorpha > Ranellidae > Monoplex > Monoplex corrugatus. The sequence goes on along the minus strand of JAPXFY010000016.1, from coordinate 16,225,156 downwards.
ATGTAGGACTGGTGTTATGATTGTATTAACAACATGTAGGACTGGTGTTCTGATTGTATTAACAACATGTAGGACTGGTGTTCTGATTGTATTAACAACATGTAGGACTGGTGTTCTGATTGTTCAACACAGACATGTGTTATGATGTTACAACATGGGATGGTTATGATTGTTCCAACAACATGTAGGACTGGTGTTATGATTGTATTAACAACATGTAGGACTGGTGTTCTGATTGTATTAACAACATGTAGGACTGGTGTTCTGATTGTATTAAACATAGACTGTGTTAGATGTTCACAATGTAGGATGGTTCTGATTGTCCCAACAACATGTAGGACTGGTGTTCTGATTGTATAACAACATGTAGGACTGGTGTTCTGATTGTCCCAACAACATGTAGGACTGGTGTTATGATTGTATCAACAACATGTAGGACTGGTGTTATGATTGTATAACAACATGTAGGACAGGTGTTCTGATTGTATTAACAACATGTAGGACTGGTGTTATGATTGTATTAACAAATGTAGGACTGGTGTTCTGATTGTATTGACAACATGTAGGACTGGTGTTATGATTGTATTAACAACATGTAGGACTGGTGTTCTGATTGTATTAACAACATGTAGGACTGGATGATTTTCCACAACATTAGATGTGTCTATTGTATTAACAACATGTAGGACTGGTGTTATGATTGTCCAACAACATGTAGGACTGGTGTTATGATTGTCATACAACATGTAGGACTGGTGTTCTGATTGTTCCAACAACATGTAGGACAGGTGTTCTGATTGTATTAACAACATGTAGGACTGGTGTTCTGATTGTCCCAACAACATGTAGGACTGGTGTTCTGATTGTATTAACAACATGTAGGACTGGTGTTATGATTGTATTAACAACATGTAGGACTGGTGTTCTGATTGTATTAACAACATGTAGGACTGGTGTTCTGATTGTATTAACAACATGTAGGACTGGTGTTCTGATTGTATTAACAACATGTAGGACAGGTGTTCTGATTGTATCAACAACATGTAGACTGGTGTTATGATTGTCAACAAATGTAGGACTGGTGTTCTGATTGTATTAACAACATGTAGGACTGGTGTTCTGATTGTATAACAACATGTAGGACTGGTGTTCTGATTGTCCCAACAACATGGACGACTGGTGTTCTGATTGTATTAACAACATGTAGGACTGGTGTTCTGATTGTATCAACAACATGTAGGACTGGTGTTCTGATTGTATCAACAACATGTAGGACTGGTGTTCTGATTGTATTAACAACATGTAGGACTGGTGTTCTGATTGTCCCAACAACATGGACGACTGGTGTTCTGATTGTATTAACAACATGTAGGACTGGTGTTCTGATTGTATCAACAACATGTAGGACTGGTGTTCTGATTGTATTAACAACATGTAGGACTGGTGTTCTGATTGTCCCAACGAACATGTAGACAGGTGTTCTGATTGTATTAACAAATGTAGGACTGGTGTTCTGATTGTATTAACAACATGATAGGACTGGTGTTCTGATTTATACAACAACATGTAAGGACTGGTGTTCTGATTGTATTAACAAGATGTAGGACTGGTGTTCTGATTGTCCAAAAACATGTAGGACTGCTGTTCTGATTGTATTAACAAGATGTAGGACTGGTGTTCTGATTGTACTTAACAACATGTAGGACTGGTGTTCTGATTGTATGAACAAATTAGGACAGGTGTTCTGATTGTTCCAACAACATATAGGACTGGTGTTCTGATTGTATTCAACAACATGTAGGGACAGGTGTTCTGATTGTTCCAACAACATGTAGGACTGGTGTTCTGATTGTATTAACAACATGTAGGCTGGTGTTCTGATTGTATTAACAACATGTAGGACTGGTGTTCTGATTGTTCCAACAACATGTAGGACTGGTGTTCTGATTGTTCCAACAACATGTAGGACTGGTGTTCTGATTGTATTAACAACATGTAGGACTGGTGTTCTGATTGTATTAACAACATGTAGGACTGGTGTTCTGATTGTCCCAACAACATTGAATTGAATTGAATTGAATTGAAAAACTTTATTGTCCATATATGTTAACAAACATGGAAATTTTTCTTTGGCAGCACAGCAACGAGTAAAATCCACATGCATATAACACAATTAAAAGTCAGGCCAACTATCCAACGCGTGCACGCATGTACCACACCACACACACACACACACACACTCACACACACACACACACACACACACACACACACACACACACACACAGCTTCCGTTAGACCGACATATGCCGGTTTTTACCGGTGAACAGTAGGTTCTGACTGGTGTTCTGACTGTTCCAACAACATGTAGGACTGGTGTTCTGATTGTCCCAACAACATGGAGGACTGGTGTTCCGATTGTTCCTACAACACAGAGGACTTGGCATTCTCATTGTGCTAAAAATTCACCCCCCCCCCCCCCCAAAGACAGATATGAATACAAAAAAGGTTATTTCCCCAATGAAAATATGCAGGCGTTTTTTTTGTTTTGTTTTGTTTGTTTTGTTTTGTTTGTTTGTTTGTTTTGTTTGTTTTGTTTGTTTTTAGGAGAAAATGAAGAATACTGCATCTTTCTTGAACATTTTGGCGCAACACTTTCTTAAGTGACAAACCAGCAGACCACCATACAGCACTTTTCCTGTTATCGTTTCACATTTTTACCACACCGGGCCTCGCTTGCTATCTCACAGGCCCCCGCAGCGATTCAAGGTAAATGGTGTATTTAATGATACAGATTGTGCCCAGCAGGCAAGATGTCTCTCTGATACCAAGCTTTTCATCGTTATTATCTGTCAGGATGACTTTTCCCTTGTGACGTAGTCTCCACACGTACAGGTAATGATAGTGATTTGTGAACTGGGTGAGGAGAGTGAGATGAGAAACAGGTGCTTTACCGTCTGTCCCTGTCTCTCTGTTGTCGTATAGCCAGCCTTTCCCCCATGGGCCTATTTAGTGTTATATGTCGTCTGTTCTTTGTTTTCCTTCTTCCCTGTCTGTTGTAACCTTGCGAACTAAGGAGTGGTACGCTTTGTTTTTACGCTAAAATGGTGACAGTGCGTTTCACCCTTTCTGTCTGTCTGTCTGTGTCTCTTTCTGTCTGTTTGTTCTGTCTGTCTGTCTCTCTGTCTCTCTCTCTTTCTTTCTCTCTTTCTCTTTCTCTCTCTCTCTCTCTCTCTCTCTCTTTCTCTGTCTCTCTCCCTTTCTCTCTCTCTTTTCTCTCTCTGTCTCTGTCTCTCTGTCTCTGTCTCTCTCTCGTCCCTCTCTCCCCTCTCTCTCTTTCTCCTCTTTCTCTCTCTCTCTCTCTCCCTCTCTCTTTCTTTTTCTCTCTCTCTTTCTCTTTCTCTCTCTTTGTCTCTCTCTTTCTCTCTCTCTCTCTCTCTCTCTCTCTCTCTCTCTCTCTCTCTCTCTCTCTCTCTTTTTCTCTTCTAACCATTTCTTTTTTCTGCTATAACTTGTGTGTCAGCAGCAGATGGTGTGTAATTGTGTTTACACACAGCAAGGGATTGCCAGTGGATCTGTCTCTAGTCTGAAACAATGACAAAAGAGTAACATCATACACTAATATAAAAAAAAAAAAACGTACACTGTTAAAAAGAAAAGTCGACATAAAGGGAAACAGACATGTAGGCTAATCATAAGTACTCAAAAACAAGCAAGCAAACAGACCAAACATACAAATACAACAACATCACAACACACACACACACACACACACACACACACACACACACACACACACACACACACACACGCGCGCGCACGCACGCGCACACACACACACACTCTCTCTCTCTGTCTCTCTATCTTCTCTCTCTCTACCACACACACCACACACGCACACACACAACGCACACACACACACACACACACACACACACACACACACACACAGAGAAGCAGACACCACATCACAAACACATGCATACATACACAGTGACGCATTCACACACATACATAACACGCACGCATGCACACCGTACATACATACGCACGCACGCACACACTCACACAGACAGACAGACACACAGTCGCACACACACACACACACACACACACGCACGCACACACGCACACACACACACACGCACACACGCACACCACGCACACACACACACACATACACAAATCTTACATGGATTATTGTAACTCTCTGCTTTCTGGTTTGCCTGCTTCTTGTGTTGCATGCCTCCAACGTATTCTGAATTCTGTGGCCCATCTTGCCCTTCGTAAAAACAGGCACGATCATGTCACGTCCATGCGTCACTTCCTCCATCGGCTGCCCATTTCTCAAAGAATTCCATACAAAATCAACACATTATGCTACAAGTGTATCAATGGTACTGCACCTATTTATCTTTATTACCTTTTCTGAATGTACAACCCTGCCCGAGACCTCTCCGTTCTGCTTCTGATACAAGTTGTCTGCAAATTCCTCGATACAAATGTATAATATGTGACCTCCCACCACGAAATCAGTCTTAACTCGCAGTCACTCGAGCAGCACTAGGAGCTGAAAAGGTGACTGAAGGTCTATCTGGGGTGTTTTGACTTTTTCTCAAAATTGATTTCTGTAGACTATAATCTATCCCCCACAGAATTTTTTTTCTTGAAAAAAATTGTATTAATCAATTTAAAATGGTATTTTAATGCGCTGATCGCAGCAGAAAGAACGCAATTTCCTACCAAGGGTACCTATTTTTGTCTCTTATTATGAACCGTAACCTGTACAGTGCCCGCACATGTAATATACTAATGGAAAGCTCTTTGGTGCACTTTTCAGATAATGACAGCGAAAATTAGAAACAAACTGGGTCAAAGCCACCAAATAAAGAAATTTAAGGAAAATGTGTAAGAGAGCACACAAAAAACTTTAGAGGCCGTCATACAACTTAATGACTTCAAACATACATAACTTCTACATTTTTTTTCAGTACAAGCTTTATTCAAGTACCAAAATAATCAGCAGAATGTACACTTTCCAGTGATATGTATATCTCAAAATGCCCAAAATGCTAGTTAAGACTGATTTCGTGGTGGGAGGTCACATATATGTAGTTGGTCGCCGTTCTTTTTCTGCGTCTGCTCCATACAACTGGAACGATCTTCCCCCGTCTGTTCGACAGTCACAGACTCTGTCTTCCTGCAAGTCTAGCTTGAAGACGTATCTTTTTTACGCACCAGTGGTTTCCCCCTCTACACGTTTACTCGTTTGCCTACTACCACCCCCCTCCTCTGTCCTCCTCCTCATGTTTGTGTGTGCATCATGCCCCCCCCCCCCTTTTTGTTGTTGTTGTTTGGTGAGTGTTTTAGTGAACGGTGAGTGCACACATTGGTTTGAGTCTTGTATCAAGATTTGGCGCCCATAGAATAGATGTCATTGTTATTATGATTATCATGATTATGATTATGATTATTATCATCATCATTATTGTTATTATTATGATTATCATCATTATTATTATTATTGTTGTTATTATTGTTATTATTATTATTATCATTATCATCATTATACTATTATTATTATTATTATATTATTATCATCATTATATTATTATTATTATTATTATTACTGTCATTATTATTATGTTGTTATTATTATTATTATTGTTAATATTATTATTATTACTATCATTATTATTACATATGCATGTACAAACACACGTACATACATCCATACATGCGTGCGCACATACGCATCTGGTACCATGCAAAATGAATGGACTAAACCCTACGCTGCAGCCTGAGACACCGTTGCAGGACGCGCTCCTTGGTTAACAGCGTGACGAGCGATGTGGGATGAACTTCTTTGAATCAGTGTCATTTCACTGCTTTCTTTAGCTAGATAATCACTTGCTATCGCCACTCCATACAAGTGTATGGAGTGTTATGGCTCAATCTCCTGGACCCTAACAACGACATTGGAGAGGAAGATTGATGGAGCATACAACGAAAGCTGCGTGCAGCCCTGAACAAATCTTAGAGAGAACATCCAACTAACAAAGAGTTATATGGTAAGATCCCACCAATAAGTAAATCAATACGACAACAAAAGACTGCGCTTCGCGGGACACTGCTGGCGTAGCAAAGAAGAAGTGGTGGGGGGTGTTCTACTATGGAGACCCAGTCACGGCAAACAAAGACCAGGACGTCCAAAGAAGACCTTCATCGACCAACTGATGGATGATACGGGCTGTCAGTATGATGAACTACCTACTGCAATGTCTGACAGAGAAGGATGGAAGAAACGTGTCATGGATAGCCGAGCAAGCTCGACATGATGGTGATGATGATAAAAACCCTATGCTGAAAGTCTGTGATTTATCAGAGGACTTTGGTAGTTAAACATATACTGCTTTGACTCAGTATGCTGTATCAGATATTATTCTCTTCATGTATTACAATTACTTTGCCTGCGGCAAACAATCAGATGATGATGATTGGGTTTTTATGTCAGGATTATTGCTTGGCAGCAGCATAAACTTTTACTGCCCACTTACTCCTCAAGTAAGAGGATGCTAAACATGTCAAATGTTACAGTGGTTTTACATGTACATGTATTGCATCAGAAGAGTTTATAGAGTTTTGAGATCTGTTGAAGAAGGATTTTGTTGCACTTTTGACAATTCCACGTACATGTGCTCCACTAGAATCTGTTTGTGAGGATCTGGCAGATTCCTTGACCTGCGCCGGTAAAGACTTGAAATGACAAGGGAGGGGGATCTACGAAACATTGAGCTGACACTACCAGAATGATTATAGTATTGAGATCAGAAAAAAACCGGTGACACTGTAACAGTTTATTCATTTATTTATATATTTGTTTATATATTCATTCTTTCATTTATTTATTTATTTATTTATTTCATTTATATTTATTTATTTTTCTATTTATTTATTTATCTATTTATATTTATTTATTTATTTATTTATCTGTTTTTATATTAGCTGAGATCAAACTCAGATATCAGATTTTGAAAAGAAGGCTGTATCAACTAAGCCAATCAACACACACCACACACCACACAACACACACACACACACACACACACACACACACACAACCCCACACACACATACACCACACACATAACACACACACAACACACACTCACACACACACATACACACACACACACATATATACACACACACACTCACACACACACACCATACACACACACACACACACACACACACACAACACACAACATACACACACACATATACACACACACATACACACACACACACATACACATACACACACACACATAAATACCAACAAAAAAAACACACACACACACACATACACAAATACCAACAAAACACACACACATACACACACAAACACACACACAGACACATACACACACACACACACACACACAACACACACACACACACCCCACACCACACATATCATCATCATCAGGTGCCCTGCCGCATGACGTTGGCGACCATGGACTTCCATCCATCTCTATCTCTCGTTGCTCCTAGCATCTCCCCCACACCTCCTCATCTCCAGCCACTCTGCAAGTCCGTCCAGCATTCTCTCCCTGGGTTGGCCTGGTGCTCTCTTTCCCTCCAGCTTTCCCGTTGTGACCAGGTGCTCCAAATCCCTCTTCCTCATAAAATGGCCTATAAATGTTGCCTGTCTTTTCCTAATCTTCCTTATGAGTGATCTACTTTGGCCTGCCTCCATCAAGACTCCACACACACACACACACACACACACACACACACACACACACACACACACACACACACATATATATATATATAT
>JAPXFY010000016.1:16207313-16209813 GCA_030674185.1 Monoplex corrugatus | reverse complement strand
TGTCTGTCTGTCTCTCTCTCTCTCTCTCTCTTTCTCTTATTTGATCGCATGTGCTATCGTATGTGTCGGGGGTCCCCCTGGGGATGCTGGGGACTCTTTCAATACAAAGATTATCCCCAACTTCTGGAAATTCTGTGCTAGAAATTCCTCTTTTCTTTCACTTTCTTTGTTTCTTCTTTTCTCCTTTGCTTTCTGTCATCTCGTCCTATCATTTTCTGCCTTGCTGGTCCATTCACGTGAATGTGTTCTATAAAGCCTTACATACTTTCTCTTAGGATTGCATTTTGGGTATATGTAATGACTGCATGTTTGGCTGAAAGGAAATGTGCTGTGCAGGAACAATTTCAGTTTCTACTGCTGCTGACAATAATGATAATGATAATAATGATAATAATAATAATGATAATAATAGAATAATGATATTAGTAATAATAGTAATAATCATTATCATTATCATTGTTATTATCATTATTGTTATTATTATTATCATTATCATATCATATTGATCACAATAAAAATGATTATTACTGTTATTATTTTTACATAGTAGTAGTTTTAGAAGTAGTAGTAGTAGTAGTAGAATCTACTGATTAATACGATGGAGGACATATTTTTTTCCCTTCGTTTCTGTTAGTTGGTGTTGTAGATCATGTCATGTCACGTGTGGTTTCTTTGACGATGTCCTCAGACAACATGTTTTACAGATAGCAAGTTTGTACTCCAAGGGCTTGGTCAAAGTTCTGGTCTGGCACCGGTATGTCAGGGTGCGGATATGAATGGAATTGATGAACTTATTCCAGTGGTCACTGATGTACATCAGCGTCATGGCAGCAGTGGTCTGCCTTCTGTTCCTGTCTATGATACCCATCCGTCCCCCAGACCGCTGTGCTCCAACCCTGATAACCTCATTCCTCTCACAGCCGGCAAAAAGAAACTACGCACTGACTCATTGACTCTTGCACTGTTCAATGCTCAGGCCCTCGGTACCAGACACGAGAAGAGATCCGCGATCAACTACTTCATCCATGACCACGTCGTCGATATTTTCGCCGTCAATGAAACCTGGTTTCAGCCTGTCGGGGATGAACCCAAGGAGAGGGATCTTGCTCCTCCCGGTCACCGTACACTCTCGTTCGCTCGCAAAACTGGTCTCGGCGGCGGCATCGCTTTTGTTGTTGCCGAGTCCCTCCTGCCCCGAATTACTACCAAGACTGACTTTAAATTCAAACACTCTACTTTTGAAATTGTCCAGCTCTCCCTCACTCTACCCCACCAGACTTTCCATCTGCTGTTCCTCTACCGTCCACCACCCAGCCCAAAGAACCAGCTTAAAAACCATGTGTTTGTAGAAGAGTTTCCAGACCTCCTTGCCTACTGTAACACCTTGAAAGGCTGTTTCATCATTGCAGGAGACTTTAATTTTCATTATAATGAACCTAACCAGACCCACACTGCTAAACTGATAAGCTCTTTGAACTCCTTTGGCTTGACCCAATCTATCGACACTCCAACCCACGAAAAAGGCAACATCCTCGATTGGGTTGTTCATAGAACTGACCAGTCCTTCATCAAATCCATTGAAATTGATTATACTCTTCCTTCGGATCATGTCTGTATCCTCGGCCAACTTTCAATGACCAAGCCTCCACCCCAAACTACCTATGTCATGGTCAGAAAACTAGTTGATATCAACACCGTCGTCTTCAACGAAGATCTCCTGGCCGCTCTTCAGTCCTGTCCTCCAGCCTCTGCTGACGACCTCAATCGGACTATTGGTGATCTGCTGGACATGCACGCCCCCGCCACCAGACGTAGGGTATCCCAGAGACCACCATCGCCCTGGTTTTCTGCCGTTGGCCCTGATCTTCTTAAGGCCAAGCGTGAACGCCGTCGTGCTGAAAGACGGTGGCTGAAGAACAGCATTACTATCAATAAACAGATTTTTCAGGCTGCCAACAAAACTGTCAATGCTATAGTTGACTCTGCTAAGTCTGCCTTTTACAATGCGAAAATTATTGCATGCTCTACATCAAAACAGCTATATTCCGTTACTAATACCCTCCTTGGCAAATCAGATAAATCTCCTCTCCCATCATGCTTTCCCCCTGCCCGTCTAGCACAACATTTTTCAGATTTTTTCATTGATAAAATTAGGTCCATCCGTTCCAGTCTTGACTCCCAGCCCATCTCTCAACCTCCTATTCCCGACCCTCTGTTTCAAGGCACACCACTTATTTCTTTTCAGCCTGCTTCTGAAACTACTATCCGCAATGTAATCCGCAATTCTGACATCAAGACCTGTGAGCTTGATCCTCTTCCAGCATCTATCTTAACACACTGCCTAGATACTTTGCTCCCTCACTTCACAACTGTCATCAACAATTCCCTGTCATCTGGTATCTTTCCCTTTTCCTTCAAATCTGCCCTGGTCAGACCTCTTTTAAAGAAACCTAGTCTTGACCCCAATAACCTCAAAAACTATCGACCTGTTTCCAACCTA
>JAPXFY010000016.1:16154813-16164813 GCA_030674185.1 Monoplex corrugatus | reverse complement strand
TCCATCTATCTATCTATCTATCTATCTATCTATCTATCTGTCTATCTATCTATCTATCTATGTCTGTCTATCTATCTATATATCTATCTATCTATCCATCTATCTATCTATCTATCTATCTATCTATCCATCTATGAATCTATCTATCAATCTATCTATCTATCCATCTATCTATCTATCTATCTATCTATCTATCTATCTACATACATAGATATACACACACACGTGTGTATGTATGTATGTATGTGTGTGTGTGTGTGTGTGTGCGTGTGTGTGTGTGTGTGTGTGTGTGTGTGTGTGTGTGTGGTGTGTATTGTTTGTTTGTTTGTTTGGAGTTTAACGTCCGCACCCACATAAGCGATACGGTAGACGGGTTCGTTATGAACCACTTACAAATTATACATAAAAGATCAAAATACAAGTTCTTGCCTGCTCAGTATCATGCACACCTGCTTTTTAATAGAATCATCTTAGAGTCAAACGTCATTATAGAAGATATAGCTTCTAAAACAAATAAAACCATTAACATAACAGAGTTTTTTTTAACACGTTTTCAAACACTGTAACCACACACACACACACACACACACACACACACACACACACACACACACACACACACGCATACAAAGAGAGAGAGAGAGAGAGAGAGAGAGAGAGAGACGTGCATGCAGGTACACTCACAGAAGCACAGACAGAGAGATAGAGAGAGAGGCATGAGAGAGAGGCAGAGAGACAGAGAAAGAGAGAGAGAGAGGCAGAGACAGAGACAGAGAGAAAGAGAGAAAGAGAGAGATAGACGAGAGAGAAGCACACACACACACACACACACACACACACACACACACACACACACACACACACACACCACACACACACACACACAACACATACACAAATGAAAAATGGAGCCAGCTTACCTAGGTGTCCAATAATAACTTAATACATGTCACAAATTTCCTTCCGACATGGACAAAGCTGAAACTTTTGTGGATTTTTTTGCTGAAAATAGTAAAGTAGATGGTTTGTCTCCTACCTGCAAACACTACAGAGAAATGCCAGCTAACAACCTTATCTACACTGATCCAATACCTCAGAATGATCGCTGGTTTAATGCTCCAATCACCTTAGAAGAGCTAAAAAACTCAATTTTGTCTCTACACAACAAAAGGAGTTCGGTAGGTGTTGATGCAGTTTCAACTGAAATGATTAAGCATCTTCCAGAAAACTATGTTACTTTCTTACACAAATTTTTTCAGAAATGCTGGGTGAGTGGAACTGTACGACAGGTATGGCAAAAGTCTATTGTTATACCTATATTAAAAGCAGGAAAGCCTAAAAACAACGAAAACAGTTACAGACCTATTGCTTTGACGTCCCATACGAGCAAACTAATGGAAAGATTGTATTAAACAGATTTGTACATTACTGTGATAAAAATAACGTTATTCCAGTAAACCAAGCAGGTTTCAGAAAAGGGAGATCCACAGTTGAGCACCTGGTTAAACTTACAACTCAGATAAAACAACAGTTTGCCCGCAGAAAAAGTCTTTTGGCAACTTTTTTTTATGTGAAAAAAGCGTATGATCAAGTTTGGCATACACATTTATTGTACAAGCTGAAATCTATTGGTTTATCTGGCAATATGTATAATTATATTAAGTCCTATTTAGCCAATAGAACAATTCAAGCAAGAGTGGGAACAAGTTATTCTACTTCGCGACGTCTTGATATGGGAATCCCTCAAGATTCAGTGATAGCACCTATTTTATTTAATATCCTTATACAGGATCTTCCTAATGCACTCTCAAATCGTGTTGTTTTGGTACAGTACGCTGATGATATATGTATTTGGATGAATATTACTTTAAAAAAGACAACTCCACAGAGAGCACAGAATTACATCAGGAAGTTGTATCAGTCTGATCTTGATAATCTTGGAAACTACATGTTAGAAAATGGACTGTCGTTATCAGCGGAAAAAACTAACATGATGCTATTTAATCCTGGTGGTACTTTAAGTCACTTGCCTACTTTCAAACTGCATGGTGAAGTGCTACATTACAAGCAGGTTGTAAAATTTCTGGGAGTCTTTATAACATCGAAATTAACCTGGAATGTCCATTTTGATTATATTTTAACAAAAGCAAGGAAAGCCTTAAATTTTCTAAAGATAATAAGTTTCCATTCTTGCTCTCTTAGATCTCTCCGCTGCCTTTGACACTATTGATCATTCTATCCTTCTGTCCAGACTTCAAACTTCTTTTGGCATCTGTGGTTCTGTTCTGAGTTGGTTCCAATCCTATCTAGTCGATCGCACTCAAACTGTCTGTATGAGGGGTGTTTCTTCTGAACCATCTGTTCTGTCTTCCGGCGTCCCACAAGGGTCTGTTCTGGGACCCATGCTTTTTGTGCTGTATGCGTCACCTGTGTCCGATGTCATCAGTCGTCACGCCATGTCACATGAGAGCTTCGCTGATGATACTCAGGTTCATCAGTCGGCTTCCATTAATGAAATTGATGGGCTGATGGCTCGGACGCAGGGGTGCATTTCAGACCTGAAGGTATGGATGACACAAAATAAACTTCAGCTAAATGATGACAAAACGGAACTCCTCCTAGCTTGCCCCAAGAAATTTCTCAGCCAACCATCTTTGCCCACTTCTCTTGAAATGGGCAATATCACAGTTCCCTTTTCTTCCGCTGTTCGCAGTCTTGGGGTCACTCTTGACCAAACCCTCTCTTTTCAGCAACACATCTCAAATGTTTGTAGAAGTGCTTACTTTGAACTTCGGAAGATTAGCTCTGTCCGCCACCTCCTGTCTGCTGACGCTACTAAAACTCTAGTCTGTGCTTTCATCTTCTCTAAACTTGACTATTGCAACTCTCTTTTGGTTGGACTTCCTAAACATCTCTTACATAGACTTCAACGAATACAGAATAATGCCGCCCGTCTGGTTTGTAGGTCCTCTAAATTTGAACATGTCTCTCCTTTGCTTCACTCACTTCACTGGCTTCCCATCTCAGACAGGATAGATTACAAAATTTCTTCACTGACCTACCATGCTGTCTCTGGCACTGGCCCTGAATACCTCTCTGAACTTGTTCACATTTACACTCCTTCTCGCTCTCTCCGCTCTTCATCTGACACTAGACTTCTCCGCATTCCCTCTGTGAGGACAAAAACTTATGGCCAACGATCTTTCTCTTACCAGGCTCCCACTACGTGGAATACCCTACCAACTCCTCTCAGGCACGCAGAGTCTATTACCTCTTTCAAAACCTCACTCAAAACACATCTGTTCTCGTGCTGACTTCTCCTCTTCGTGGTGCTTCTTCTTTATGCTTATGATATTGACAACCTGCGATCGTGTATGTTGGTGTGTGTGTGTTTGTGTGTGTGTGTGTGTGCGTGCGCGCGCGCGTGCGTGCGTGTGTGTGTGTGTGTGTGTGTGTGTGTGTGTGTGTGTGTGTGTGTGTGTGTCTGTGTGTGTTGTGTGTGTGTACTTGTAAAGCGCCAGAAGCAATTTTTTGGACTGTGCGCTATATAAATGCTCATTATTATTATTATTATTATTATTACGAAAGGTCTGTTGTTGTTTCATTGCGTAAGTCAGTGTTTGAACTTGAATATTCTGTGGTTTTTTATGTATCTTCTTACTTGTGTAGCTTTGATGGTGGTTGTTTTCTCATTGTATACGTAGTTGTGAACATTTTTTGTTTTGCGAAATGTAAAGCGCTGGTGAGCATGTTTGCATGGAATATGCGCTATATAAATAAACATTATTATTATTATTGCCCTGGGGAATGGATACAAACATACTACTTCATCTGTCAACAGCACTTGTAAGATCTAAATTATCCTATGCACAAGAAGTGTTCTTCAGTGCACCAAAATATTTACTAAAGAAGATTCAAAGCTTAGACTGCAAAAGTCTTAAAATTGCACTAGGTGTACCAGTCCATGCTTCTTGCCTGGAAACGTACAAAGCTGCTGGAATTCTGCCTCTGAACAACTATCGTGAGTTAGCGACAGCAAAGTTTGCCGTTAGAACTTCTTCACAAACGGACAATTTTGTGAGTAAGGAAATAAAAATCAGGTCAGATGTTGACATTCCGAAACGAGCAAAGAACATTTCATCACAAATGACTGTTGCAACTTACGTATCTGACCTGGTCAAACAGTCTAACATAAATCTAGATGAAATAGCTGAAACACCATCCACAACGACCATCCCTACATGGGAAATGCTAAAAGCTACTTTTGATATTGATTATACAGATGCTAAGAAATATGAAAACGTTAACATTTCGATATGCAGAGCAAGAGAACACATCGATGAAAAATACCGTACCCACCTCCATATTTTTACCGATGGATCAGTCTTAGAAAATAAATGTGCTGGAGCAGCATTTTATGTCCCAAAATATAAAATAATAAAGTCATTTTTCATTGGGGCAAATATATCTATCTTTACAGCGGAATTAGTCGCTATTTTACAAGCGTTGCATTATCTAGTAAACCTTACACATGTATTTTTCAAAGTAGTTCTCTTTGTTGATTCAAAATCTGTATTATATGCCTTGCAGTCTTTTGATACAGACACAAGATCTGATATAATTACTGAGGCAAATCATCTTATACATCGTTTAAGGATAAAAGGTACAGATCTCAGTTTATGCTGGGTGCCTTCTCACGTTGGTCTTCACGGCAACGAAGTAGTTGACAGAGCAGCTAAGCAAGGTGCACACAATTCTGATAATACTACAGAATTACGTATTAATACTTCCGTAAAAGAAGCTTGCAACTTGCTAGAATCAGCCTCATGGATTCGTTTTCATGAACATTTCCATGAAAAGTTTGTGTCACAACAAATGATAAAACTTTCATTTCAAAATGTGTGTAAAAAATTGCAGTTTTCTTCCATATATCATTTGAGAACGATTGTTGCTGTTCATTTTCGTATTCAGCTAAACGCATTGAAAACAAAATACTGTAAAAATGTCAAGTGTATTTGCGGCGAACAATTTACACTGTTTCACTGTCTATTTTACTGCAAAATGCTACGCTCTTTTTTACCAAAAATGTTTACACAAGAAAATTATTCTGAAACTCATTTTAAAGAAGTAACTTCCGATCAATTTTTTGTCAGTTAAAATTTCAGAATCGTTGGTTCACAGTCCTGTTAATGCATTACTTTAAGTTTATGAAGTTTGTACTTTAGAGTTAAATTTTCCATACACATTGTTGATGTTAAATGTTAGTGTTAAGTTATTGTTCCATTTTTCTATTTCCCACCTACTTATGTCTATAACTATGTCTCCTCTATGCCCCAAAACCAACCAACCCATCTCTCATCTCACTTTTTTTTTCTTTTTTTTTTTTTCGTCTAATATCACTCATAGTGAAAAGACGTTAAATCAAAGAACGAACACATACACAAACACACACACGCACACACACACATTCACACACACACATTCACACACACACACACAACACACACACACACACACACACACACACAACACACACACAAAAGGCAAACACACACACACACATACACACACACACACACACAACACACACACACACACACACACACACCACACACACACACACATTCAACATCAATCAGTGATCCAAATCTCCACCTATACATCAACGGACATCGAAAACTAGATCTCAAATATACTGTCCCAAAAAAACAAACAAAGACAAAAAACAAAAAACAAAAAACCGTATACCGTCCAAAAAAAAAAATGTCCGGCATAATTAACCCATTCTCACCCAACACCGTCACTCTCTTCACACACTGTGACCGACACTGATTAAAACGCACAAAAATTCAAAGTGATAAGCAAAACATGTGCATGAAACGAGTAAGCAGGAAACGGCACTGGACACAGTGCGAACAGTTTACCGTGCAGGTATGAAGTCCTGCTATGTTATTAAGGGTGTGACGATAGGAGGAAAAGTGTTGTACAGAGAAATATCACCACGTGAGAGAGAGAAGAGGGGGCAAGGAGAGAGAGAGAGAGGGGGGGGGAGAGAGAGACAGAGAGAGAGAGACAGAGAGACAGAGACAGAGAGACAGAGACAGAGATAGAGAGACAGAGACAGAGAGACAGAGACAGAGACAGAGACAGAGAGAGACAGAGAGAGACAGAGAGACAGACAGACAGAGAGACAGAGAGAAAGAGAAGAGAGAGAGAGAGAGAGACAGACAGACAGACAGATCTCTGTCTGTCTGTCTGTATGTGTCTGTCTGTCTTTCTGTGTCTATCTCTGTCTGTCTGTTTTTCTGTGTCTGTCTGTGTCTGTCTGTGTATTGTGATTATTATGATGTAAAATGCTCGTGCTGTTTACATACTCTTTCCCATTCGTGAGGAGCAATAGTCTATTCACTCTAGTAAACCCCCATCCCAGGTTTGAAGTCATAATTATTCTCTGATGTTATAGATATCATATACATCTCCACTCCCACCAACCCAGCGCCACAAATGCACCAACAATTGATTGTTTGTACGCGAAATATCGTGTACATAACGAATACGTATGATTCCCGAACACTGTACTGCATTGTGGTCCCGCATGAATATACAAAAGATGGGAACAGAAGTGGTAGAACGACAAACCATGAATAGAGAGTGTAGAGTTTTGTTATGATAATTATGGTGGAGTGCTTCGTTTAGTGTATACAGGTGGGTGGATGGGATAATATATGTGCTGCTGTTGTTGTTGTTGTTTTGTTGTTGTTGTTGTTGTGTGTATATGTGTATGTGTGTATGCATGCATGTATGTATGTATGTATGTATGTTTGTATATATGTCTATCTGTCTATCTATCTATATATCTATCTATCTAGTTCTCTCTCTCTCCTCTCTCTCTCTCTCTATATATATATATATATATATATATATATATATATGTATGTATGTATGTATATATATCTATATATATATATATACATATGTATATATAGATGTATAGATAGATAGATAGATATATAGGTGTGCGTGGTTGTATACATAGATACATATACATATGTACATGTACATATATATATATATATATATATATATATATATATGTGTGTGTGTGTGTGTGTGTGTGTGTGTGTGTGTGTGTGTGTGTGTGTGTGGTGTGTGTGTGTGTGTGAGTGTAGGGCGTGTCTGTGTCTGTATCTGTGCGTGGCTGTGTGTATTTTTTTTTTTTTTGGGAGGGGGTCGATTGGGTGGATGTTAGTCATTGAGTGGTTGTGGATTGATGAGAAGAACACGAGGGGATGGTGGGGTTGGAGTTATGTTAGTGTGTGTGTGTGTGTGTGTGTGTGTCCATGAATGTGTGTGCACACACGCGTGTGTGTGTACGTGCGTGCATGTGCGCGCGGACGTGTGAGTGTGTGAGTGTGAGTGTGAGTGAGTGAGTGTGTGCGTGTGTGTATATATATATGTATATACATATATATATCTATATATCTATATATATGATATATATATAGTGTGGTTATTAGTATGTGTAGTGTGTGTGTTGTGTGTTGTGTGTTGTGTGTTGTGTGTGTGTGTGTGTGTGTGTGTGTGTGTGGTGTGTGTGTGTGTGTGTGCGAGTGTATATATGTATATGAATGTGTCTGTCTGTCTGTGTAAATATGTGTGTAGTGTGGTGTGAACTTACAGAATGTTTCGCCATGATTACAATAACACCACCACCTACATTTCAGCAACTTGTTCTATAGGCACGAAATGAAAGGTACATGACGTGTGTATTAATCTGAAACATGACCCCCCCAAACACTGTACAACGTCCTGCTGGCTGTTGAATAACATGTAGAGGGTGAGAAGAGGACTGTCCTGACAGAATAAAGACACTACGAGAAGATGAGGGCAGGATACGATTAATAACGTGATGGTGATGTGTGGTGGTGGTGGTGTGGTGGTGGTGGTGCTGATGGTGGTGGTGGAAGTGGTCGTGGTCATGGTGGTATATGTTTGTGCTCTTGTATGATGTGTGTGTATGTGTGTTGTTGTTGTGGGGTATTGGATGTGTATGTGTGTGTATGTGTGTGTTGTGTGTTGTGTGTGTTTGTGTGTGTGTATTGTGTGTGTGTGTGTGTGTGTGTGTGTGAGAGAGAGAGAGAGAGAGGAGAGAGAGAGAGAGAGAGAGAGAGTATGTATTGTTTGTGTGTGTGGTTTTTTGTTTTTTGTGTTTGTTTGTTTTTGTGTGTTGTGTGTGTGTGTTGTGTTTGTGTTTGTTGTTATGTGTGTGTTTGTTTTGTGTGTGTGTTGTGGTGTTGTGTTTGTGTGTTGTTGTGTTGTGTGTGTGTGTGTGTGTGTGGGTGGGGATGACCTTTTGTGTGTGTTTATGTTTAGTGGTGTTATGTTTGGTGTGTGTGTGTGTTGTGTGTTTTGGTTTTTTTGTTTTTTGTTTTGGTTTGTGGTGTGTGTGTGTTGTGTGTGTGTGTGTGTGGTGTGTGTGTGTGTGTGTGTGTTGTGTGTGTGTGGTGTGTGTGTGTGTGTGTGTGTGTGTGTGTGTGTGTGTGTGTTTTTTGTTTTTTGTTTTGGTGTGTGTGTGTGTTGTGTGTGTGTGTGTGTGTGTTGTGTGTGTTGTGTGTGGTGGTGTGTGTGTGTGTTGTGTGTGTGTGTGTGTGTGTGTGTTGTGTGTGTGTGTGTTGTGTGTTGTGTGTTTGTGTGTTGTTGTGTCATGTGTGTGTTGTGTTGTTTGTGTGTTGTGTTTGTGTGTGTGTGTGTGTTTGTGTTTGTGTTGTTTGTGTTTCGTGCGGACTGTGTGTCGTGTGTTGTGTGTGTGTGTGTGTGTTTGTGTGGTGTTTATTGTTGGCGCTACGTTTTTGTGTTTGTTCGTATGTTTGTGAAAATAAGACAGGAAATACAGAATAATTACAAGAAGGGGGGGGGGGGGGGGGAGACAAAAGATACCCAGCCCTCCCCCCCCAAAAAAAAAAACAACAACAACAACAACAACAACAACCATGATCGACACTTTTTTTTCTGGGGCTGACACAGTCATACAATTCAGTTCCTAATGGGTATCATTGGCAGTGAATGGATGTGTGGGGAGGGAGGGAGAAGAGAGGGGAGGACCGGGGAGTGTGAGACGGGGGGTGGAACAGATGGGTAATTTATCATTAGGAGTGTACCAAGACAATGGTACGTGTCAAAAAGGGAGGTAATGGATGGGTGTGTGGAGATGGTGCATCTCGGTAATGTGGTGGTGGTGGTGATGATGGTGGAGGAGGTTGTGAAAGTGGTCGCCAGTGATGGTGGTGATGGTGGAGCTGGTGGTGGAGGAGGTGGTGGCGGTGGCGGTTGTGGTGCTCGGTGGTGATGGTGACCTTAGTAATGGTTGAGGTGTTTTTGGTGGTGAAGAAGAGCGTGGTGATGATGAAGGTGGTGATGGTGATGGTGGTAGTACTGCTGTTGGTGGTGGTGGTTGTGGTGGAGAAGAAGGTGATGATGGTGATGATGGTGGTGATGGTGGTGATGGTGGCTGGTAGGAATGGTGGCAGTGGTGGATCATGGATTGGCAGGAGGTGGTGATGGTGGTGGTGGTATGATGATGATGGTGGTGGTGGTGGTCCTTGTTGAGGTGGTGGTGGTGGGGTGGAGATGGTGGTCGTGATGATGATGATGATTATAGTAATGACGTTGGTAGTAGTGGTTGTGGTGATGGTGGTAGTAGTGGTGATGGTGTTAGCGGTGGTGGTTGCTGTGGTAGAGGTGATGATGGTGATGATGGTGGTGGTAGTGGCGATGATGATGATGATGATGATGATGATGATGATGATGATGATGATGATGATAGTGGTGACATTGATGGTAGTGGTTGTGATGGTGATGGTGGTAACGGTGGTGGTAGTTGTAGTAGATGTGATGATGATGGTGATGGTGGTGATGGTTGGTGGTGAGTGAGTGATGGTGGTGATGGTGGTGATGGTGGTGATGGTGGTGATGGTCATGGTGATGATTGATTGTGATGTGA
>JAPXFY010000016.1:16144813-16147313 GCA_030674185.1 Monoplex corrugatus | reverse complement strand
CTACGTAGACGACACCATGACTATCCTCCCCCAGCAACTGGTCGAACAGTTCACAGAACATCTGAACAACCAACACCCAGCCATCAAATTCACGAGGGAAGTGGAACAGAACAACTCCATAGCCATGCTGGACACCCTCATCACCAGAACTGATGGCATTCTATCCTTCTCGGTCTACCGTAAACCAACTCATACGGACCAATATTTACAGTTCGACAGCCACCAGCCCCTTGAACACAAACTGGGAGTGATTCGAACCCTTACCCACAGAGCTAACACCATATGCAGTACCCAAGAGGCAAAAGACAAGGAGACAAACCACCTGAAAAAAGTGCTCACCATCTCGGGCTACAAAAAGTGGGCCCGGGAGGCAGGAAATCCAACACCGCATCCCAACAGCCAGTGAAACAACACCAGCGCAAGGGACACATCACCATCCCATACGTAGGAGGTGTGAGTGACGCTCTGTCCAGAAAGATCAGAAAACTGGGGGTGGCTGTACATTCCAAACCTTCCAACACCATACGCAGCCAGCTGGTCACCCCCAAGGACAAAACCAGCAAACTCGACAAAGCTGGCATTATATACAGAATAGACTGCCAGGACTGTAACCAACATTATGTCGGTGAAACTGAACGCCCCCTTCAGAAGAGACTAACAGAACACAAGAGGGACTCTTCTCCAGTAGGAGCTCACCTACACGCCGAAAAACATCAATTCAGTGCGGACAATGTCAACATCCTGGACAGAGAAAATAAGTGGTTCCAGCGAGGAGTCAAGGAGGCCATCTACATCGCAGCCACCAACCCCCCGCTCAACAGGGACCGGGGCCGTTACACCCTGCCCCCGGTGTACCATTCTCTGATTCGATCTCGTGAACTGGGTTCATCCCATGTTCGCGAGATCTGAGTAGAGATTCACGCAGACAGCATTAGAGCGCTGACGAAGATGGCGAGAACGCCATCGAAAGCTACGGAACTGTGAGTAGCGATTTTTACACTGTTGGGAGACCTTGTTCTTCAAAATTGGTAGCATTATACAAAAAATTAAGTTGTGGCCAATTGAAATGTCATATGTGAGTAATCCGTTTTTTCTGATATTTTAAGAAAATGGAGAAGGTATGAGAACTTTCACGGTTGGAATTTCCTCTGCAACGGAAAGATTGCTCTTTTGTGGACTATGATAGGGTTGTCATGAATTACTATGTACGGCGTTAATGCCATAAGCTTCAAAACGATGCATGGGCTGTTGGAATTCTGTAAGGGTTTGTAGAGTTGTGACGGTGCCAAAACTGTCAATTTCGGATATTTCAGAGAAGATCAAGTTTATCACCAAGATCATTTAGGTTATCACATGATTATTCAGTTTTTGTTGGGGTTTTTTGTTTGTTTGTTTTGTTTTGTTTGTTTTTTGTTGGTTTTTTGTTTTGTTTTGTTGTTTTTTGTTGGGGTTTTTTTTTTTTTTTTTGAGGGGGGGGGGGGGGTCAGAAACTTATCACATTTGAAAAACGAAAAACAAAGCATAAAGAACAAATAATAATTGAAATCTTAATGTCTCCCATAATTATAGACCCGCATTACCCTCTTAAAGCCGTATGTTGTTTTCCGATTTATGACTCAATTTGTGAGAAAGGGTCTCACATTTTTTCTACACCTCCCAAGAGGCAGTGTGTTCCATCTCCCTAATCAGATAGAACCTGCTTTTTATCATGCACTTGAGAGATTAGAGTTGGCGTTTTCAATTGACCATTGACTGTGAGGGGTGATTAAGAGCAAAGAAGGAATGGGTGGAGGACGTCCTTTGGGGTTTGGCTGGACGATGAAGATGGACAATATCTGTTCTGACGTGGAAGGAAGGAAGGAAGCGAGGTTAGCGGTAAAGACAGAAACGACATCGACATGAAGGGAAAATGTTGCTTAAGGGTGTGTCTAATTTTGTCATGGGCTGTGTGACAGTGTAATTTAAGATGTTGCCTTTATTGTGAGAAAAATGATGAGAGCAAAAACGGCTGAGGAGAGAGTGACCGTTTTGGGAATTTAGTGGAAGAAGAACTTGGGTGGTCCTTCTCTTAGGAGGGAGAGATAGGAATTGTTTTCGTCCGTTCGTTCGTTCGTTGTTTCTTTTAACGTCTATTCAAATGTGTTCTTTTAGACGGGGGAAAAATGAATAAAAAGGAATGGACAAATAAATAGATAGATAAATAAATGAATAAATAAATAAATGAATAAATAAATAAATAGATAATAAATATATAAATAATGAATAAATAGATAAATAGATAACTAAATAGATAGATAACTAAATAAATAACTGAAAAAGATAAAGCGGTGTCTATGGGATGGATGAATCTATGAAGTCATACTAACATTGTATCATGTAAGGTAACATCATACGATTTAACGAGCAACAGAAAACCATTCAGAACTTACGAACAGTCAGGCTTTATCAGTGTGTACAGGGTTGTGTGCATATATACATATGTGTGTTTGTGTGTGTGTGT
>JAPXFY010000016.1:16104813-16107313 GCA_030674185.1 Monoplex corrugatus | reverse complement strand
GTGGTTCACTGGTGGTGTCGAGTGGTTCCACCTTGGTTGGTAGGGAGTCTTTGTGTTTTCTTTGCACAGCTTTTGATTCTCTGACGAAACTGGATCTCTTCAGTCTCCCAGATGTCGCTTCTTGGATTCTTTTGTTCATAGGATGTTCTTTTGAGGCCTGGACTTTGGTGAGGTGGGTCAGGGTTTTCTTCTCTCTTCTTTTGCTCAGTGGAGGGACGCCCGTAGTCACCTCCATCTTTTGAATGGGTGTTGATCTCATTGCACCAGTGATGATGCGCAGTGCTTGGTTCTGGACCCTGTCAAGCTTTTGGTGGTGGGTCTGTGCTGCCGTCATCCAGGAGCTGGAGCCGTACTCGAGGTGTGGACGTACGGTGCCTTGGTACACAGTCTTCAAGATGTTTTCGTTTGCCCCCCATTGTGTTCCAGCCAGCTTCCGCATGATGTTGAGCTTTCTCCGGGCTTTTGCTTCTGCTGTCTGAATATGTGCATTCCATGTGAGCCTTTTGTCGAAAGTTACTCCCAGGTATGTTTGTTGGTCTTCAAACCGCAGTGGAGTGCCTCCGAGAGTCAGTCTATGCATCTTGGCTTTGGTGGAGAGGGAGAACAGGGTGGCCGCAGACTTGTCTTTGTTGATGGTAATACACCAGGTGTTGGCCCAATCTGCGAGTCCGTCCAGGGCGAGCTGCATTCGGTAGGTAGCGGTCGTAGCATGCTCTTCAGTGCTCCAAAGTACCAGATCATCGGCGTACAGGGCGGCATGGACACCCTTTGGGAGCTCTGCAGTCAGGTCGTTGATGAAGAGGATGAAGAGCGTCGGAGACAAGATTCCTCCCTGTGGTACTCCGTGTCTCAGTAGCACTCTTCGGCCTTTGTACCCGTCCACAACAACCCTTGCTCGTCGGTTGTGGAGGTAGGACTTCGTCCATTGGTACATGTTCCCGTGTATGCCACTTCGGAGCAGTTTGACCAGGAGGCCATCCTTCCAAACTTTGTCGAAGGCCCTCTGTAGATCAATGAAGGCTGACAGGACAACCCTTTGACCTTGGAAGGCATCTTCGATCACCTGGGCAAGATGGGTAGTCTGATCCTCGGTGCTCCTGTACCTCCGGAATCCTGCTTGTTCTGGGACAATGATGCTGTTTGTCTCAAGGTACCACTGCAGGCGCTGATTGATGATGCACTCAATGGTCTTACAGATGCAGCTAGTGAGACTGATAGGGCGGTAGCTTCGGACTTTGTTTTTGTTCTTGCCCTTCTTCAGGATGGGGATCATTTGTGTGTCTCTCCAGCATTGTGGTACCTCTCCTGTGTGCCAGCTGAGGTTGAAAATGTCCAGGAGTTTCTTCATGGCAGTGTTCCCCAGGTGTTGAAGCATTTCATTTGTAATGCCGTCGGGGCCCGGCGATTTTTTCTTCTTCAACTTTTGGATGGCTGTTCTCAGTTCCTCCAGCGTGAGTTCTTTTGTCATAGCAGGATGGGTGGTGTTGCTTTCTGCTCTGTCTTTCTGTTCTTGTCTTGACTCTTTTTGGGCTTGTGGTTGTATCTCAAGATCACTTTCTTTAGCATATGAGCTTACAAATGCGTTGGCTGCTCTTTTGCCTGTGAGAATTTCCCCATCTTCTTCTAGAGTGATCTTCTGCCCTCTGCTATCTTCTTCATTTAGAGCCCTGGTCAGTCTCCACAGCTTTGTGGTGTCCTTCTCCATATTCAGGCTTGCTGTCTTTTGCCTCCAGCTCTTTCTCTTGTTTTCAAGTTTGGTTCTGAGGTACTTGGCCTTGGTTTCTTGTAGCCTCAGGTGGTTTTCTTGGGATGGAGTTTGCTCTGCTTTTTCCCTCGCCCAGTTGAGCTTTTCTTCCGCTGTCTGAAGTTCTTCGTTCCAGAACGGGGTGTAGTTTTTTTGGACTCCTTTTGGGATGGTTTCCTTGGCAGCTTTGATGATACATGCATTGAAGTCCTTGACAACATTGTTGATGTTTCTGTTATTTGTCTCTATTTCTCCAGCACGTTCGTTGGTGCGAATGCTGAATGCGCTCCACTTGGCTTTTTTGTAGTTCCATCTTGGATGTTGTGGAGAGGCGGATGGCGGGTCTTGATCTAGGGAGAGCAGGACAGGGCGATGGTCACTTCCTCCGAGCTGAGGTCCCACTGTTCTGGTGATGTTCTTGTGTACATCATCTGTGCACAGTGCCAGGTCCGGTGTTGTTGTGGAATGCCAGCGGCGAGAGTAGAAGGTGGGATGGTCGTTTGGGTCGTTTACAAGGATGAGGTGGTTTTCATCCTGCCATGCCTCTATTTCTCTCCCCTCTTGTCTATGGTGTTATAACCCCAACTCTGGGACTGGCTGTTAAAATCTCCAGTGATGAGGAAGCCGCTGCCAGGTACTGCGATGGTGTCCAAGGAAAGTGCCTTGTTGTTCGGGCAGTAATAGTTGACCACCTCTAGTGTGGTGTCTTTCAGGGTGATCTTCACCTGGATGTATTCAGCTTCATCCATGTACCTC
>JAPXFY010000016.1:16092313-16094813 GCA_030674185.1 Monoplex corrugatus | reverse complement strand
CTCTACGCAGTCGGCTGGGCTTTTAACAACAATAATAACAGTAATCCATTCATTCATTCATTCATTTGACTGATGAAGTTTCGAACCCACGACCTCCTGGCCAGTAGTCCATTGCGTAATCACTTTGCTACATTGTCTAGTCTTGTTTGTAAGTTCTTATGTATCTCAATTGAATTGTGTATATATGTTGAATCCAATAGATATTTTATTGTACGTCTGATCTGATCCAGCCCAATTTATTCCAATCTATTTCTCTTTTCTATGTCCCCCAGTCACTCCAAGTATAACAAGTACGCTACGTTCAGCAGATCTTACTAAACAGGAGAGGCAAGAAGTGAAAAACATGTCCAAAATCTTACAACTACTGTCTGGCCACAGGGTAGGGTATGCTTGTTCTGCTTTGCGCAATTATTTCAATCCCCCTAAAATAGCAGGTCTGCGGAATTATCGAAGGTACCAACCACTTAAGAAATTTCTGGAAAAAGACTTAGTCGATATCATGCGAAAGCTGGATGAACAAAACCGGAAGATTTTCAGACTTACAGAAGAGAATTTTGCTTCGAATGACGAGGCTGTTGTACAGATGTTCCAAGAAGTTGCCAGACACAATAATGAACAGGCAGCAAACGATGCTCGCAACGTCGACGGTGGAGGAGAAGGGAATAATGAAGATGGTGATGGTGACATCAACATTGACGACTTCGACTTCGACTTTTACGAGGACGACGACTTCCTCGACGATTTGGACGACGATGCCTTGTTCGACGAAGATGACTTTGTTGATAACAACGATGATGGCAGTGATAATAATGCTGATAATGATGAGATTGACTGGTATGGTGATGACATTGAAGAAATTGTAAACAATCCAGAAGAGTCTTCTGATGACATCTTCATTTCTCATGTCAAATTCTGGACCTCTGATGATGGTGTATACACTGATGATGGTGGTAGTACTAACGTCCATAAGGATTATGGATTTGATGAGGTTGATGGCACGAATACAGATGATAGTAATACCAAAGACAAACCAGAACAAAACCCCAGTAAAGCCACACATGTCAACTATAGCACCTCTACAAGTACAGGCTCAACTGAGGTGGCACCAAACCAAGGCTTCAGCATTGAAGGCCTCAGCACTGAAGGCCCGAAAACTGACGGTTCTAACACTGAAGGCTCGACAGTAAAGGCTCCAGCAGTAAAGGCTCCAACAGTAAAGGCTCCAGCACTGAAGGACCTAGCATTGCAGGTTCCAGCACTGAAGGCCCTGGCAATGAAGGCACCAGCACTCAAAGCCCTAGCAATGAAGGCTCCAGCACTGAAGGCCCTAGCAATAAAGGCACCAGCACTGAAGGCCCTAGCAATGAAGGCACCAGCACTCAAGGCCCTAGCAATGAAGGCTCCAGCACTCAAGGCCCTAGCAATGAAGGCACTAGCACTCAAGGCCCTAGCAATGAAGGCACCAGCACTCAGGGCCCTAGCAATGAAAGCACTAGCACTCAAAAGCCCTAGCACTGAAGGCCCTAGCAATGAAGGCACCAGCACTGAAGGCCCTAGCAATGAAGGTACCAGCACTGAAGGCCCTAGCAATGAAGGCACCAGCAATCAAGGCCCTAGCAATGAAGACACCAGCACTCAAGGCCCTAGCAATGAAGGCATCAGCACTCAAGGCCCTAGCAATGAAGGCTCCAGCACTCAAGGCCCTAGCAATGAAGGCTCCAGCACTCAAGGCCCTAACAATGAAGGCACCAGCACTCAAGGCCCTAGCAATGAAGGCTCCAGCACTCAAGGCCCTAGCAATGAAGGCACCAGCACTCAAGGCCCTAGCAATGAAGGCTCCAGCACTCAAGGCCCTAGCAATGAAGGCTCCAGCACTCAAGGCCCTAGCAATGAAGGCACCAGCACTCAAGGTCCTAGCAATGAAGGCACCAGCACTCAAGGCTCTAGCAATGAAGGCACCAGCACTGAAGGCCCTAACAATGAACGCACCAGCACTCAAGGCCCTAGCAATGAAGGCACCAGCACTCAAAGCCCTAGCAATGAAGGCTCCAGCATTGAAGGCCCTAGCGCTGAAGGTTCCAACATTGAAGGCACCAGCTTGGCAGGCTCGAACATGGCAAGCTGTAGTTTTCGAAGGCTTTCATTTGACAGGCACTAGGTCAGAACAAAACAAAGACGATATATCGGAACCAGGGCCTTCGAACACAACAGAACCAGATGTGCCAAGACCACCCTATCCCAATCCCAGAAAGCGCTCCACAGGCATCACTCTGAAAAAAGTCTGCGGAGACTTGTTGGCAAACTCATCCTGTTTTGAAACGCTGTGTTCTATTTTGAAATCAGGGTTCGATTACTTTCCATGTTATCACGCCTCTCTAAACTGGTTTCCGTTATGCTCATCATAATTCTTATCACCTTCACCAACTACGCAGAATGCAGTGTAACCCTCAGAAATATGCTGTCCCGAAGAGATGATTTGCTGATTTCTCTGACGAAGCCT
>JAPXFY010000016.1:16082313-16084813 GCA_030674185.1 Monoplex corrugatus | reverse complement strand
TAAAAACTGTTTCAGCTTCTGTGGCCATCAAAGTGGCGTAGAAAATGAGACGGGGAAAAAAAAAAGAAAAAAAAAAGGTGAGCACGAAGGTAACCTCCCTGAATCCTGAATGCAATGATCCTAAAAAGATATAAAAAAAAGTTTAACAGCAGTTAGCGTATTTTGCTGAAGAAGGTCAACAAGTATTTATGGCATGCTGATATGACAAACAAGTTGAAAAATGAGTAGTTCTGTCACATGTCAGTTCATCAAGTGCTGACTGCTGATATGACATACAGTTGAAAAATGAGTAGTTCTGTCACATGTCAGTTCATCAAAGTGCTGACTGTGATATGACAAACAAGTTGAAAAATGACTAGTTCTGTCACATGTCAGTTCATCAAAGTGCTGACTGCTGATATGACATACAAGTTGAAAAATGAGTAGTTCTGTCACATGTCAGTTCATCAAAGTGCTGACTGCTGATATGACAAACAAGTTGAAAAATGAGTAGTTCTGTCACATGTCAGTTCATCAAAGTGCTGACTGCTGATATGACATACAAGTTGAAAAATGAGTAGTTCTGTCACATGTCAGTTCATCAAAGTGCTGACTGCTGATATGACAAACAAGTTGAAAAATGACTAGTTCTGTCACATGTCAGTTCATCAAAGTGCTGACTGCTGATGTACAAACAAGTTGAAAAATGAGTAGTTCTGTCACATGTCAGTTCATCAAAGTGCTGACTGCTGATATGACAAACAAGTTGAAAAATGAGTAGTTCTGTCACATGTCAGTTCATCAAAGTGCTGACTGCTGATATGACAAACAAGTTGAAAAATGAGTAGTTCTGTCACATGTCAGTTCATCAAAGTGCTGACTGCTGATATGACAAACAAGTTGAAAAATGAGTAGTTCTGTCACATGTCAGTTCATCAAAGTGCTGACTGCTGATATGACAAACAAGTTGAAAAATGAGTAGTTCTGCAACATGTCAGTTTATCAAAGTGCTGACTGCTGATATGACAAACAAGTTGAAAAATGAGTAGTTCTGTCACATGTCAGTTCATCAAAGTGCTGACTGCTGATATGACAAACAAGTTGAAAAATGAGTAGTTCTGTCACATGTCAGTTCATCAAAGTGCTGACTGCTGATGTGACAAACAAGTTGAAAAATGAGTAGTTCTGTCACATGTCAGTTCATCAAAGTGCTGACTGCTGATATGACATACAAGTTGAAAAATGAGTAGTTCTGTCACATGTCATTTCATCAAAGTGCTGACTGCTGATATGACAAACAAGTTGAAAAATGAGTAGTTCTGTCACATGTCAGTTCTCAAAGTGCTGACTGTTGATATGACAAACAAGTTGAAAAATGAGTAGTTCTGTCACATGTCAGTTCATCAAAGTGCTGACTGCTGATATGACAAACAAGTTGAAAAATGAGTAGTTCTGTCACATGTCATTTCATCAAAGTGCTGACCTGACTGTATCTGATTAAAACTATATATGATGCAATGTAATCATAGCATAAAAAAAAATAAAAAGATGGGATTTTCGACTAAGATTAAAATGAATTGTATATATTGTCGCTGGATATTAAAAACGAACTGTTTTACTGAAGAAGACGCAGGTAAATTTAATACCAGAAAGTATGATTACAATGTAATCAATATTTTTTCCCAACGATTATTACACTGATTTGTTCAGATTAAATACGTGCGAACAATAGAAATGAAATGCTGATTTGAAAAAAGAATGACCATAACCACCAACGCAATAAGCACCAACATCGGCAAAAATAACCAAAAAAATTGTAAGTAACTAACTTCAGTAACATGAAATCTAGATTTTACTGAAGAAATTTAAAAACTGATGCAGATTTCAACACAACACCACCACCAACAACAACAACAACAAAACTGAAATGAAATTTTAATCTTAACAGAAAAGAAAAAACAAAAACACTAAAAAACAAAAATGAACGGCTGGTTACTGAAGGTTTAATGATGGTCTTTTGAAAGATGTTTTCTATGGCAGTTTTTAATCTTTATTCATGTTTTCTTTTAAGATTTTATTCTCTTTTAAAAAAGATTCCAGATTTTATTAAAATCCAATTTTCAACACAAATTTTCAACAAATACATCAAAAACGATTGAGCGAAATAAAGTCGGAAGATACGACGGTACTGGTGGAAATTTTACGGCTACAAATATGCTTGGCTAAGGCTTTTATGGAACTGTTTAAACAAATTATATCATAAAATCATGACGACAGCCACGTGTTCTGCTTTACGGACTACCGTTTATTTATTTGTCCAAATAATAGTTTTGCTAACTGTATTTATGAAATTAATTATGGTTGGTGATTGTCCTTTGCAAGATGCTGATGTTACGCTTCAACTAAATTCAATCCATTGACCATATAATTTTTTTTAGATTACTAATATTTTCTTGACAAAACTATTCACAAAAGGATTGATGAAACTGAAATAATGATGATAATAATAATATGTTAATAA
>JAPXFY010000016.1:16069813-16077313 GCA_030674185.1 Monoplex corrugatus | reverse complement strand
ATATTGCATTCTCGTATTTCTCTTCCTTCTGTGTCCCCTTTTAGTGAAACTAACAGACAAAACACCAATTAATGCATATTTCATGGGGAAAGGAGGAGGAAAAAAAATATGTTCTACCCATGGTTCGAATCCGTAACTGATGACATCCTAGAGAGTCTTTAATCACAAGGCCACCGCTCTCTTTCACTATCAGTCAAGGGGAACTGGACAATACGGTGTTGAGAGTAAGAGGACTCATTCCTTAAAACCTGAGGTTAACAGCGATCAAGCGTGGTCGCCTAGTGATTGGATAATCAGATTTCTGTCTTGGCTTGAACACGCCACGCCAATTTACCCAGGAACTGGATACATGTACAGGGAAATTAAAGTGGGGAAAGAGAGTCACACACACACACACACCACACAATACACCACACACACACACACACACACACACACACACACACACACACACACACACACACACACACACACACACACACAGAGTAAGAGAAAGAAATAAAAAGGAGTGGAACAGGCACTGCCTTTGTAACTCTAGCCTTGAATAGAAGCTGAGAACTTTTACGAGTACCACCTCAATACCCATCGACTTAACTTCTTCCGTAGGCTATGAGGAAACGTTTACCTTACGTCATCATGGAATGGGGCTCCAACAGACAAATCATCACCTGCAAAGGAAGATAATCTGGAAGTGTAGGAATTGAATACAACTGATGTTGGACAGGGACTTTTTTTCCTTCTGCCAGACCCTGAGTGGTGAAATAAGTGCTTTTTTTTCTTTTATGAGATTATCCACCCATGTCCTGTGTGGTCAGCATGAAAGACTCTTCAGCCATAGAAACGATTTCCTTGGCAACATTCCTTAAAAAAATCCGCTCTGAAATTAAAAAAAAAAGAATTAATGCAAAACACACACACACACACACACACACACACACACACACACACACACACACACACACACACACACACACACACACCACACACACACCACACGCACACACACACGAGGGCAAAAGAAAACGTGGCACCGTACTATGGCAACGTGATTTCTTTAAAGTTAACTTACATGTATTTCATGTTTGATAAGTCTGTTGTGTCCAGCTCTCCCTTAAAAATTCAGTTCGCTCATATGCAGCATATATATATATATATATATATATTGTGTGTGTGTGTGTGTGTGTGTGTGTGTGTGTGTGTGTGTGTGTATCCTAATTACATCCATAACAGTAATATTATTACTGTTATTATTATTATTATTATTATTATCATTATTATTATTATCATTATTATTATTATTGTTGTTGTTGTTATTCTTGTTATTGTTTTTCTTCTTATTTTTCTTATTCTTATCAATACCACTGATACCAGTAGTAGTAGTAGTAGAAATAGTAGTAGAAGTACTATCATCATTATCATCATCAACGTTGTTAGTATCATCATGATTACTATTTTCTTAGGTTTATTTAATTTTGTGTTTATCATTAATTTATTGACTGCTGTCCAGTTTCTGTGACCCATCAATGGCGTTAATTCCACACCACTCACTGCATCTCTTCAACAGACCACCAGCCCCAAGTTCATCCAAAGTCCAAGTGCTAGATAGCTCACAGGCGCTAAGAGATGTCAAATTGCTATGAAGCCATCCATGAGAGGAGACCCTGCGCTTCTGCAGGCTAACCTGAGTGGAATTCATCAGTGTCTATTCTGATCCAAGTTACCAACAGCATTGTATACTAGGACCCAAATTATGGTAGTAATTGCTCAGTCATGGAACCAGACTAAGTCTGAGACTCCCTACCCCCTCCCCTTTCTCTGTTAAGGGGACCACCACCATGGCCTTCCAACGACAGTCTCCATGAACCACTGATACCAAAGATCCAACTTAATTCCACCTGAGATCAAAGAGAGAAAGTCATTGGCACTTTTCTCTTTACTTAGACGTAAACGCAGTAGAAAAAAATACGAAACTGGGGCACAAGGCCACAGAATCGGAGACATTTTTCACGATGCACTAATGACAGATAATTTCATGATAATGGGCTTGGGGTTATCATTCTATAGAATAATGCTTAGTACTTTTGCGTTGAGATTGTGTGACAGGGTTGTACTCTCTTCGCTTACCATCATAATATATTCCTGGCGTCAACCAGGCCCAAAGGTTTCAGACATGTGTGCTGTTGGTCAAGAAATTTGAGCAACACTCTCAATGACATATCCTTAAAGTGGATGAGACTCGACTGTGTCATTCTAGTCTTCCCAATGAGCCTATAACACACACACAGAGATCTGGGCAATTTTTTTTTCTCTTGGAGATTTGAACCTAGCCAATAGTCTATTGCGTAACCACTTAGTCACAGTCACTAGTCTTGTTTGTATGTTCTTATGCATTCCAATTCATTTCTGTAATTTTAAATTAATCCATTATATATCCATGTATAAATCTTATCTGATTCAATCTAATGCAGTCCAATCTATTATTCCTGTCTATGTAACCCAGACACTCCCAGTATACCAACGATGCTTCGCACAGCTTGTCTGACTAAAGATGAGAGGCCAGAAGTCAAGAGAATGCTCCAAATCTATAAATCACTAACTGGCCATGTGGTACAGCATGTTCGAGATGCTTTGGAGAATTACGCCCCATTTCTGGGAACATCTCGAAATTTCGATCCAATAAAGACTTCTTTGAAAAACGAATTTGTCAATATCTGTCAAAAATTGTATAAACAAAACCGGACAATTTTCTTTTTCACAGAAGAGAGTATTGATTTGAAGGACAAGCTTCTGGATCCGATTTTTCAACAAGCTGACAAACTCATTGATGAACAAAACAGATACATCAAAGAAGAAGAAGAAGAATGCGAAGAAGAAGAATGCGAAGAAGAATGCGAAGAAGAAGAATGCGAAGAAGAATGCGAAGAAGAAGAATGCGAAGAAGAAGAATACGAAGAAGAAGAAGAAAGAAGAAGATGATGACAACGATGCTGACGATGTCGATGGTGAAAAAGAAGAAAAATGCAAAGGTGGTAATAGTGACATCAAAAATTACAACGACGATGACAACAACAATTTCGAAGACGACGACGATGTCGATGACGACGACGATGATGACAGTGATGATGATGATGATGTTATTTATGCTAATATTGATTGGGCTGGTGATGGCCATGAACACATTGAAAACAATCCAGGACAATCTCTCAGTAACACCACAACCCCTCACGTCATAGGCCGGATCATTGAAAGCAATGATGATCATGATGATAATGGTGATGACGTCTACGACGATCATGGATTTGATGAGGTTGATGCAATGCCTAGAGCTGACGATGATACTGAGAGCAAGCCAGGACAACAACAAAGACAGGCCACAACTTCTAGCAGCTTCACCCAGACCATTACAGGCGAAAGTGGAGCACCATCAAGTTCTGAAGGCTCAAGCACGGTAGGAACCAGCACTGAAGGCCTTAGCGCTGAAGACACCAGAATTGAAGGCCCTGGCAAAATAGGCTCCAGCACTGTAGGCTCCAACATTGTAGGCTCCAGCACTAAAGGCTCCAGCATTGAAGGCCCTAGCACTGAAGGCTTCAGCATTGAAGGCCCTACCACTGAGGGCTCAATCATTGAAGGCTCCAGCACTGAAGGCTCCAGCACTGAAGGCCCCAACATCCAAGGCTCCAGCGTTGAGGGCTCCAGCATTGAAGGCCCTGGGACTGAAGGCTCCAACATTGAAGGCTCTAGCACGGAAGGCTCCAACATTGAAGGCACCAGCGTGGCAGGCTTTAACATCGCAAGCTGTAGTTCTGAAAGCTTTCGTTCGACAGACTTCACGTCAGAACAAAATACAGACAATATATCAGAACCAGGGCCTTCGAACGCAACAGACCCAAACGTACAGAGACCACCCAGTCCCCAACCCACAAACATCCCACTTTGAAACAACTCTGCGGAGACTTGCTGGCACGTTCACCCTGTCAGAAAGCGTTGCGCTCTATTTTAAAGACGTGGATCAGAAGCTTTCCAAAGTATCATGTCATTCTGGAATGGCTTAAGCCAAGCATCCTCATCATTCTAATCACCTTCGCCAACTACGCAGAATGCAGTGTCGCCGTCAGAAATGCGTTACTACGGGACCCAGCTTTGCTGCCCGTTTTGACGAAGCCATTGAGAAGCTATCGAAAAGAGGAGCAGATGGAGGTGAGCTTTTTTTTTCTGTCTCTCTGCGTTTGTTTCACTTTTATTTATCAACTAAGTAACGTAACTCTTGAGAGTCACAGAGTTATCTCCCATGTAGAATTTCTCAAACCCAGCACAGTTTGCGCTACCCATTCAGCTAGCATAGACGCAGCCACAAAGCATAAAGTGGTAAGCTCAGAACATGGGTTTGAGAAATTCTACATGGGAGATAAGTCTGTGACTCTCAAGAGTTATGTTACTTAGTTGATATTTAAAATTCTCCCTGCTTCCCTCTTAATTCCTTTGGTATTTCGCTTTTATTGCTTGTTGTTTTCTTTTGATCCTTCCATTGTGTGTTTGTTTTACTATCTGCTGTTTTCTTAATGAATATTTTTTTAAAACTTTTTTCATTCAATATGAACTTAATCTCACATACAGCCAGGCATTGCGTATACCACACGCATTCACGTGGACACACACGTGCACATGTATACGTTTGCTGTTTTCTTTCACTGTTTGTTCCATTGCAAAATGCTACGTTTTTGTTTTTTCTTGTTTGTTTGTTTGTTTGTTTGTTTGTTTGTTTAACCGAAGATGTTTACACAAGGAAACTCTCCTGAAACGCATTTTAAAGAACTAATATCGGATCAAGTTCTGTTAGTTAAAATTTCAGAAACATTGGTTCACAGTCCTGTTAATGCGTTACTTTAAGGATATTAGGTTTTTGCTTTGTTTTGTTGTTTTTCGTGTCTATTTTTCCATCACTTTATTGGTGCCAGCGTTGTTCTAGTTCCTTTTCACTATTTATCTATGTCTTTTTTCTTAAGACATTGTCTCTTCGTTTTACACACTTTCTGTCTTTTATTCTTCCTCCCCTAGATGGTGAGATAGATAGATAGATAGATAGATAGATAGATATAGATAGATAGATAGATAGATAGACACATACATACATACATATATATATATATATATATATGGATAGATAGATAGATAGTTATATAGACAGACAGACAGATAGATAGATAGATAGATAGATAGATAGACAGATAGACAGACAGATAGATAGATATAGAGACAGACATATAGACAGGCGGACGGACGGACAGACAGACAGACAGACAGACAGATAGATAGATCGATATATAGATAGATAGATAGATAGATAGATAGATAGATAGATAGATAGATAGATAGATTTCCTTCTAATATCACTCATAGTGGAAATACGTTAAATCAAAAAACTATCACAGCCCCCCCCCCCCACCCCATCCAGGGGGAAGAAGTATTCAGACCGACTTGGCAGACGGGTAAATGAGGTGGGTGTACTGGAGATCACGCCATCCATAATTTAATTGGTCACTCAGCAATTTCCACTCAAACGGGATCTAACGCTCACATGGTTCTTATCAACCGTTAATGGGCACAAAGGGTAGATAACCCAGAATACCAGCATGTTTCTGTGAATACCAACATTTCTCAGCAAATACCAATGCCCATCAGACAAGTTGCGACGCACAGAGTAAAAGGCAGGTAAAATCCTTTCTCTAGGCTTATCTCTATTACTAATATACAGGCTGAGCGCAATAGCCAAGTGGATAAACGTCAGATATTTAATCGGAAAGTCAAAGATTCGATCCGTGTAGACAAATTTCCCTGGTGGATAAACGGTCGAGATTTTTCTAATCTCTTAACTCTTTTTCCGCCATGGTCGCATTTGTGCGACTTGGTGGGGTCATGCTAAACGATAACTTTTCACACCGGTGCAAAGCTTCTGTCAGCTCCACTGGTGAATGCAGGCCACTGTGCTATTTTTAAACTTTACCCAGCGAACTAGTTTTTCAGCAGTAAGGCCGAAGTGTGGCTTTGTTAAATTAACTGTCGGAATTTACGTCAAGTTTTCTCCGAAGCGTTTTCTCCAAAATGGCTGTAAATCTACACGCATTGTCTACCACTCCAAGTGGAATAAGCAGATAGCTGATTTTGTGTGTAGATTTTCCATTGCTTTTCCTCATATATTATAACGATACCTGGCGCACAACTCACGAAATAAGGTCAGTAGTACAACTAATAAACTGTATGAAAAAAAAAGGTTTTCTTTATAATAAGATAATCTGTGGAATAATAAATCAAGCACATAAACAGAAACAAGCATTCATACATAAATACAATATCTGCCCTTTACACAGCAAAAAAAAGTGAAAATCTTTAATAGTCTTTGAGATATAACCTTTTAAGAATGCATACTGCACTGCAGAATTGGCTGCCCAAAATATAGATCTACTTGGCACTGAGGAGTGCCGTTTCAGGGGAAACCATGCAGTGAAAGAGTTTTTACCCAACGTGTGTAAAAACCCGCCAGTATCCAACCGCCTTCACGTGCATATGAATACATAATATCCAAAATTCACTGTCAAAGATCCTGTAAGTCATGTCAATGGCTGGCTTATGGAAACGTGAAAACATTCAGCACGTACGTCCACCAGAATTGCAGGCTGTGTAACAACGTAGTGGAATGTCATCCACTTGCCTATAACAGCTTTTAGTTCTTCTTGTTTGGGTAATTATATGTAATGAACACTAGAAGTAAATATGTATAATGAGCACAAAGAGTAGTTAATGTGTAATGAGCACTAGGAGTGACTATCTGTAATGAGCACTATATCCAATGAGTTTGAAGACTTACACCCTACATATTTATACTACTCTTTCCCCTCCCCCCTCTCTCTCTGTCTCTCTCTCTCTTTATTACCTACCTCTCTCTGTCTCTGTCTCTGTCTCTCTCTCTCTCTCTCTTTATTACCTACCTCTCTCTCTGTCTCTCTCTGTGTCTCTGTCTCTCTCTCTCTCTCTCTCCGTCTCTCTCTATCTCTTTATTACCTGCCTCTCTCTCTCTCTGTCTCTCTCTCTCTCTGTCTGTCTGTCTGTCTGTCTCTCTCCTCTCTCTCTCTTTTCTGTCTGTCTGGTCTCAAACAAATGCGCGGACACACACACATACACATTCCCTCACCCAATTTTTAGTTGTTGTTTTTTCCCCTCCCTCTGTCTTTCTTCATTTCAAATGCACGCACGTGTACACACAGAGGTGGTCACACACACGCACACACATGCACACGCACATGCATGCGCGCGCGCACACACACACACACACACGCACACACACACACGCACACACACACGCGCACACACACACACACACACACACACAATACACACACACACGTATCACGTGGGATCAGTGGTCCAGGCACTCCGGAGCAAAACAAGCACTCACAGAAGTTAATATGCCGTCTGTTAAAACAACGACGGCGATGACGACGA
>JAPXFY010000016.1:16042313-16049813 GCA_030674185.1 Monoplex corrugatus | reverse complement strand
TATTAAGTGCAGTTTTGGCTCTAGGGAAATGAGATATGCGAAAGCAATTTCAGGTAATTCAGGCCAGTTATTTTTTATGTTTTAATGTCCTTAGTTTATGTTTAGATTTGTATTCAGTTATAATTCTAAATCTCCTGTAGGATAAGTTGGATGGAGTGGTCAACTTTATGGACATCTCATTAGATTATATGTGTGAATACATTGGTATTTGTACTTAATTTTTTTCCTCTTCATTTTCCTGTTGAAGGATTGTGTATGTTTTGAAACAAGTTATAGTCCTGATATGGCTGTACGCAGTTGGCTGGGCTTTAAACAAAAAGAACAATAACATAAAAAGTTCAGATCCATTAATAGTAGCATAGATCATTGCTATGTTAAAAATCAAATTGAATGAAACAAACTCTATTTTTCACAAGAAAACAAAAATATTTTCCAGAGGAACGTCACGAGATAAAGATATTAAAGAGTCTCCTGTAAAACATTTATGTCTTGTGTTATGCTAATCCCAGAGTCAATTAGCACATTGTTTGATGTTCAGAGTCTCGTCACAAAGCATGGCACTGACTCAATTGCATAAAAGTCTTCAAATACACCATATAACAAAGACATCCACATCTTTAACAAAGGATTTACGTATGTGCATGAACTGTCAGTCACCTTGGTGTAGTAGTTAATGCAAAGGGCTACCGACTGGAAGGTTATGGGTTCGAATTCCTAGTAAACCCTTCGAAAAGTCATTGCGAGATAGATTTTTCGGTTCCAACCGCCTCCTCTCCCCGAGTTGAGCGTGCTACGGGCTCACCGCAAAGACTCGGACCAGATGGTCTCGTCTCATCTTCTTTACGAATGCGCCATTGAGGGTGTTGCTCAAATCTTCTGACCAACACAGCAGGTGTCTGCATCTCTCAGGCCTGGTTGA
The DNA here is from genome assembly GCA_030674185.1 of Monoplex corrugatus. Classification (NCBI taxonomy): domain Eukaryota; kingdom Metazoa; phylum Mollusca; class Gastropoda; order Littorinimorpha; family Ranellidae; genus Monoplex; species Monoplex corrugatus. The sequence goes on along the minus strand of JAPXFY010000016.1, from coordinate 16,048,894 downwards.
CACCAGTAGAATACATCCCTGTCAAGTACTATTAATCCTAGATGGAAGTTCATGGCATCATAATTATCATCCTCATCGTCAACAGCTTCATCGCATTTAACAATAGTGCCAGCTTCTGTAGCGATTAAGGTGACGTAGAAAATGGGAGTCAAAGGGTTAAGTGTTTGCTTTGCTAGTATAGTTGACAATGCAAGATGCTGGTGGACAGGGTGCAGGGGTCAAAGGGTTAATGTACTTAATATTTATCTTCAATGGTTCTTAGAAGGGATAAGCGTGGTTATCGGAATTGTAATTTCTGCCTATGAACGCTGTACATTAAGTGACAGCGATAAAGATGCTGTGGTGAATTGTTAATCAAACGAGGTATCTGTATTATTAATAATTTGTTACTGTGTCAGGACAGTTTACCAGAAGAGAAGAAAACACGAAGAAATCAAAGAAGAAATCGCCGTAAAGACAGCGCCACGAAAAGATGGTGAAGAAGAAGAAGAAGAAGAGAGAAGAAGAAGAAGAAATAGAAGTAGTAGCAGTAGCAGTAGCAGTAGCAGCAGTAGCAGTAGCTGCAGCAGTAGTAGTAGTACTTGTAGTACCAGTAGTAGTAGTTGTACTTATATGTACCAGTAGTAGTAATAGCAGCAGCAGCAGCAGCAGCAGCAAGAATAGCAGTAGTAGTAGTAGTAATAGATGCTGCTGCTGCTGCTGCTGCTGCTGCTGCTGATGATGATGATGATGATGATGATGATGACGACGACGACGATGGCGATGAAGAAGAAGGAGGAGGAGAATGAAAAGAAGGAAGGACGTAAGGACGGAGGAGGAGGAGGAGAAGGAGAAGAAGAAGAAGAAGAAGAAATAGAAGTAGTAACAGTAGCAGTAGCAGCAGTAGCAGCAGTAGTAGCAACAGCAGCAGCAGTAGTAGTAGTAGTACTTGTAGTACCAGCAGTAGTAATAGCAGCAGCAGTAGCAAGAATAGTGGTAGTATTAGTAGTAGTACTAGTAGTAATAGATGCTGCTGCTGCTGCTGCTGCTGATGATGATGATGATGATGATGATGAGATGATGATGATGATGATGATGATGATGATGATGATGGCGATGAAGAAGAAGGAAGAGAAGAATGAAAAGAAGGAAAGACGGAAGGACGGAGGAGGAGAAGGAGAAGGAGAAGAAGAAGAAGAAGAGGCTATCTAATGAAGAAGAAGAAAGAAAAAAAAAAAAAAAAGAAAACTGTCTGATACTCCACCGAAAGACGTCCCCCTCTGGTCACAACTGTCAGTCCTAACCCATGTTTTTACAAACTCCTTGTTTAGAGTGCCCTCTCCACACCAACGTGTCAAAAGCAATAGAAACGCTTCCTGAAAATTAAGTCATGGTGTTTCAACTCCTAACTCATTGGCACAGTACCCATCTGGCCATCCACAGATGTCTGCGATGTTGCTAGACTGAACATACACAGAACACTACCTACTTACCAAATCCCAAGTGTCGAGTTTCAATCATAGAGCCAGACCATGTAAGTATCCCCGAGTGAGGAGACCACTGAACTATGTATGTATGCATTCTTTGGAGGAAACCACCAACGAGTGACTCCCTGAGCTATTTATTTCCTTACCTTGGACTTAAACTGTTAATGATCTTCTCTTTGCTAATGATCCTCGGGTGAACCTTACATCGTTCACAATTTTTTGTACGTGTATGTGTATGTGAGCTTGTGTATGTTTGTGTATGTTGTTTGTTTGCTTGTTTGTTTTGTGTGTGTTGTGTGTTTGTGTGTGTATGTGTGTGTTTGTGTGTGTGTGTTTTTGTGTGTGTGTGTGTGTGTGTATATATTGTGTGTGTGTGCGTGCGCGCGCGCGCGCGTGTGTGTGTGTGTGCACGCGCGTGCGTGTGTGTAAGTATCTGTCTCTCTGTGTCTGTTTTATGCCTGTGCCGTAGATAAATATAGATCTACAAGCAAACTCTCACTCTCTCTCTCTCTCTTTCTCTTTCTTTTTCTCTCTCTCTCGCTCTCTACCTCCATCTCTCTCTCTCTCTCTCCCTCCCTCTCTCTCTCGGTCTCGCTCTCTACACCCTTCTCTCTCTCTCGCTTTATATATCTCTCTGTGCGTGTGTGCTTGTGTGTGTTTCGTTTACACGCTGTTTGAAAAAAAGAAGCAATTTTTTTTCCTAACTATATGGTAATTCATCATGGTCAGTCCGAGAACACTCTGTCTTTTGTCAAAAAGATTTCTTCTTAGATGCTTTGCTCCTATCATCGCCTAACCCGCAATATAGCCGGTGACGTTTCGAGTATTTGCTGCCCACATGAAGTGCCAGACATTCTACAGTAATTCTACTGTTTACAGCTTTCTGTTTGACGTAACTGCTACCAGGAGGTCTGAGTCTTCTCTTGGCAGCACTTACATTTCTTCTCACACCTTCAAGAAGTCTTGCCGAAATCACTTCTGAAAGATTTGCATGTTTTGCGAGTTGAAACTTCTTGATGAATATCTAGAGAACAAATCCTGATTTTAATGTTATCTTGAGTGAGATAAAAAGAAGAAGAAGAAGAAGAAGAAGACACGCTCATTTTCTCTCTTTGTCTCTCTGTGTCTGTCTCTTTTTCTCTCTCTCTCTCTCTCTCTCTCTCTCTCTCTCTCTCTCTCTCTCTCTCTGTCTGTCTGTCTCTGTCTCTCTTCTCTCTCTCTCTCTCTCGTTCTCTTCTCTTTCTGCCCCCCTCTCTCTCTCTCCCTCTTTCTCTCTCCCTCTTTCTCTCTCCCTCTTTCTCTTACTTATACGCTCAAGCACACACAACTTACAATGACTCACACATACATACACACCACCTGCTAACCTGCATTAATCTCCTTCTCCGTCTGTAGCTGTAGAAAGAAAAAAAATACTGCAGTGTCATGCCATTCAGAGGCCATAACTTTACGCTCAATTACCCCATTCACGCTGATCCATCTAGCATTCCATCTTTATCTTTTCGCATTTCATGGGCGTTTTTCCCTGGGTCCATTCCTCCATTCCAAGCCAGGCTTTCACACATTGTTCAAATTAGATAGATTGTCGTCTTTAACCCTTTAACTCCCGCACTATGCCCACCAGCATCCTATATTGCCAACCATGCTAGCAAAGCGAAAACTTAACCCTTTTGACTCCCCAACCCTATCAACCAGTTTCTGCAGGAAAATGGTGGATAAGGTGATGGGAGTCAAGAGGTTAAATTTTTGCAGTTGGTGGATAGGATGCGGGAGTCAAAGGGTTACTTGTGATACTGGAAACTGCATGATGGGCCAGAATTTTTTTTTAAAAATAGGAAAGCACTTTGACATAAAGGGGAGCAGAAAGTCAGTTCTGTTGTTAACTGTTGTTTCTATTCGGTGAATGAGCTGGGGATATTATAGATTATAGGGTATGGCTAACATTTAGATTCTAATAAATTTGACATTCTTCGTGAATTTTCTATGGGTTGTTTTTGTTCTATCTGCATGGCTGTCCTGAATACCGGAGGATTTAGGAAGTTTTTGTATCTATATCTATATCTATATCATATTATATTATATATTATATCTATATCTATATCCATATCTATATCGATATCTATATCTATATCCATATCTATATCTATATTGTATATCTATGTCTATATCTATATCTATATCTATATGTATATCTATGTCTAAATCTATATCTATATCTTTATTTATATCTACATCTAGAAAGGAGGAAGGCAAAGAGAAACGAGGAGATATACAGGAAGATAAACAAAGAAATCAGATATAGGTGCAATGAAGCTAAGGAAGCTTGGCTGAACACAAAATGCAAAGAGATAGAAGAACGACACAAAATGGATCCTCAGGATGTACAGACGAATTGAAGACATTGTCCACAGGAAAAATACATGCACATCAACTGGTTGCTTAAAATCGAAAGATGGCACGCTTATCATGGAAAAAGACAAAATATTAGACAGATGGGGAGAGTACATTAAAGACCTTTTTGAGGATACAGAAACGAAGAACACATTATAAAAAAGAACTTTGAAGGACCACCCATAATGAAAGATGAAGTTAGAGCAGCACTGAAAAAGATGACACCAGGAGAAGCCCCAGGACCAGGCAACATTACTACAGAGATGATTGAAGCCCTGGAGGAATTTGGCATAGAAAAAATAACAGTCCTAAATGAAATTTATGACACTGGAAAATCCCCAAAGATATGTCAAAATCAATTTTCATTGCACTTCCAAAGCCTGCACATAAACCCATGAGCTGGCCAGGTCTTGAGGCCCTACCTAGCCTATGTTTTACCTAACCTACAATGTTTTCTTTACTAATCTTGTATCAGAGTCGTACAACTTGGGCCCAAGCATGGTACTTGGTATGAAAAGGATCACTCCAGACAATAAATCAGAAAACTAAATCTACTGAATCTAATGATACTAATTGATATGAACACAGCTACTCCATAACGAAATCAGACGCATTGAGCCTAATCATATTGATGTGATGTTATGAACACAATTGCTCTTTTCTTCTGGTTGACAGAAAAGCTGTGATTTTATCCCGTTCAAAGGCAATGACATTACGCCCAGTTGCCCTTTAATTTAGCACCAAGCAGTCTTTTTGTGTTTCGCAACACCATTTCTCTTTTCTTTTGTTCTTCTTCCCTTATCCATTCCCTATTCTCTATTCATATGTGTGTGTGTGTGTGTGTGTGTGGTGTGTACGCGTGTGTGTGGGGGGGTGCGTGTGAGTGTGTTTGTGTGTGTGTGTGTGTGTGTGTGTGTGTATGTGTGTGTGTGTGTGTCTGTCTGTCTGTCTCTGTCTGTCTGTCTGTCTGTCTGTGTCGGTGTGTGAGACAGAGACAGAGACGGACAGACAGACAGACTCAGAGAGAGAGAGAGAGAGAGAGAGAGAGAAACGAGAGAGAGACAGAGAGACAGAGAGACAGAGTGCACAGTATAATGGTATATTGTTCTTGTCAGTGCATGTCAGTTTATTCAGACAGTGTGGATACTTTCATTGACAAATTGTAATTTCCATATGTCTAGTTGTTATAACCAGACAATAGATAATATTCAAATCTTATTCATCCCTCCTTTGCCAGCCACTTAGCCAAAATGTGCTGACAGAAACTTTGTAAAACGCATTCGCAAACAGAACATAAAACTTTGTGACATTATGTTGTCTATAGATAATACAAATAAATTTCAATCAAACCGTCCTCTTTTAACAGTTTTTTTGTTTATTCATTTTTTTTCTTTTGATAATCGTTCCGATGTTTCTTAGACGCGTATACGCACGTTGTTTGTCCACACTGTGCAGGCATTATGTTGTTACATAGTCTCCATGCCTTGTCTTTGGTAGGCGTGCTTGCTGGGTATTCTTATGGTTCCATGAGCTACCGTACAGTGACATGACTTACAGGAGCATATTTGATATTCTCATCATCATCATCAGGTGCCCTGCCGCATGGCGTTGACGACCATGGACTTCCAACCATCTCTATCTCTCGTTGCCCCAAGCATCTCCCCCACCCTCCTCGTCCCCAGCCACTCTGCAAGTCCGTCCATGCTTCTCTCCCCGGGTCTACCTGGTGCTCTCTTTCCCTCCAGCTTTCCCGTTGTGACCAGGTGCTCCAAATCCCCGTTTCTCATAAAATGGTCTATAAATGTTGCCTGTCTTTTCCTAATCTTCCTTATGTGTCTGCCTCCATCAAGACTGTTTCGTTTGTTTTCTTTTGCTGTCCATGGAACTCTCAACATTCTTCTTAGAAACCACATCTCGGCTGCCTCAATCTTGCTCTGGCTTTGCTTGTTGACTGTCCACGCCTCGCATTCGTACATCAAGATTGGTCCTATATAACATTCAAGGACTCTCTTTCTGATGTTAATTGATAGGCATTTGTTGGTAAGAATGCTTGTCATCTTCTTGATTGCTGTTTTGGCTTGGCCGATTCTGCCAGCTATTTCCGATGTGCATCTGCCGTCTGATGAAATGACCGTTCCCATGTATCTGAACTTATTAACCTGTGTCAAGGTTGTGCCATTTGCTGTTATTTGATATTCTGCGTGCGAATAAACATAAGGGGGTGGGGGGAGGCTGTAGGCATTAACAGGTCTGCACACATGTAGACCTATAAACTCACAAATCAGTCCACCCTTTGCCCACCCGGGCGGAAGGAAGCTACCCTTATAGGATCAAACCCCAGACTTTCCGGTTGGAAATTTGACACTCTCACCTACTTGAGTGCCCTGCTTGCCGTTCATTTATTTGTATAGTCACCTGTTTATTCATTCCTTTGTTATTTATTTATTTATTTATTTAATTTTATTTATTTATTTATTTATTACTTTGTTTATCTATCTTTTCATTCATTCATTCATTCATTCATTTATTCTTTCATTCATTCATTCATTCATTCATTCTTTTCATTCATTCATTCATTCATTCATTCATTCATTCGTTCATTCATTCATTCATTTATTTATTTATTTATCTATTGATTTATTTATACATTTACTCGTTTAATTATTGAGAGAGATAAAACAAGAAATTGCAGGCAGATTACAATCATCCAATCTTCCATGCGAG
>JAPXFY010000016.1:16027313-16034813 GCA_030674185.1 Monoplex corrugatus | reverse complement strand
ATAGATAGACAGATAGATAGACAGATAGATAGATAGATAGATAGATAGATAGAGATAGATAGATAGATAGATAGATAGATAGATAGATAGATAGATAGATAGATAGATAGATATAGACAGATATATGTGTATACATACCCGTATATATATATATGTGTAATCGGACCGGTTCTTACACAACACAGGACAGTTAATGATAATAAGCATGGGATAAAATCTTGTTTAGGCCTGACTGACGTATAGTTATAGCACTCGTCTTCCAATCTGTCTACACGAATTTGCGTGGGTACGAATCAGGTTGATGGACCTCTTTGTGTGGGTGCAGCCTCCATGTCTACCCAGCTATGAATGGGGTGCATGACTTTCTTCAAAGTTAAAACAAAAGTACAGCAGCGAGGTAGAGGAGATAGGCACTGCCCTCATAATGCTGGCCCCGTGAAAAGTTGAGGTCTCCGCTCCTCATTCCCATACGACCTATGGGTCATGAGACAATTTTTTAAACCATACTCCTCCACAAAACGATAATGATAATGGTGATAATGATGGTGTTATGACTTGTTACTGCTGCTGCTACTACTTCTACTAATGATAATGACAATAATAATGATGATAATGTGATAATAATGATGGTAATAACAAAGATAATGACCATGTACTTATGATAACAATAATGATAATAATAATAACAACAAACAATAATAATAACAATAATAATAATAATATTATTGATATTAGTATTAATAATAACAATAATAACAATCATAGTAATATCAATAACAATAATGATGATGATGATAATAATAAGAAGAAGAAGAAGAGAATGGTGCTGCTGCTGCTGCTGCTGATGATGACGATGACGACGACGATGACAACGACAATGATGATGATGATGTGATACTGATGCTGATAAGAAGAAGAATGACAATGATGAGGAGGAGGAGGACGACGACGACAATGATAAACATAATGATAATAGTAATATTGATAATATCAATAATGATAATAACAATGTCGTGACAATGATAGATATAATAATGCTAATAATAACAAGGATAACAATAACAATAATAATATTAATTACAATGTCACCACCACCCATCCTCACTCATCCTCATATTGATCTTACGTCATAATGACGTAATCGATTTCAAGTTCTATGGTTTCTCTAAGGCTCAGGTCTGACGGTGACCTCAATTTCAGTTTCTTCTGCCCCTCGCGTGTCTGGGGGAAGTTCATGGCGAGGTCTTCAATCAATGTCTCTGGGTTCAATAGGGGCTGTCCTGTCCCTGGTTTAACCCTTTCTCTCCTGCACCTTATCCACCAGCAGCAAAATCTTAACCCTTTGCTTCCCTCACCCTATCCACCAGCTTCCTGCAGGAAGCTGGTGGATAGGGTGAGGGGATCAAAGGGTTAAGATTTTGCTTTGCTAGCATGGTTGAGAATGCATGATGCTAGACGACAGGGTGCAGGAGTTAAAGGGTTAAGGGAGACAGCAACGATCCCACCCTCCCCCACCCCCATTTCCTTCTCCCTCGACTCCTCCCATCAGGAGTTAAAACTGGGTGAGAGGGATTAAGCTGGGGGGGGGGGGGACGCTCAGTCATTCTGTGGCGTCTCTAACAGATATCGTGCTCATCAGTGTTTTGATTATCATGAATCATTGAAAAGGGAGAGAAGAGCGGCAGAATGGTTCCGACGTTCGCCTGCCAATGACTAAACTCAATGTTTCAGAGTTCGTTTCCCCGCTGAAGCCTCGACTTTTCTCCTCAGTTTGATTGAAAAATCGAACTGAAAGTCTAGTTCTTCGGAAGGGGACGAAAAAAAAATCGGATCCGTGTGCCTTCTGGTCTGCGTACGTTCAGATCCCATGGCAGTTGAAAATCGTGAGAGACCAGGGCATTTGCTCAGTTGCCCTGGTACAAAAGATTGGAGAGGTACGGTGTATGTTGTACCTGCTTTGCCCATCCTCACTTCCAAGTCATCTGCATTGTAGAACATAGACCAAAGAGATGTCTTTGCAGTATGGAAAATAAAGTCTGGGGGACTTATATCTGGAGAGGAGGCATGTGCAGAAGAGCTTCTCACTGATATGGCATCAAAAGTGACGTTAACCACCCTTCTTCGTGGCAAGATGCGTTATCGTGTAATACCAATGGCGTATCAATTAAAGGTGTTTCAGGTTTCTTTCTGATTGCAGGTCTTAGTATTTTCATCAGAAACATCCTGTTTTTATTTTGGTTAGCATTGTGTACCATTGTGGAACACGATGCACCGTCAACAACCCTTGTTATCATTAGGTACATATCATCAGCACCTTACATATCATAGTTTCTTTCTGAACATTGGAGAGGAGGGAATGTGCCACTCTGATTGTTTTCTCTTTGATTCCGACTGAAAGCTTGTAATCTAGGTATCGTCAGTGGCAAGCATCCTGCTTAAATAGAGTTGGCACACTCATTTTTGTAGCTTGCTTTCATTCATTGTCCATCTCTCTCTCTCTCTCTCTCTCTCTCTCTCTCTCTCTCTCTCTCTCTTTCTTGTCTCTGTCTCTGTCTGTCTGTCTCTGTGTGTGTCTCAGTCTCTCTCTTTCTCTCTCTCTCTCTCTCTTTCTCTCTATTTCTCACTTTCTCTCTGTCTCTCGCTCTGTCTCTGTCTGTCTCTGTCTGTCTCTTTCTGTCTTTCTGTTACTCTCTCTCTCTCGCTTTGTCACACACACTCTCTCTCTCTGTCTGTGTCTTTGTCTGCCTGTGTGTCTCTGTCTCTGTCTCTGTCTCTGTCTCTGTCTCTGTCTCTCTGTCTGTCTGTCTGTCTCTCTCTCTCTCCTCTCGCTCTCTCTCTCTCTCTCTCCTTCTCTCTCCCTTTGTGCCTCTATCCCACTTTTCAATCCCTCCCTTCATCCCAGTATCTTTCTCTACTCTCTCTATGTGCCGGACTTGGGAAGAATCCATCTTATCTTTCTCAGTCTCAGACTCCCAGAGGATCAATAAAGACTCTGCTAACCCTCTTTTCCCCCTGTTGAGTCCAAACAAACCAGGTGAAATGTGTGTAGACGGGTTTGTCGATCATCACGTCACCAAAGAAGAGATGGCCAAACTATCAGGCTTCATTTATGTTGTCAGCTAGGTGAAGAAGAAAAGATGGCTAGGATTTGTTTTCAGAATGGACGAGAGCAAACATCTTGTTTTTTCCCCAATTCTGTCGTTAGCACTGTTGGTATCGAAAGTAAATAAATAATCTATCATCTGCATGATCTTTTAATCATCATGTGATGTTTACGTCACTTCAAAAATATGCATGTCATGCAACGTTTGCTTGCCCTTCAACTCTGATGTTTTGACGTTTTTTCTAGTTCAGTAAATGATATATTTCTTACACGGGCTGAGGTTATTGTTACCTGAGTGAAGGATTCAATAAGCACCCCATGTGAAGAGAAACAAGGCATTCCATCTAGTATCTGTGAAGAGAAACAAGGCATTCCATCTAGTACCTGTGAAGAGAAAAAAGGCATTCCATCTAGACCTGTGAAGAGAAACAAGGCATTCCACCTAGAACATGTGAAGAGAAACAAGGCATTCCACCCAGTACCTGTGAAGAGAAACAAGGCATTCCATCTAGTACTTGTGAAGAGAAACAAGGCATTCCACCCAGTACCTGTGAAGAGAAACAAAGCATTCCATCTAGTATTTGTGAAGAGAAACAAGGCATTCCATCTAGTACCTGTGAAGAGAAACAAGGCATTCCATCTAGTACTTGTGAAGAGAAACAAGGCATTCCACCTAGTACCTGTGAAGAGAAACAAGGCATTCCACCCAGTACCTGTGAAGAGAAACAAGGCATTCCACCCAGTACCTGTGAAGAGAAACAAGGCATTCCATCTAGTACCTGTGAAGTGAAACAAGGCATTCCATCTAGTACCTGTGAAGAGAAACAAGGCATTCCACCTAGTGCCTGTGAAGAGAAACAAGGCATTCCACCAGTACCTGTGAAGAGAAACAAGGCATTCCACCCAGTACCTGTGAAGAGAAACAAGGCATTCCACCTAGTACCTGTGAAGAGAAACAAGGCATTCCACCCAGTACCTGTGAAGAGAAACAAGGCATTCCACCTAGTACCTGTGAAGAGAAACAAGGCATTCCACCCAGTACCTGTGAAGAGAAACAAGGCATTCCATCTAGTACATGTGAAGAGAAACAAGGCATTCCACCTAGTTAGTACCTGTGAAGAGAAACAAGGCATTCCACTAGTACCTGTGAAGAGAAACAAGGCATTCCACCCAGTACCTGTGAAGAGAAACAAGGCATTCCACCTAGTACCTGTGAAGAGAAACAAGGCATTCCACCTAGTGCCTGTGAAGAGAAACAAGGCATTCCACCCAGTACCTGTGAAGAGAAACAAGGTATTCCACCTAGTGCCTGTGAAGAGAAACAAGGCATTCCACCTAGTGCCTGTGAAGAGAAACAAGGCATTCCACCTAGTGCATGTGAAGAGAAACAAGGCATTCCACCTAGTACTTGTGAAGAGAAACAAGGCATTCCACCCAGTACCTGTGAAGAGAAACAAGGCATTCCACCTAGTCCTGTGAAGAGAAACAAGGCATTCCACCCAGTACCTGTGAAGAGAAACAAGGCATTCCACCTAGTACCTGTGAAGAGAAACAAGGCATTCCCCATAGTGCCTGTGAAGAGAAACAAGGCATTCCACCTAGTGCCTGTGAAGAGAAACAAGGCATTCCACCTAGTGCCTGTGAAGAGAAACAAGGCATTCCACTAGTGCCTGTGAAGAGAAACAAGGCATTCCACCTAGTGCCTGTGAAGAGAAACAAGGCATTCCACTAGTGCCTGTGAAGAGAAACAAGGCATTCCACTAGTGCCTGTGAAGAGAAACAAGGCATTCCATCTAGTGCATGTGAAGAGAAACAAGGCATTCCACCAGTACCTGTGAAGAGAAACAAGGCATTCCACCTAGTGCCTGTGAAGAGAAACAAGGCATTCCATCTAGTACTTGTGAAGAGAAACAAGGCATTCCACTAGTGCCTGTGAAGAGAAACAAGGCATTCCATCTAGTCCTGTGAAGAGAAACAAGGCATTCCACCTAGTGCATGTGAAGAGAAACAAGGCATTCCACCTAGTACTTGTGAAGAGAAACAAGGCATTCCACCTAGTGCATGTGAAGAGAAACAAGGCATTCCATCTAGTACTTGTGAAGAGAAACAAGGCATCATCTGGGAAGAGAAACAAAGGAACACAGACTTACAGTCACAATTCGTCAAGAGATGAAGGAGGCTGGAAAGACGTGAAATGACTGACTTTCCTCGCTCAAGACTGTTGTGGGTTGAGAATGGAGAACCTCAACTGATATCTCTCCACACAAAGTTAACAGGACTAATTGTGTGATGACAGGAGGAGGAAAATGGACTCTCCCCTCGTTCCGACAGACGAGTAAGCATACCCGGTCCTTATCGTATTTTCTTCTGCAGGCATGGCCAAGGAAGGAATCTTGTGGCCTTGGGCTCTGTTCCGATGGTCCCTCTTCTATTCAATACTATGCTGTTCAAATATGATTAGATAACAACTTTTCCAAATCCGCCCTAACCTGAAAGAAATTTCCCCATCTGCTGCAGGAAACCGTAAGAAAGAGACAGTGTTATGTAGGTTACGCACGGGTCACACATCCTACACTTACTCGTACCTTTTGAAAAATGAAGAACCAGATGGTGTATACCATGTGATGAGCCGTTAAGCATCCAACACCTCCTCCTCGATTGCTGGGACTTAAACGATGTAAGACAAAAGCACTACACGGCGGACTCCTTAAAGAAGCTCTTCCAAGACGTCCCTCCTGATGCAATTTTCCAGTTTTTACAAGAGATCAATAGATTTTACTTGATGTGATTTTACGTGTTTTTCTTTAATAGCATTTTAGATTTGCAAGGTTGACGGTGAACATAGTTTTTAACTGTTGTCTTTTATCTTTCAACGGGTTTTTTTTTTTCATTTTGACTTGGTGTTAGCCCTGATATGGCTCTAGTAGTCGGCTGGGCTACAAGCAATGTGAATTGAATTTGATAGAGTCTATGCCCTAAGTGCACTGCTCTCGCCAGCTTACTCTGTGGTTGGGGAATGTCTTCTCAGCGGGTGCTGTTGATGTCACAGCTGATGAGATTGGCCTTTCGAGTATCATCGTATCGCTTCGGTAGTTTTCCTTGATCTTGGGGTCTTTCTGTCAGCCCTATAATGAACAATTTTGGATATGTAATATGGCCTGTATACTAGTATCTATACCGCTGGGAAACAACAGATAAAGATTTATTTCATTTTTCCGTAAAAAAATCGCCTTTGAGATACGGATAGATGTGTAAATTATACTAGTATCTATACCGTTGGGGGAAAAAAAAACGTTTATTTCATTTTTCCGTAAAGGATCACCTTTGAGATACTGATGTCTTTCACATGGACAATGTGTACTGATCGACAAAGCCAGCGTTTGATGAGTTGGTAAGCCATAGTTCTTCATAATTTGAACGTTGGACATTCAGTCTTGCCAGGTGATGGTTCAGATCTTTTGCAGACATCTTTGGTGGAACCGCTCCAGCAGCTTAAGCCATGCAGTACAGCAGGCTGCTCGGAACTATTGCTCTGCACACAGCAATCAATGTGGCGAGGCCATTGTATGATAGGGAAACAATTGCAAGCCTTAGGATTACACAAATTTTACACAGAAGTGACATTCGACTGCTCGAGATCTTCGATTTTTTTTGGTTTGTTCAATAATCCCTAATGTAGTGACCATGTGATCCAAATTTGGTGAATGCTTATTGAACAATAATTGATAGATTTGTGCCCAAGCGTTTCTGTTTTTTTTTTTCTGTTTTTTTAATAGTTGGGTCACAATGACCCCAGAACAAATGTTATATTCATACAATTTTTTCTCTCTCACTCCCTTGGTCTATCCACCGATTAAAAAAACTTAACTCTTTTACTCCCTCTCTCCATCTACGAGCTGTAAAAAAAAAAGACTTCACCCTTTCATTTTCTGTTTCTATCCACCAGCTTTTTGCAAGAAACTGGTGGATGGATAGGTGAAGAAGTGAAAGAGTTAAGTTCGTATGTTGCTATTATGACTGATGATGCAAGAAGTTGGTGAATAGGAAGAGGGACTCAAAGGGTTAAAGTCAATAGGAAGAGGGATTCAAAGGGTTAAAGCCAATAGGAAGAGGGACGCAAAAGGTTAAAGTCAATAGGAAGAGGGACTCAAAGGATTAAAGCCAATAGAAAGAGGGACTCAAAGGGTTAAAAGTCAATAGAAAGAGGGACTCAAAGGGTTTAAAGCCAATAGGAAGAGGGACTCAAAGGGTTAAAGTGAACGGGAAGAAGGACTCAAAGGGTTAAAAATATATTGACTTCTGAGTTTGAGTGATATAGCGATGTAGTTGGCTGACATTTGCTAAAGATACGCCACTGAAGAAAAGAACATCTGTTGACATATATTGTTTATAAATAC
>JAPXFY010000016.1:16007313-16014813 GCA_030674185.1 Monoplex corrugatus | reverse complement strand
AACAGACAGAGAGGCGGCCAGACAGACAGAGATAGGGAGACAGACAAGCAGCAGAGCAACTTTACAAGTAGTAAGACAAAAATTCTAGTTACAGGCAAGAAAGGGTAGAGAGATAGAGGCAAGAAACAGAGACATATAGAAAAAGAGACAGACAGTTAGATGGAGAGCTCTGTGTCAGCAATTAACATTACATGTTCTCCATTCATGCTAAATGTCTGGTAACGAAATACAACACCCTCCATCCCGTCCCTGTCACATCCCAGACAATGCCTGTAATTTTATCGACTACTAAGATAAGAACACACCACCAACACCACCCCTTTTTCTTTTATTATTCCACACATAAGCACCAGGGTTTACATCATGCTGTGTGTGTAGCCTTGGCTGTATGTTTGTTTTCTCTCCTTTGTACCATGGTATTTCTGTAGGCTGCATTGTTTGTGTACTTTCCCCCATTGGCTGGATGGCTTTACTCTAGGTGCACTTCTTTTGATCTACTAACAATGTTGTCAGAGACTGAAAAGAATATAAAGAAATGTTTTTGCTGCATACAAGTCTGACCTTTTCAAGCCTGAACTGGTACTGATGTGAGTGCGTGAGGAACAATAAACAATGGTGAATGGCGTGTTCAAGGGTCCTGAGAAAGAAATAAGGAAAAAGAACAGGAAGGAGGAAATGAAACCAGAAGGAATAATGAAAGGAGTAAATTTTCTCATCAACAATTAGCCCATAACAAAATGACAGGCTGCTTTTTCTGAAAAGGCAAATAGCGACGTGACCAAAGCAGTTATTCACTGTGTGAGGTCGCACGAGCAGACAGACAATCTGTGGTGAATAGTTGGAAGGGTTGTGTTGAACGTGCACAGATGTTCCCCTGCACTGTTCTGAAAGCCAGCAATCTGTCCATTCTTTCCCCAACCCTAACCCCATCCATGGCCTTGAGTCCCCCTTTCATTCCTTGTTCATGCACCCTAGAGAGCTTACAGATGAGCTCTTCTCTGACGTCTCTCCATAAAGTCAATTTGTTATGCGGATGGCACCCTCAAGAGCTGTCCCAGACAAAGCCACTGAAGAACTGTGAAAGGAAGGGAAATAGAAGAGAGGACTGGAAACAGAGGACAGACAAACGTGGAAGACAGAAACAACTTACTATTGGGGCAGGAAGGTTAGATAAGATGAGTGAAAGACAATTAGAGCAATGTGGCTGAGGTCAGAAAGGTAAAAGGAGGGGGCAGTGCACAATGAGGTAGGGGAGAAGGGCAGGCTCAGAGTATGGTGTGGGAAGGTATGTTGACGTAATTCCCAGCAGCATTCCTTGCGTGATGCAACAGCGTGTCTCTTCTGCTCGTGTCTGACGCAGGGATAGTGCTGGAGATAGAAAAGAAGGTACACAAATGCTAAAAAGAAACTCAAAAGAGAAAAAAGAAGAAAAAGGAACAGAAGGAGGAGGAAGAAAAAGGGAAGAGGAAGAGGAAGGAAATAGGGAAAGAATAATGAGCAGAGAATGAGGAAGCAAGACAAGAAAGAAAGAAAAAAGAGAAGAGAGAGAGGGGGAGAGAAGGAGACAGACAGACAGAAGACAGACAGACGACAGACAGACTGAGACTGAAAAAGACAGTGAGACAGAGAGAGAGACAAAGAGAGACACAGAGAAGAACAGAGAAACAAAAAGAGTTGGATATATATAGAGAGAGAGAGAGAAACAGAGCCAGAGATGGAAACAACAGACAGATATAGGGAGCAGACAAGACAGCAGACGAGGAGTGGGGACTTTACAAGTGGCAATCAAGAAAAAAAAATCTGGTTAAAGGCAGGAAAGGGTAGACAGATAGCAACAAGAGACAGACAGATAGAAAAGAGACAGACAGAAAGGCAAACAGACAGACAGACAAACAGACAAGAGAGCTCTGTGTCAGCAATTAAATTTACATGTTCTCCATTCATGCTAAATGACTTGCAACGAAATACAACACCCTCCTTCCCGTCCCTGTCACATCCTAGACAATGCCTGTAATTTTATCGACTATCAAGATAAGAACACACCACCAACACTGCCCCCTTTTTTTCTTTTGTTGTTCCACACACAAGCACCAGAGTTTACACCATGCTTTGTGTGTAGCCTTCGCTGTATGTTGATTTTCTCTCCTTTGTGCCAACGTATTTTTGTAGGCTCGACTGTGTGTGTACTTTTCACCGCTGGCTGGATGGCATCATTCTCAGTGTTCTTCTTTTGATGTACTAACAGTGTTGTCAAACACTGAAAAGAATATAAAGACACACTTTTCGCTACATACAAGTCTGACCTTTTCAAGCCTGAACAGATATTGATGGGAGTGCGTGAGGAACAATGAAGAATGGTGAATGGCATGTCTAAGGGTCCTGAGAAAGAAATGGAGGGAAGAAAAGAAGAGAGGAAATGAAACCAGAAGGAACAATAAAAGGAGTAAATTTTCTCATCAACATTAACCCTTTAAAAACGACAGGCAGATTCTTCTGAAAGAGCAAAAGCAACGTGACCAAAGCAGCTATTCACTGTGTGAGATCGCACGAACAGACAGACAACAATCTGTGGTGAATAGTTGGAAGGGTTGTGTTGAACGTGCACAGATGTTCTCCTGCACTGCTCTGAAAGCCAGCAATCTGTCCATTCTTTCCCCAACCCCTAACCCCCTCCATGGCCTTGAGTCCCTCTTTCTTTCCTTGTACGTGCACCCTTGAGAGCTTACAGATGAGCTCTTCTCTGATGTCTCTCCATAAAATCAATTTGTTGTGCGGATGGCACCCTCAAGAGCTGTTCCAGACAAAGCCACTGAAAAACTGTGTAAGGAAGGGAAATAGAAGAGAGGAGTGGAGACAGAGGACAGACAAACGTGGAAGACAGAAACAACTTACTATTGGGGCAGGAGGGTTAGATGAGTGAACGAGAACTAGAGCAATGTGGCTGAGGTCAGAAAGGTAAAAGGAGGGGGCAGTGCAGAATGAGGTAGGGGAGAAAGGCAGTCTCAGAGTATGTTGGGGAAGGTATGTTGACGTAATTCCCAGCAGCATTCCTTGCGTGATGCAACAGCGTGTCTCTTCTGCTCGTGTCTGACGCAGGGATCGTGCTGGGGATAGAAAAGAAGGGTACACAAACTCTAAAAAGAAACTCAAAAGAGAAAAAAGAAGAAAAAGGAACAGAAGGAGGAGGAAGAAAAAAGGGAAGAGGAAGAGGAAGGGAAATAGGGAAAGAATAATGAGCAGAGAGTGAGGAAGCAAGACAAGAAAGAAAGAAAAAAGAGAAGAGAGAGAGGGGGAGAGAAGGAGACAGACAGACAAAGACAGACAGACAGACAGACAGACTGAGACTGAAAAAGACAACGAGACAGAGAGAGAGACAAAGAGAGACACAGAGAAACAGACACAGAGAGTTGGATACAGAAAGAGAGAGAGAGAGAGAGAGAGAGAGAGAGAGAAACAGAGCCAGAGATGGAAACAACAGACAGATATAGGGAGCAGACAAGACAGCAGATAAGGAGTGGGGACTTTACAAGGGGCCATCAAGAAAAATAATATGGTTAAAGGCAGGAAAGGATAGAGAGATAGCAACAAGAGACAGACAGACAGACAGATAGAAAAGAGACAGACAGAAAGGCAAACAGACAGACAGACAAACAGACAACTGGAGAGCTCTGTGTCAGCAAATAAATTTACATGTTCTCCATTCATGCTAAATGACTTGCAACGAAATACAACACCCTCCTTCCCGTCCCTGTCACATCCCAGACAATGCCTGTAATTTTATCGACTATCAAGATAAGAACACACCACCACCAACACTGCCCACTTTTTTTCTTTTGTTGTTCCACACACAAGCACCAGGGTTTACACCATGCTATGTGTGTAGCCTTCGCTGTATGTTGATTTTCTCTCCTTTCTACCACAGTATTTTTGTAGGCTCGACTGTGTGTGTACTTTTCACCGCTGGATGGATGGCATCATTCTCAGTGTTCTTCTTTTGATGTACTAACAGTGTTGTCAAACACTGAAAAGAATATAAAGACACACTTTTCGCTACATACAAGTCTGACCTTTTCAATCCTGAACAGATATTGATGGGAGTGTGTGAGGAACAATGAAGAATGGTGAATGGCATGTCTAAGGGTCCTGAGAAAGAAATGGAGGCAGATAAAGAAGAGAGGAAATGAAACCAGAAGGAACAATAATACACTGTAGGAGTAAATTTTCTCATCAACAGTAACCCTTTAAAAACGACAGGCAGATTCTTCCGAAAGAGCAAAAGCAACGTGACCAAAACACTTATTCACTGTGTGAGATCACACGAGCAGACAGACAACAATCTGTGGTGAATAGTTGGAAGGGTTGTGTTGAACGTGCACAGATGTTCCCCTGCACTGTTCAGACAGTCAGAAATCTGTCCATTCCTTCCCCAACATCTAACCCCCTCCATGGCCTTGAGTTCCTCTTTCTTTCCTTGTACGTGCACCCTAGAGAGCTTACAGATGAGCTCTTATCTGATGTCTCTCCATAAAGTCACTTTGTTGTGCCACTGCCACCCTCAAGAGTTGTTCCAGACAAAACCACTGAAAAAAAATCAGAAAAGAAAGGGAAGTGGTAGGGAGGACTGGAAACAGAGGACAGACAAAGGTAGAAGACAGAAACAACTATTGCAGCAGAAGGAGATGAGTGAAGAAGAACCAGAGCAATATGGCTGAGGGCAGAAAGCTGAAAGGGGTAGGGGGACAGGCTGAGGTAGGGGAGAAGAGCAGGCTAAGAGAATGGTGGGGAAGATATGTTGACGTAACTCCTAGCATCATTCCTTGCGTGATGCAAAAACGTGTCTCTTCTGCTAGTTTCTGATGCAGGGATAGATCTAGTGATGGAGATAGAGAAGCAGAGCATGCAACTTCTAAAAAGAAAAAGAAAGGAGAAGAAGAAAACAAAAACAGAAGAAAGGAACAAAAAAAACAGAAAGAAGAGAAGTGAGGAAACATGATGAAAAGAAAGAAAGAAAGAAGAGAGAGAGAAAAAGACAGACAGACAGAGACAGAAAGACAGACAGAGAAAGAGACAGCAAAAGAAAGAAGGAGAGAGAGAGAAGAGAGAGAGAGAGAGAGAGACATAAAGACAGACAGAGAGACAGAGACAGAGAAGAGAGAGGCAGAGAGTTAGACAGAGAGAGAGGGGAGAGAAGAAAGAGAGACTGAAAGAGAAAGAGAGAGACAGAGAGAGAGAGAGACAGAGACAGAGAGAGAGGAAGAGAGAGACAGAAAGTGAGACAGAGAGAGAGGGGGGAGAGAAAGAAAGAGAGACTGAAAGAGAGAGAGAAAGAGAAAGAGAGAGAGAGAGAGAGAAGAGAAGAGAGAGAGAGAGAGAGAGAGAGAGAGAGAGAGAGAGAGAGAGAGAGAAGAGAGAGAGAGAGAGAGAGAGAGAGAGAGAGAGGAAGCAAAGGGAGGGAGAAAAGTGACTGGAGACGTCCAACCTACTTGGCACAGAAAGAAAGAAAACCAGTAATGAATGCCAGGTGAAATCCATCATCACGAGGCGATGGGTCTTGGCACAAACGTAAGAAGAATTTTAATGAAGGCTCAAGTCAAAGATGAAAGGTCTGATCAGTTCTGAGCTGTGACCATGTCAGTGGGTTACACTCACATAGTAAATGCAGAGAAGTATGAATGATGATTTTGGTAAGTTAACCAGTATGGGGATGGTCAATATGGTACAACAAACGGCTGCATGAAATTATACAGAATTATCGCAATACATTTTTGTCATCTTGACAATTTCTTTAAAAAAAACTAGTGTGTGAATATTTTCTCTTTTGCTGTCTGTATTTCTCTTTGTCTGTCTGTCTGTCACTTTTTTTTTGTCTCTGTCTCTCTGACTCTCCCTCCCTCTCTGTCTGTCTGTTTGTCTGTCTCTCTCTCTCTGTCTCTCTCTCTGTCTGTCTGTCTCTCTGTCTGTCTATCTATCTACCTACCTACCTACCTATCTATTTATCTATCTATCTATCTATCTATCTATCTATGTATCTGTCTATCTATCTGTCTGTCTAACTGTCTATCTATCTGTCTACCTACCTACCTATCTCTCTCTTTTATCTATCTATCTATCTATCTATCTATCAATCTATCTGTCTATCTATACCTGCATCTCTCTCTTTCTACATCTACATATCATTTCGATCGTTCAAACTTTTCAATGAAAATACATTTCCAACTGATTTATCACAAGCATCGTTTCACTCTGTATACAGCTACACAAATCCTAACGAATCCCTAAAAAAATCTGGTGTCAAGTATTTCACCATGTCTAGAACAAACATGTGCCAGGACAGCTTAAACGAGTAAAACACCCCCAAGACACCACCCTGGCTGACCAAGAGTATAATGGAAGCTAAGCCTCAAAGAGGCAGATTACTTTACTTTATCCTTTACTTTATTTTATCCGTCCTCTTATACCATCTTGGGCGTCGAGGGGAGAAAGAGCTTTCTGTCTGCGGCAAGTTTGAAGGCCTGGTTGAGTGGGATGTTGTGGGTCTTCAGTGTTTCTTTCACACCCTTGATCCAGGTCTTCCTCGGTCTACCCCTTGCCTTGTACCCTGACACCTTTGTGTTGTAAGCTTTACTGGCAAGCTGGTGAGGTGCCATGCGTGTCAGGTGCCCGAACCACCTGGTTCTCTGCTGTTGGATGTAGTGGAGAATTGGTGTTGTTCCAATCATTTCTCTGATCTTGATGTTCTTGATCTTATCATGTCTGGTTTTGTTGACTGCTCTCCTTAGACATCTCATCTCGCAGATTAAAAGGCAAAAAGATGTATACAAAACCCACCTAGAAACGAAGTAAAAACATGGCAAGAAACGCAAAGAAAACATACTTCAGCAAAATTGTTAAAGACCCAAGATACAGATCAACAATCTGGTGAACTCTAAAACGCATTTACCAGAGACTTATCTTCGAAATGCACTGACATTCTACAAAAAATGGACCTCCAGCGTCTTTAATGAATATTTCTTATCTGTTCCTGAAAACAGAGCATCAACTAAAACAGAAAAATCACTAGAACAGATGAATCCCTTTATAACTACACCATGCAACTCATCCGGGTTTCCCAAAAGAAAATTTTTAAAAAATGATTCATTTACCATTCTCCTGGTTTAAAACTGATTTTTTTTTCTTGACACATGATGCACATGTATGGGCCACACACATGCATAGTGTATTTAATTTTCATTGGGCTCTGTCTGTAAACAGCCGTGAATTAAAAAAAAAAGATGATGGTGTGTGTGTGTGTGTGTGTTAGTGTGTGTGTGTGTGCGTGTGCGCGTGTGTGTGTATACATATATATCCATATATACACACATGCGTACATGCGTACATACATATACATATAAATACAACGCTGCACATGCACGTCACACACACACACACACACACACACACACACACACACACACAACACACACACTACACACACACACAACACTCACATACACACACACA
>JAPXFY010000016.1:15994813-15997313 GCA_030674185.1 Monoplex corrugatus | reverse complement strand
TATGAGAGAAAGAGAGAGAGAGAGAGAGAGGAGGGAGAGACACACGTACAGACAGAGACAGAGACACAGCAGAGGGACAGAGACAGACAGACAGACAGACAGACAGACAAAGTCAGCAGCAAACCCCACCCTATCAACAGGCCATATTTGCACGCTCAATTACACCCTTCACACCCCCTCACTAAGCATGCAATATTAATTTGTCAAAAACGGCCGACAAAGACCAACTCCATCAAATTTTCAGATGCTGGCCTCTCACAGAGGCTTCTTCCTCAGTTCGTTCCCCTATTCAGAGCCAGGTTTTCATTCCTAGTTCTTGTCATCCTTAGTCACTGATCCTGTGTGAAAACAAAGAGAATAGTGCCTACGGTATTGGTTTACTCTCTTTGGTAAAACTACACACAGTGATAGCATAAGCAGAAGAAGAAGAGGAAGAAGAAGAAGAAGAAGAAGAAGAAATGGAAGAAGTCGTTTTGACTAATTAAAATGACATAAGTTGAAAAAAATGATAGAATTTAGTCAAGTTACAGATTTTCTATTATTCTCGATTACTCTGTTTCAGATATATTTGGCCTGGGAGTGTCCTATAGTGAAAGATCAAAATGATGTAACATGCTATGGTGTGTGTGTGTGTGTGTGTGTGTGTGTGTGTGTGTGTGTGTGTGTGTGTGTGTGTGTACGTGTGTGAGTGTTTGTTTGTTTGTGTTTGTGTGTGTGTGTGTGTGTGTGTGTGTGTGTGTGTGTGTGTGTGTGTGTGAGTGTGTGTGTGTGTGTGTGTGTGTGTGTGTGTGTGTGTGTGTGTGTGTGTGTGTGTGTGTGTTTTTTGTATGTGTGTTTAGTAACAAGCATATTGAATGACATTTTAATAAAGACGAAAACGACGTATATGTTGGGTTTGAAGGCAAACTACTTCATTCTACCGCAATGACCCTGCATGAATGACGGTTTATAAAACTTAATCAAATGTAAATATAAATCAAAGAACATAACTCTTGAGAGTCACGTAGGAATTATCTCCCATACTGCAGAACTTCTGAAATCCAACACAGTTTGCGCTACCCATTCAGCTAGCATACAAGCAGATACAAAGCACAAAAACCGTAAGCTCAGAACTCTCCTCAAACTGTGTTGGATTTGAGAAGCGCAAACTGTGTTGGATTTGAGAAGTTGTGCAATATGGGAGATGATTCCTACGTGATTCTCAAGAGTTATGTTCTTTGATTAATATCATAAAAGTTCTCCCTGCTTCTCTCTTATTTCTTTGGTATTATCTAAATGTAAATATAATTAAGGACACTAAAACATGAATACAACCGGTGTAAATCGCCTAGAATTGCTCCTGCACACCACATTTCCTCAGAGTTAAATATACACTTCACACATGTACCTAATCATCAATCCTCAGAGGAACCCTATAGAACGTTATAGAACATGTGCAGGTGAGTGGACAAGAAGGCAGAAAATAATAGGAAGAGCGTACAGAAAGCACAGGAGCAAGGTAGAAACAAAGAAAGTGGCAGAAAAGATTAAATTCCTAGCATGGAATATATTCAGCAGATGGGGGATACTGTTTATACTGAAAGAACCCCCGGCAGACCGACTGGGGAATACAAGGCTGTGGCATAGGCTTAGTACTCGTATGATGATCCATTCTCACTAACAGGGACATATAAGCTGCATATGAGCATATCAATATACATGTACAGCCTCAAAACGATGGTGAGAGTATGTCTGTGTGAGACTAACCTTTAGTTATGATTTTTCCCCTCTCTAGACGCACAGTAAGTTTCACAGTGAAATTTTTCATAAAGTAAGTTTCACAGTGAAATTTATCATAAAGTAAGTTTCACAGTGAAATGTATCATAAAGTAAGTTTCACAGTGAAATGTATCATAAAGTAAGTTTCACAGTGAAATTTATCATAAAGTAAGTTTCACAGTGAAATGTATCATAAAGTAAGTTTCACAGTGAAATGTATCATAAAAAAAGCATTAACGTTTTCTAATAATGGCAATACCCTCGGCAATGCTTCGTTCAAATTACCTCAAAACTGGCAGTTTTCATACCGCCACATAGAACCCCAACGTCCTATAGCTCTGTTTTGAAGATCATGGTGCCAACAACTTCCAATTCAAGTGCTGCACACAATTATTCATAATTATTAGAATATACTAATATCACAGAGATTGCTAAAGAAAAAATATATCTGAATGTTCTCGAAACAAGGGAAACTCACGTATGCCATTTCAACTACCCATAACTATTAAAGTTCTTGTCCTAGTGTAATCTTGGAAAGATCATATCAAGCCCCGTTCAATGACACCTGCTGTATAGATTGTGTGAGGTGAGTGCGAGTGAATACGTGTTTTTTGGGTTATTTTCGGTGAGTAGTCGACAGAGGTACTCTTGTGAAGAGGAGGGAGGAAAAAGGAGTAAACGGTATTTAAAAAAGGTTTCGTCTGCAACCGCTTGTGTGTGTTGTTGTGGAGCGAATGATTGT
>JAPXFY010000016.1:15962313-15972313 GCA_030674185.1 Monoplex corrugatus | reverse complement strand
AAGAAGAACAACAACAAGGGAGATGAATGTTAAAGGGAAGGAGAGGGGAAGAGAAAATGAGAGAGAGAGAGAGACAGAGAGAGACAGAGAGAGACAGAGAGCGAGAGGAGAAAGAGACTGGATTTTAGAGTGGCCAGAGATAAACAATATGTTGGGAAACAAAATCTCCAGAAGAAGAAGAAAAGGGAAGGAGCATAAATATAGACGGACTGATGGAAAGGGGGGGGGGGTGGAATAGAGAATTGGGTGAAAACTACAGCCATGGAGAGGTAGAGGCAGAGACAGAGACAAAGACAGGAACCGACAGTAAGAGCTGAGGAACCAGTCCTCAACCCGGCTTGTTCACCATGGACGCTAATGAGCGGTAATAAGATACACCACTCTTTCTCTCTTCCCTTTCACAGCCTAGACACTGCCTGCAATGTGATCCACTGTCATGATGGCAGCGCACCATACAGCGTGTATACATGCTCTATAGAGCAACACACACACACACACACAACACCACACTAACACCAAACTTTACACCACATTAATTCAGGTTTGTTTATTCATGTTTGCCGGTTTGGCTGTATAATGTATCCCGCCCCCCTCCCCCCCATTTTTTTTTCTCTTACACCATGGCGTATTTTTAGTCAGTGAGGCGAGAGGTTGTCCTCTGCTTCTGGTAACCATCCATCCAGCATTACCAACAACACGAAAGGTCCGATTTGCTCAATGCATGCCGTAGAAAAGGATATCATGATTTGCTGATATCATTAAGCAAACAGATCCAGTGAGTGGACTTGCTAAACCAGTCATCCACTGGAACTGTTGAGGGAGAGAGAGAGAGAGTGGAAGATGAATAAATGAATAAATAAATAAATAAATAAATAAATAACGATGGACTCACAACATTACTGAATCAGAAACCAGTTGCAGAGACCCAGGCTTTGGCACACAACCGACAGGGTTGATGAAAAGTTCTTCAGTATGGCGCCATAATGACTTTTCACGGAGTTAAGGAAGAAGGAGGAGAACAAGAAAAAGAAGAAGAAGAAGAAGAACAACAACAACAACACAAATAGAAGAAATAGAGAGAAGAAGAAGAAGAAGAAGAAGAAGAAGAAGAACAACAACAACAACAACAACAACAACAACAACAACAAATAGAAGAAATAGAAGAAAAGAAGAAGAAGAAGAAGAAGAAGAAGAAGAAGAGAAGAAGAAGAAGAAGACGAAGAAGAAGAAGAAGAAATAGAAGAAATAGAAAAAAAAGAAGAAGAACATGGTGATGATGGTGATGATGATGATGGTGATGGTGATGATGATGATGATGATGATGATGATGATGATGATGATGATGAATGGTGATGATGATGATGATGACGATGATGATGACGATGATTATGACGATGACGACGACGACAACGACGACAACGACGACGACGACGACGACGAGGATGATGACGACGACGACGATGATGATGATGATGATTTTTTTTAGACTTGGACGTTCGTTTACAATCTTTACACAATGCTTTGTTGCTTACTTATTTTCCCCACTTGTGCACTATGCTACTTTAGTACACATGGCTGTACAAACGTATTTTCCACCACTTTTACATCACTGTCTATTCACAAGACGGGTCGTTTGTTGACTTCTCACTCTGGCTGGTCGAGATGATCCTCTCTAGCACTCTTCGTTTGATCTAATAGCAACTAAGTTGTGAGAGAAAGAAACAAAGCAAAACAAAATCCATTTTGCTACGTAGAAAACTCAAGTTTGCTACACGCAGGTGTAACTTTTTTTTCAAGTCTGTAAACAAACGGTGCTGGGAACGGAATGGAGGCGAGTTGTAATGACTTTGGGTGAAAAGATTGAACATGTGTGCTGAGAGGTTGGATTCCGAGAGAGAGGAGAGAGAGAGAGAGAGAGAGAGAGAGAGAGAGAGAGGAGATGGGAACAATACCATATAATAAAGCACATTGCAATACAATACTATACTGTTTTCTACTTACTGATATATATGTATATATATATATGGAGAGAGAGACAGACAGAGAGAGAGAGAGACAGAGAGAGAGATTTCATTTCTTTTTTTTTTTTTTTTTGACAAATGATTCCACGAGAGTTCAGACAAAGATATGAGGTAATCCATTGGAAGTGTAGCGTTGAACGTGCACAGAATTTCTCCTGCACTGTCCCGACAGCAAAGAGCCCTCTCACCCTTAACCCTCTCACCTCCCACCCTTCCCACCTGCATTCCTTTACCACGAACGCCTTCATCTATCACTCCATCCTTCTTTCTTTCCCTGCACGTGCACTCTGGAGAGCTTACAGACGAGCTTTTCTCCATGTCAGTGATGAAGTCTCTATATAACTTGTGCCACTGATCTCCTATACAGACCAGATACCAGAGAGGAACTGGGAAGTTATGAGGGCTGGGAGAAAGAAAGCGAAGATAGTCTACCAAATACAATTTTTCAATGGGAATCTTTGCAATATAATTTTTTTTCTTCTCACAGGCTAGCAAAAAAATAACCCCAAACAAGAAAAATACCTTAGGACACAGAAAAGTTTGGTATATTGCCACAATTAACTAATTAGATTTACGAGCGTTGTGATTTGTGTGCGATCTGACAAACAGAACTTACGCATACTGATGCATGACTGCCGCACAAAAAACAAGCCGTTCTCTGCTGTAGTTTTTGCCATACATATGTTTTGATGACAGATTTGAACGTAATTTTTCAAGACCTTTCCATCGAGGTGCAACTTCTATATATTTCCATAAGTCTTTCCCTAAAGTCGGTCATTTGTACAAGGTATTGCGTAATGTGACCCAATTTTCAGGTAGTAGGATAGTGACCTATGTGTCCTAGGGTTGATTTTAAGATTCTACAAACCATGTAGACTAACATTCAGCAAAAAGAAATTATATTGCAGCGATTTCCATATTTTCGATATATTTAATTATTTTGGGTAGCCTAGAGGGAGGAAGAGACAGACAAGGAAGACAAAGAGACAGACAAAGAGGAAAACACGCAGAGATGTGGAAGTAACGCTCAATGATGACAAAGTGGCATCAGTCGGATATTGAATACGTATATTAAGGAAATGCCTATCAATTAACATCAGAAAGAGAGTTCTTGAATGTTACATAGAACCAACACTGTTGTACAGATGCGAGGCGTGGACAGTCAGCAAGCAAAGCCAGAGCAAGATTGAGGCAGCCGAGATGTGGTTTCTCAGAAGAATGTTGAGAGTTCCATGGACAGCAAAGAAAACAAACGAGACAGTCTTGATGGAGGCAGACACAAGTAGATCACTCATAAGGAAGATTAGGAAAAGATAGGCAACATTTATAGGCCATTTTATGAGGAAGGGGGATTTGGAGCACCTGGTCACAACGGGAAAGCTGGAGGGAAAGAGAGCACCAGTAGACCCAGGGAGAGAATGCTGGACGGACTTGCAGAGTGGCTGGGGATGAGGAGGGTTGGGGAGATGCTGGGGGCAACGAGAGATAGAGATGGTTGGAAGTCCATGGTCGCCAACGCCATGCGGCAGGGCACCTGATGATGATGATGATGATATTAAGGAATCCAAAACCGCTGAAAACGGCTATGTATATAGAGTTGGTTTAAAGAGGTGCTCATGGCTTTCTACCAGACTATGAGAGATAATTGAAGGAGAACCAGAGCAAGTTGTCGTTGTCTGGAGGCGGGAATGTTGTGGACAGAGAACAGGAAAAGGTGGAGTGGAACAACAGGATGGGAGGGGAGATTAACAGGGAAGAGATATTTTTTTTGTAATCCAAGGTCCATCCTTTGCGTGATGAAAACACTCCTCTCTAATGAAAGTCCAGAGAGAGACAGAGAGAGAGGGACAGAGAGACAGAGAGAGAGAGAGGGACAGAGAGAGAGGGGGGACAGAGAGACAGAGAGATAGAGACAGGAAAGACAGAGAGACAGAGAGACAGAGAAACAGAGAAAGACAGAGAGACAGAGACAGAGAGACAGAGAGAGAGGGGGACAGAAAGACAGAGAGAGAGGGGGACAGAGAGAGAGAGGGACAGAGAGACAGAGAGACAGACAGAGAGACAGACAGAGAGAGAAAGAGAGAGAGACAGAGACAGAGAGACAGAGACAGAGAGACAGAGACAGACACAGAGAGAGAGAGAGCTTGAAACCTAAAATGCTTTATCACTTAAGGATAGTAGCATTAGATTTCATTGGATCTTTCTTATAGACATTCTGGAGAAAAGAAAGGAACTCACGTCCACACAATTCTTTTCAGTGATAGAAATGAAAAGACGAAGAAGAACGAACTTAATGATGTGTTGCTGGATTCTCCGAACATATCCATCGACCCAGGGTCTTCACATGACCAGGATTCTCAGCGCACCGTGGCACTTTGCAGATTTGAAAGAGAGTTTTCCTTCTCAATGACAGACTGTTTTAGAAAGGCTAACGACCTACATCCGCACTGGCTAAATCTTATAGCGTGATAACTCAGCATTCCGCAGCTAAAATGATCAGCAACAATGCAATCTGCATTCCAAGGAATGGATAAAGAGGGAGGAGTGGAGGGAAGAGAGAGAGAGACAGAGACAGAGAGACAGAGACAGAGACAGACAAAGACATAGGGACAGGGAGACAGAGAGAGAGAGAGAGACAGTGAGACAGAGGGAGACAGACGGTCAGACAGAGACAGACAGAGACAGAGAGACAGGAAGACAGACAGAGAGAGACAGAGAGACAGAGACAGAGACAGACCGACCGACAGACAGACAGACAGAGAGAAAGAGAGAGAGAGAGCGAGAGGAGAGGAGAGGAAAGTCTGGAGAGACAGTGACAAACAAACATGCAAACGGATAGAAAACGCTTAGTCCCTGTTACAAAAAAGAGAGAGAGAGAGAGAAAGAGAGACAGACAGACAGACAGCCAGCCAGAGAAAGACAGAGACAGACAGAGACAGAGACAGAAACAGAGACAGAGAGCTTTCTTTTTATCGTTCTTATACACGCATAATATTTTTGTGTTGTTTCAAGTTTCATAGAGTTAAATCAATAGTCAGGATTGTCCCGTAAGCTTTTCCACCAGTAGCTTTCATCATTAAACCACAATAACAGTTGAAGTGAGTTTGTTGCCATTTTTATTTAAATCTCACTTCTCTGAAAATCAAAACAAAAATAAAAAAGAAGGAACGTTATCCTGCAAGACTTGAATTAAGAAAGAACTGACCTAATTCCCAATAAAATGGCAGGTATAACGCGCACGCACACACACATACTCACGCACACACACACACACACACACACGTACGCATGCACGCATTCACGTACACACACACACATACTCACACACACACACACACACACACACACACACACCACCACGCACACACACAACACACACACACACACACACACACACACACACACAGAGACTTGTGCTAGGGCCGTAGCTTACTAGACAGCAAATACAAATCGAACCCAAGTTAGATAGCTATGGGTAATTCCATCATTACCACATGATGGATCTTATCACAGACCTGTCGAGACAGTAGAAGAGCTTTTAATGAAGCGTAGCCAGTGATGAAAGGTCTGACTGGTCACATTGTTGTGATTCTTATCGGATCATTATCAGACAGAGGAAGACAAGATGAAGGCATAGTGGTATTTGTGGAAATTGGCCAGTACGACAAGAAGTATGGTGGCACATTAATCAGCTGCCATCAAAAGTTGTACTCTGAACAATTAGCAGATCTTTGACAGAAAGCCTACAGTCGCACACTAACGGTCTGACCTCATTTTCTTGGCAGAATCTAAGAGTACCAAGCACGTATCATGCAAATCATGATTGAACGGATTATTGTTCATTGTGACATCTGGTGCTTTGGTGAGCTGGCAGGCTCTCTGGAAAATGCAGGAAAGCAGACTACGACGCGCATCCTTAATGAAGTCATGATCAAAAGAACATTCCAGGTTACTTCCAGCATCAGAAACATTTGCATCCATTATCCTAAGTAGTAGCAACAAATCGCAGCCTTGCACCTGTGGGACTAGTAGACACTACTGCCTGCTCCAGAAGATGCATTGAAATGGACGGTCTCGAGCAGATGAATGCTTTGCTACTTTCAGTTTCAGACAATTTCTGAAGATGGCGCCTTCGCGCTCGGAATTGTCGTGGTTTTGACTGTTGTTGTTGTGATTGTTATTTTTGTTGTGATTGTTATTTTTGTTGTGGTTGTTGTTGCTTTTGTTGTGATTGTTGTTTTTGTGATTGTTATTTTTGATGTGATTGTTATTTTTGTTGTGGGTGTTATTGCTTTTGTTGTGATTGCTTTTTTGTGATTGTTATTTTTGATGTGATTGTTATTTTTGTTGTGGTTGTTGTTGCTTTTGTTGTGATTGTTATTTTTGTTGTGGTTGTTATTTTTGTTGTGATTGTTGTTTTTGTTGTGATTGTTATTTTTGTTGTGATTGTTGTTTTTGTTGTGATTGTTATTTTTGTTGTGATTGTTATTTTTGTTGTGATTGTTGTTTTTGTTGTGATTATTTTTGTTGTGGTTGTTGTTGCTTTTGTTGTGATTGTTGTTGTTGTGATAGTTGATGCTGTTGCTGTTGTTGTTGTTGTTGCTCTTGTAATTGTTGTTGTCGTCGTCGTCATCATTCTTGTTATTGTCGTTGTCGTCGTGGTCGTTGTTGTTGTCGTTTTTGTGATGTTATCTATGCATATGTCTCTTTTTTTAATTGCATGATTTAAATTTATAACGCAGGCTGTTACATTCATTTTACCCAAAATTTTAGTTGATTTTACTGTAAATATTGAACATCAGTTTTGTGGACGTTCATTGTAACAAGATTTTTTAGTCTATTTCATTGTATATACGAATATGAATTTGAATATGAATGAAAAAAAAAATGTCGTTGTTTAAAGGTTGGGGGGGCTAAATTGTTTCCTTTTAAAAAAAGCGATCCGTCATAACCTACACAGCACAAATGTGGTCTGTTTTGCCTGTGAAAACTTCTGCTGTGTGCTTTCCTTTTCACGGCTGAGTGGATGAGATGGATGAGGAGAAAAGCATGTGCTTAAAAACAATGACTGTACCTTCTGCTTCAAAGGGATCCTGCACTGACTTTTGATAAGGAAGAGGAAACATTTCCTCAGGCTGAAGTGATGTGTTTGGAGTGGCTGCTTGTCTCTTTTGGCTTATGAGTGAGGCTGTTTTAAGAAAGTATATTTTTGAAGTGTCAGAGTCAGCGTCATCGCACTGGTGCGAACTCTCTGTCTGTGTCTCTGTGTCTCTCTGTCTCACTGTCTGTCTGTCTGTCTGTCTGTCTCTGTCTCTGTCTTTGTCTCTGTCTCTGTCTCTGTCTCTGTCTGTCTGTCTGTGTCTCTGTCTGTGTCTCTGTCTGTCTGTGTCTCTGTCTGTCTGTCTGTCTGTCTGTCTGTCTGTCTCTCTCTCTCTCTCTCTCTCTCTCTCTCTCCCTCTCTCTGTGTCTCTCTGTGTCTATCTGTCTGTCTGTCTGTCTGTCTGTCTGTCTCTCTCTCTCTCTCTCCTCTCTTTTGATCATTAATTTAAAGCACATGTACTTGAGTGATTTTAGACAATGAAAAAACAAAGAGTGAAAGGGATATATGTTTATAAAAATGTTGAGAAAGAAGGCAGGCATAAAACCGCAAGAGGGGAGAAGATAAACAAACACATGTGTAACTCATGGAAAGTAACCAGTTAAATGATAAGCTGGCTAAACACAACGATCAAAAGTTACGGCGAGTCGTTGATAATTAGTTATTACCTTTTTTCATTGGCTGATAAATAAAGACGTACGTTAAATATGTTGATTCAAATACGTCGTAAACTGTGCTCTTAGAAAGCACTGAATTGTGTCAGGTTTGTTGTTATTGTTGTTGTTGTTGTTGTTGTAGTTGTTGTTGTAGTTGTTGTTATTGTTGTTGTTGTTGTTGTAGTTGTTGTTGTTGTTGTTGTTGTAGTTGTTGTTGTTGTTGCTGCTGTTCTTGTTCTTGTTGTTGCTGCTGCTGTTGTTGTTGTTGATGATGATGTTGTTGTTGCTGTTGTTGTTTTGTTGTTGTTGTTGTTGCGATTTTTTGTTTTTGTTTGTTTTGGAGTTTTGGTTGGTTTGGTCGGTTGTTTTTTTGTTTTTTTGTTGTTTTTGTTTTGTTTGTTGTTTATTGTTTGTTTGTTTGTTTTTTGTTTTTTTGTTTGTACTTTCGTTAACATAAACACAGACTGAAACGTATTTTGTCCTAAGGCAGATTTACATCATTTTCTGCACCAGGGAACAAGGAAATTAAGAGAGAAAAAGAATCTTCTGAAACTGCATGAAAATCTAACACACACACACACACACACACACACACACACACACACACACACACACACACACACACCACACACACTACACACACACACACAAAATGTGCTGTCTGCCAGAGCAGTCACCACCAGTCTCCTGAGTATGGAAAACATTAACACAACATGTGTTACTTGTACCTCCACACTTTTTTAAAATCATGATCACCTGTATACTTCACAGAATCTGGTACAGCTTGAGTTTCTATCTATGTACGAAAGCTAGTCTTCTTCTTCTTCTTCTTCTTTCTTCTTCTTCTTCTTCTTCTTCTTCTTCTTTCTTCTTCTTCTTCTTCTTCTTCTTCTTCTTCTTCTTCTTCTTCTTCTTCTTCTTCTTCTTCTTCTTCTTCGCAATTCTTCTTCGCAATTCTTCTTCGCAATTCTTCTTCTTCTTCGCAATTCTTCTTCTTCT
This sequence comes from Monoplex corrugatus, assembly GCA_030674185.1. NCBI lineage: Eukaryota > Metazoa > Mollusca > Gastropoda > Littorinimorpha > Ranellidae > Monoplex > Monoplex corrugatus. The sequence continues at coordinate 15,963,539 of JAPXFY010000016.1, read as the reverse complement.
TCTTCTCTCTCTCTCTCTCTCTTTCTGTCTGTCTGTCTCTTTCTCTCTCTCTCTATTTCTGTCTGTCTCTTTCTCTCTGTCTGTCTGTCTGCCTGTCTCTCCCTCTCTCTCTCTCTCTCTTTTAAGAGTCATGGACTCAAGATCTCATTTTCCGATTCAGTCGTACTCTGCAACAAGAAAGTTGACTGTTTTGCTGTTCATTTTAACCCTTTCACTGCCAGTGAACGTAAAAACGCAATAGCTCCTCCCGGCGAGAGCTGGTTTTAGCGAGAAAAAGCACAAGAAAATTACACCTTCCCGCTTGAAATGATTGTAACGTTTTGATTTATAAACCAAACAGCCGCTATGTTTTGTTTGTTTGTTTGTTTGTTTGTTTGTTTGTTTGTTTGTTTGTTTGTTTGTTTCTTTCTTTCTTTCTTTCTTTCTTTCTTTTTTGTTTTGTTTGTTTTCGTTTTTGCTTTGTTGTTTTTCTTCTGTTAAACAATGATTAATGGTTAGATTTTCGGATTTTGCAGCAATGAGGTATTTTGATACAATGAAAATATGTTAATTTAGATGGTGCCATTTGGCGGCATCTGCACTCTGTCAGGCTGCTGCTAGAAGTCAACATCGGCGGTATAAGGGTTAATCAATGCTCATATCATTCTGGTGGTGTCAGCATAGTGTTTGATAGGTCCGGTCCTCCTTTCCATTTTAAGACCTTCCCAACGCATTGGGTTTTGTGCCGGCTAAAGGCTCTACCCCATTATTGCTGGCGGATTTGGGTGGAGCGCATATGGAATTGTCCCAGTGCGACGAATCCCTCTTGAACAGACCCCAGACTTCAAATTCCAGACCCCATCTATCGAAAAACTCAGGCATATTGACAGGTGCCGGTCTGTCAGTTTCTGACTCACCTGCAATGTACTACCCGTGTTTTTTAACACCTGTCAACCTTTCATCATCATCATCATCAGGTGCCTTGCCGCATGGCGTTGGCGATTATGGACTTCTATCTGTCTCTATCTCTTGTTGCCTCAAGCATCTCACCCACCCTCCTTGTGTTCAGCCACTCTGCAAGTCCGTCTAGTATTTTCTCCCTGGGTCTACCTGGTGCTCTCTTTCCCTCCAGCTTCTGTCAACCTTTACATCACGCAATAAGGGATCAAGTGGTTTGTCCACCTGGCCAAGATGTTAATCAACCATCCAGACTTCAAACTTACAACGTCAGGTGCTAGGGCCTCAGA
>JAPXFY010000016.1:15942313-15944813 GCA_030674185.1 Monoplex corrugatus | reverse complement strand
ATCCTGTATAAGGATATTAAATAAAATAGGTGCTATCACTGAACCTTGTGGAATCCCCATGTCGAGGCATCGTGAAGAAGAATAACTAGCTCCCACTCTTGCCTGAATTGTTCTATTAGCTAAAAAAGATTTAATGTAATTGAACATATTGCCCGATAAACCAACAGATTTTAGCTTGAACAATAAACGTTTATGCCAAACTTGATCGTAAGCTTTTTTCACATCAAAGAAAGTAGCTAAAACACTTTTTCTGCGGGCAAACTGTTGTTTGATCTGAGTTGTAAGTTTAACTAGGTGCTCAACTGCGGATCTTCCTTTTCTAAAACCTGCCTGGTTTACCGGAATAACGTTATTTTTATCACAGTAGTGTAAAAGTCTGTTTAAGACCAATCTTTCCATTAGTTTGCTTGTGTGGGACGTTAAAGCAATAGGTCTGTAACTGTTTTTATCGGTTTTCGATTTTCCTGTTTTTAAGATTGGTATAACTATAGATTTTTGCCAGATTTGTGGCACAGTTCCAGTAACCCAGCATTTCTGCAAAATTTTGTGTAGGAAAATAAGGTAGTTTTCAGGGAGATGTTTAATCATTTCAGTCGAAACTGCATCAACACCTACCGAACTCTTTTTGTTGTGTAGAGACAGTACTGTGTTTTTTAGCTCTTCTAAGGTGATTGGAGAATTAAACCAGAGATCATTCTGTGGTACTGGATCAGTGTAGATTGGGTTGTAATCTTCCATTTCTCTGTGATGTTTGCAGTCAGGAGATAAACCTTCAACTTTACTGTTTTTGGCGAACAGATCCACAAAAGTTTCTGCTTTGTCCATGTCTGAAGGAAATGTGTTACATGTTTCAATCATTATCGGACACCTAGGTAAGTTGGTTCCATCCTTCATTTGTTTCATTTTCGTCCAGACTTTATGGAAATCTTTGAAATCTGAAATTTCTTTTGTGCAGAATGATGCCCAATAATCTTTCTTTGCTTCAGCAATGATTTTGTTACATTGGATGTTAGCTTTTTTCATTTCGACATGATCCTCAGGTTTCCGGCTTTTGATGTAGATTTTGAATTTCTCCCTTTTATATTGAACTGCTTTCTCACATGCCTCTGTCCACCAAACATTACCCAATCGATTATTTGATCTAGAAGATTTGAGTTTCGGAATCGATAGGTCTGCAGCGGCTAAAATTGACTCTTGGAATTTAGAAAACATAATGTCTACATTTTCACTTTCATAATGTCTGTAATCTTGATTAGCTAGAGCAGTTCGAAATAAGGACCAGTCAGAACGCTTGTAATTATATTTTGGAATAATTTCAGGAGAGCTGTCTTTCATCCTGATGTTTTTGTCAGTTATGGTTATGATGATAGGTAGGTGATCGCTTCCCAAAGTGTCTCTGTGAGTTTCCCAGGTACAGGATGGTGCTAATTCTGGTGAGATTAGAGACAAATCGATGGCTGTCGCCCTGTGTTTGGAAACATCAGGGATCCTAGTGACACTACCATCATTTAGAAGGTAAAGCGAACTATCAACGATATTTTCTACCAAACGATTGCTCGTAACAGTAGAACAGTTCTTTTCCCAAAATGGGGAGTGGGAATTAAAGTCTCCACCTATTAGCCATTTACCACGCTGCTGATCTTGGATAGTGCGCAGCCATTCTGTGTTGTGGTCATTTGGACCTGTTGGTAGGTAGACTGACAAAACGTTAATGTTTAGAGAATTGCTTAATTGGACAGTGGCAGCACAAGCATGCAAATCTTCGCTTGATTTCAAAACTGGGGAAGTAAGTAAGCAGTATTGTAACTCTTTGAGTATATAAATCGCGGTGGATACCTTCTTCCCGTGATTCCCACATTCATAGACTGGAGGATAATAATAATTGGGGAAATTGGGAAGCTTGGTAGCGACAACATTCATCGACTGTAGAATCAAAATTTCACACCTATTTGATGCTAGGAAATGCTCCAAGTAAGCCGAATTGGTGGAAAGGGATCTACAATTCCATTGCAAAAACTTGACTTGGGATTGTTTTCGCATTGCTGATATTGGTTAATCTCTAACTTTCTATTAACTGTTATTTATGGTCGATAATAATGAATACTTTGATTTTCTGTGTCCAGGAGAACTGGACAGAAAGAAAATTACGTAATTACTTAGACTACGAAGTAAAGAAAACAAAATTGTAGCAAAATCAATAAAAAGAAAATTACATAGTCCAACGTATGAATAACTTATAAAGGTGATAATAGATTACAAGGGATAACAAATAACCAAAAATCAAAATAATGGCATTCACGTCTTCAAATGTACAGAGTGTATAGTCTGACCGAGTCTTGATAGTCGGACTAAAACCTAGTTATTGTTTATTTTCAGCAGAAGAAATGTCAGAGATGACGAGGAAAAAGTCCTGTGACATGAACATTAAGTATTGTATATGTAATACTGGTATTTCAAAACATATTATACGGCCACCATGGTGTGTAGTTGTCAAAAGGGT
>JAPXFY010000016.1:15932313-15937313 GCA_030674185.1 Monoplex corrugatus | reverse complement strand
AAAAACGAATGAGCAAACGCGTAAATATGCAAAACAAAGTTTTAAAAAAAAATGGCACACACACAAACAAAATTATTCACACCTGCAATTCTGTATCTGCAAAAAAAGATATGTGTGATTTGCTGTAAGCTTATACGCATGAGCACACTGATATGTCGATCCCCCAATTTGTTTTTGTTTTTTTTTTGGTGGTGTGGTGGTGGAGGGGGTGTCTTTTTTCCGTACCTCTACCACCATCCGCACAGACATCTGTGGCTGATTGGTTGGGCACTGAGCCAGTGGCGGAGGGAAGCGGAATGCCATGAATTAGTAATCGTGGGGATTTGTTATCGCTTTTGTCGCATGTAGTGTAGAGGGGGCACTTGAAGGAAAGAGCTCGTAAATCACTTGGATAAAGCTGACAGAGTTATGACTGGGGGGGGGGGGGGGGACGTCTTTCTATACGCGACTGGCGTTTGCTAGCAGATCAGTTGATTCGGTTGTCTCTCTAAGCGAATGTGTGTGTGGGGGGAGAGGGGGTTGTGGTGTGTGTGTGTGTATGTGTGTGTGTGTGTCTGTGTTTGTGTGTGTGTATGTGTATGTGTGTGTGTGTGTTTGCTCTGTGTGTGTGCTCTGTGTGTGTGTGTGCTGTGTTGTGTGTGTGTGTGTGTATGTGTGTGTGTGTGTGTGTGTGTGTGTGTGTGTGTCTGTGTTTGTGTGTGAGTGTGTTTGTGTTTGTGTGTGAGTGTGTCGTGTGTGTGTCTGTATGTGATGTGTGTGGTTGTGTGTGTGTGTGTGTGTGTGTGTGTGTGTGTGTGTGTGTGTGTGTGTGTGTGTGTTGTGTGTGTGTGTGTGTGTGTGTGTGCGTGCGTGCGCGCCCACGAGAGCGTGCGCGCGTGTGTATGTATGTGTACATAGACAGACATCAGATAGATATGTTTGTGTGTGTATGTGTGTGTGAGGGGGGAGAGGTATGCAAGCTATAGATCTGTGGACTGAAATAAAAGGAAAAACACGCACTAGCGTGTACACACATGCACACATGCATGTGTGTGGATGTGTTTAATGTGTGTGTGTGTGTGTGCGTGCGTGGTGTGTGTGTGTGTGTGTGTGTGTGTGTGTGTGTGTGTGTGTGTGTGTGTGTGTGTGTGTGTGTGTGTGTGCCTTTCTGTGTAAGAGATATACAGACAGAAAAATCTCTGTGTGTGTGCGTGCGTGCGTTTGTGTGTGCGTGCTTGTGTGTGTGTGTGTGAGTGTGCGTGTGTGTGTGTGTGTGTTTTGTGTGAGTGTGTGTGTGTGAGTGTGTGTGTGTGTGTGACAGACAGACAGACAGACAGACAGACAGAGAGGAGAGAGAGAGGAGAGAGAGAGAGAGAGAGAGAGAGAGAGAGAGAGAGATTGAGAGAGAGAGAGCAAAGAAAAAGCTATGGGATTAAACTTATGTCTCTTTCTTTCCCTCCTACTTACAACTGAGAAATAAACATGGTCTAACAGGCTTCGTGCAACGTACAAATTACAGTAGCAAACGCTCGCGAACAAAGGAAATAAAAATCATTTTATAGCCAGTGCAAATGTAAGCAACCGTATCAAGGAATTTTCAAGATGCAGGTACAAATCATTTATCCTTGCCAGGCTGACTCTGACTGAGCTCATCTCTCAATATGTTTCCTTAGGAAACGGTGTCAGTAAGGGAGTGATAAAAGAAACAAAGAAAAATGTTGGTGGGTGGGAGAGAGAGAGAGAGAGAAAGAGAGAGAGAGAGAGTAAAGGGTAAAGGGGGTGGGGGGGAGATAGTTTTCTCTACATTTGTCTCTGAGCCAAACGTCTCAAGGAGGATAAGAAAGGAAAAGAGAGAGGGGGGTGGGGGTGGGGGAAGCAGACAATCTTCTCTACATTTGCATCTTAGCCAAAAGTGTCATGCGTGAAAAGAGACGGTGAAGGCAGGCAGACAGAGAATAGAGGGAGGAGAACAGAATGAGAGAGAGAGAGAGAGAGAGAGAGAGAGAGAGAGAGCAGACAGGCAGGCAGACAGGCAGACAGACAGACAGAAATACACGTAATTATACTTTTTTGTTGATATTCTATTGAAATTATACTTTCCATTTATGACTAATTGTTTCCAGTTGCCTTCTCTATTAGTATTTTTGATGTTGTTGTACGTTTTCGTACATCCAAACACCGTAACCCTTTCTGTTTGAATACTCTTACGACAGTTTTTCATTTGATTATGAGATCTTGGCTTTTAGGTATTCATAAATCGAGACATCATTTTCAGATCATGCTGATGACACTGTCTAGTGGGTGTGGTATAAGTATCCACTAAAATATGATTTTTTATGGTGAAACACGATGTCAGAACGGTTACTCTTTCCTAGACACGTCTTTTCAACCCAAGTTTGAGACTGTGTCTTTTTATCTCTGAGATTGTTTCCTCATATAAAAAATACATCAGTAGCACAATCAGTCAAATGATTAGCAAAAACGTCCAGACAAATTTTACCCCTCCTTGAATCTCACTGAGCCATATATTTAATTGGCGAGTTCTCTTAACTGCCTAGGTGTGCACAAATCATTTTCTTGTATTTGAATATGAATAAGATTTCCTGCCAAATGCGGCAATGGATCTGATGAATTATTCGAAATAACTTTTCTTTTGACCAGTTAACAGTTCGTTGTATCTGATCGTCTACAGATTTCGTGCTTATTCATACTGCATTTGACTGAATGCTTTATATTTTATAATATTTTAGAAGAGATTTCCCTACAACGTTTCTGTTAAGAAATATGGAAACACTGGATCCCCTTGTTTAAAGCCACATTAATACTGAGGCTTGGTGAAAGATTACTTTAAGTAGATTAATAGAATCTATATCTTTACAAATCGACTTTTAGATGTATATAGCTAAAAGCATGAGGAAATGTAATCTTATGCATGCTACCAAAATCATCAAAGACGTTTTCAATATCTAGGCACGAATGAAGGCCTTGAACATTTTGCATCTCTGTACAGTTAACAAGATCATGTATAACTCGAATGTTCTTCCTAGTGAAAAGATTAGCTGTAAACTCAGTTTGATCTCCGCTTATCAAAGACCGTCCAAATGGCTTGAGGCTGTTTGCAATGCACATTAATGCTACTTTATATACAGCAGTCAATAGCGAGATAGATGATCATTTCTGATGGCACCCAAAGGGTTTAAATGGAATCATTTCCTTATTGATCGATTTTGTTTTTACTTCTCACTCACATATATGTATCAAGGGAAACCTTCATTACATCAGCATCAGCTTGAACTTGTTTCCTCCTGGTGCTACAGCGTCATAACATCCATCAATTACGTACATTGAACTGTAACATAAACAGACGACATTTCCCCTTCGCAATTAACTCTTTTGATCAAGAAAAAGAAAACCAAATGTGAGTTTTACAGTAGTACCAAATCAGTTCGTTGCTGTCTCACAATTTCTGGGCGTCATCATAAATCTGAAGCATTAAACAGAGATAACGTCATGGACTACATAACCCATTAAACAATTGAAAGGAACTATTAGATCCTACAATATCTACGTAGTGACAAAAGATAAAATAACAAACAAAGAAAAAGTGCCCTTAAGAAAGGACAATAATTAAGCCAAACTAACAACATTATTTTGTTTCGTTTTTTTCTGAAGCACCCACACTTTGTAAGGGGAGAGATAAAGCGCTTAAGTAAGCTATTGCGGCAATTATGTTTATGGCCATACACAGTTTGCACGACAATAACATACAACGTTGTTCATGGTTGTTTTTTCTTCTTGTTGTTTTTTTCTTATATAAATGGATGAAGTGCTTTTTATGAGGTGTGCATGCAACAGATTGTTTTTCGTTTTTATGTAAATGGTTGAACTGCTTTTATGAAGAGTGCATGCACCACATTTGATGTTAACAATCGTCTGTGGATAAAGAAGCAACGAGCGTTTGCGAAAATGATATATCTCAGGTAATAGTGATATGAAAATTGGATTATTTGTTTACAATTATTTCATTCAAGTGTAGTTTCATAAAAAGCTTGGAAATCATTTTCATATTCACAGACATACATATGCCATATGTACAATACAGTTCATTGGCAAAGTGACTTATTGCTAAGCTTCAATGTATAGCACACATACGTACATCTGATAATTTCAGAGAGTTTAATAAGTTCAATCTCTTAAAATTCATTTTAAATGAAATGCAGTTTTCACATAAAAAGTGCACAGTTTTTCACTTTTTCAGTATGCTAAAGATATTCATTCTGGAAATGATTAAGAAAGTCAAATGTCCCCCACTTCCTTCCATAACAACGACTTTTCAATGAGCAGACACTGTAATAAAAACATTTGGGTGAAAAATGTCTTTCGTTCTGTATGATAGAATACAAAATTTAATACTCAGATCTTTACATGAAAGCTTCTCGAAATCATGGAAACATTCTGTTGTACATTTCTGCCTCAAAAATGTAATCAGTAAGTTACTGTCTCAGAAAAAAAGATGAAGCAGCCATTCATTATTGTGGTATCATTCGATTTGTGCGATTCCTATGTGCATATAATTTAATGAACTCAGAAATTGTTTATGGCACAGTAGTCAAGCGTTTTTGTGTGTCGGATTTCCAGTCGAAAGGTTGTGGTTTCAACCCATCTAGAATTGGAGATTTTTTTTTCTGAACTACCACTGCAGGTTAACATGTCTGGAGATCTGCCAGAGTCTAAACCCCATTTTATGTGTATACATATACAGTATATCAAACCATGCACGTCAGGGATCCTGTAAGTCACATCATTGTCTGGCTTATGGAAACATGAAAATACCTAGCGTATACCCACCAAAGTTGCTTACTGTACAATAGTATAGATGAATATCATCAACACTCTCTCTCTCTCTCTCTCTCTCTCTCTCTCTCTCTCTCTCTCTCTCTCTCCCTGTGGTGTGTGTGTGTGTGTGTGTGTTTGTGTGTGTGTGTGTGTGTGTGTGTGTGTGTGTGTGTGTGTGTGTGTGT
>JAPXFY010000016.1:15914813-15927313 GCA_030674185.1 Monoplex corrugatus | reverse complement strand
TCTCTCTCTCTCTCTCTCTCTCTCTTTCTCTTTCTCGCCATACCTTCATGTGTATGTGCGAAAAGCACCTCTTACACCAGCCAGAATTCTACCACATCTTGATAGACTTCGATGAGGTGTTTGACAGTCTGTTAACAAGGGGGTACTGTGGACCACGAATTAAAGAATAAAACATTGGGCAAACACTAATGAACACCATCCAACAACTATACCCCAAAGCAACCAGTGCAGTAGTACACAGGAGAGTGGTTCCATACTTCGGTTGGAGTTCGTCAGGGATACCTTTGATCTCCCCTATTTTTCAACATGTTCCTAGAACTCATCGTGACTGACGCACTCGAAGATCGTATCAGCACGACCAGCATTTAAAAGAAACAACCAGAACGAATCTGTGCTTCGTAGATCACACTGATGGCCTGGTGGGCAGTGAGCGAGAATTTGCTAAGCTTGTTGAAAAGACCAGATGAAATATTGGCAAGATATGACACGGAAATCAACGCCATAAAGACCAAGCTGATGACCATTCACAACACCACTATCGTTACTGATAAAACTGTCTGTGGACAGAAGCTGGAATCTGTTCAACAATTCAGTCACCATCATGGTAATGTGGGATTCAAACCATCTCTATGACAACAAAGAGAGCATTAGCACTGCCCAGGCTGAATGAAGAAGAAGACAGAAGAAAAAAAATGAAGGATCAACAACACTGCAGAATGGACAGAAAAATCACTTGCAGAGACCCAGGCTTTCGCACATAATCGAAAGAGCTGAAAGAATCTGGTGAACAGTTTTATTAGTGAAACGCCCCAACTCCTCTACAAGGAGTTAATAGAAAAGAACAAGAAGACAAGAAAGAAATCGGTACACTGGCAATATCAAAGCTACGATCCAATTTTATCAGCTGGGGATTTTCTCGGTCAGTGCTATAAATAGGCGTGGTATTTTCCTTTTTGTGAAAAATGCATCAAGTTTTCAACCGATATAAACATGATGTTTACATGTTGAAGTGATGTTTTTCTTCTCATTGTTATTGTTGTTGTTGTTGTTACTGTTGTTAACCCTTAGCATGGCTAATGTCATAAACTTTAATTAGACAGAAGAGTAATTTCAGTGACGAGTGTATGGCACACCAGATGCCACATCCTGAACATTAATATCAACAGGAATGAACGAAAAGAGCATCTGCGTTCATATCAATCATTTGGGACTACATCAAGTCTGTCTGAATCAATCTGGAACAGTTCTAAATCCAGACCGGCCAAGAACAGGTATTCAAACTAGCTGAGCACGCGACATTCATTATCCTTCGTATTGATTGGCTGCTTTTCCCTGTGCTATGTAGTGACGTCAAACAGCTCTCTAGCGTGTGAGTTCTGATTGCGAAAACTTGCACGTTAGGCAGACTAGATGACAACAATTTCTTCGCTTTTGTTCAGTGTCTAGTGTTGTTTCTTCTCCTCTGACGTGTGTGTAGTCTGTTGCTTCTTTTCCGCTAACATATAGGTTTTGTGTAGGGTGTAATGTGTTGTCTCTTATCCCCTAAAACATAGCTTTTGTATGATGTATAGGTTATATGCTTTTCTTGTGCTAGTGTGTAGTCTGTTGTTTCCTTTCTCTATGTAGCTTTTGTTGTAGTGTGGAGTCTTTTCTTTCTTTTCCACAAACAAGCAGCTTTTGTTCAGTGTGTATTGTTCTTTGTGCTAAGTGTTGTGCGTTTAAGTACATTTTTGTGTGCTAAGTGTTGTGTATTTGTCTACTTTCTTTGTGTGCTAAGTGTTGTGTATTTGTCTACTTTTCTTTTGTGTGCTAAGTGTTGTGTATTTGTCTACTTTTCTTTTGTGTGCTAAGTGTTGTGTATTTGTCTACTTTTCTTTTGTGTGCTAAGTGTTGTGTATTTGTCTACTTTTCTTTTGTGTGCTAAGTGTTGTGTATTTGTCTACTTTTCTTTTGTGTGCTAAGTGTTGTGTATTTGTCTACTTTTCTTTTGTGTGCTAAGTGTTGTGTATTTGTCTACTTTTCTTTTGTGTGCTAAGTGTTGAGTATTTGTCTACTTTTTTTGTGTGCTAAGTTGTTGAGTATTTGTCTACTTTCTTTTGTGTGCTAAGTGTTGAGTATTTGTCTACATTTTTTGTGTGTGCTAAGTGTTGTGTATTTGTCTACTTTTTCTTTGTTGCTAAGTGTTGGCATTGTCATTTGTGTGCTATGTTGTGTATTTTTTGTGCTATGTGTTGTGTATTTAGTCTACTTTGTTCTTTTTTGTGCTAAGTGTTGTGTATTTTATCTTGTGCTATGTGTTGTGTATTTTCTATGTTTCTTTTGTGTGCTAAGTGTTGTGTATTTATCTATGTTTCTTTTGTGTGCTAAGTGTTGTGTATTTATCTATGTTTCTTTTGTGTGCTAAGTGTTGTGTATTTATCTATGTTTATTTTGTGTGCTAAGTGTTGTGTATTTGTCTATGTTTATTTCGTGTGCTAAGTGTTGTGTATTTGTCTATGTTTATTTCGTGTGCTAAGTGTTGTGTATTTGTCTAATGTTTATTTTCGTTGTGCTAAGTGTTGTGTATTTATCTATGTTTATTTTGTGTGCTAAGTGTTGTGTATTTGTCTATGTTTATTTCGTGTGCTAAGTGTTGTGTATTTGTCTATGTTTATTTCGTGTGCTAAATGTTGTGTATTTATCTATGTTTATTTCGTGTGCTAAGTGTTGTGTATTTATCTATGTTTATTTCGTGTGCTAAGTGTTGTGTATTTGTCTATGTTTATTTTGTGTGCTAAGTGTTGTGTATTTGTCTATGTTTATTTCGTGTGCTAAGTGTTGTGTATTTGTCTATGTTTTTTCGTGTGCTAAGTGTTGTGTATTTGTCTATGTTTATTTCGTGTGCTAAGTGTTGTGTATTTGTCTATGTTTATTTCGTGTGCTAATGTTGTGTATTTATCTATGTTTATTTCGTGTGCTAAGTGTTGTGTATTTATCTATGTTTATTTCGTGTGCTAAGTGTTGTGTATTTGTCTATGTTTCTTTTGTGTGCTAAGTGTTGTGTATTTATCTATGTTTATTTCGTGTGCTAAGTGTTGTGTATTTATCTATGTTTATTTCGTGTGCTAAGTGTTGTGTATTTGTCTATGTTTATTTCGTGTGCTAAGTGTTGTGTATTTGTCTATGTTTATTTCGTGTGCTAAGTGTTGTGTATTTATCTATGTTTATTTCGTGTGCTAAGTGTTGTGTATTTATCTATGTTTATTTCGTGTGCTAAGTGTTGTGTATTTGTCTATGTTTATTTCGTGTGCTAAGTGTTGTGTATTTATCTATGTTTATTTCGTGTGCTAAGTGTTGTGTATTTATCTATGTTTATTTCGTGTGCTAAGTGTTGTGTATTTATCTATGTTTATTTCGTGTGCTAAGTGTTGTGTATTTGTCTATGTTTATTTCGTGTGCTAAGTGTTGTGTATTTGTCTATGTTTTTTTGTGTGCTAAGTGTTGTGTATTTGTCTATGTTTATTTCGTGTGTTAAGTGTTGTGTATTTGTCTATGTTTTTTTGTGTGCTAAGTGTTGTGTATTTGTCTATGTTTCTTTTGTGTGCTAAGTGTTGTGTATTTGTCTATGTTTCTTTTGTGTGCTATGTGTTGTGTATTTGTCTATTGTTTCTTTTGTGTGCTAAGTGTTGTGTATTTATCTATGTTTCTTTTGTGCTATGTGTTGTGTATTTGTCTATGTTTCTTTTGTGTGCTAAGTGTTGTGTATTTGTCTATGTTTCTTTCGTGTGTTAAGTGTTGTGTATTTGTCTATGTTTCTTTTGTGTACTAAGTGTTGTGTATTTATCTATGTTTCTTTTGTGTACTAAGTGTTGTGTATTTATCTATGTTTCTTTTGTGTGCTAAGTATTGTGTGTTTATATTTCTTTTGTGTGCTAAGTATTGTGTGTTTATATTTCTTTTGTGTGCTAAGTGTTGTGTATTTATCTACTTTCCTTTTGTGTGCTAAATTTTTTTGTATTTGTCGACTTTTCTTTTTTTGTGCTAAGTGTTTTGCATTTATTCTTTGATGTCTTTTAGTAACGCTTGACAAAAGCCAGTTAGTCTAAAACTTTGCGTTTGTCTTGTTTTGTTATATCAAATTCGCGTTTTCAGTCTGTTTTTGTGTTTTTCTGTTTCGTTAATACGTACACTGTTGTTTCTTTTCTCCTAATATGTAACTTTTGTATAGCGTGCAGACTGTTGTTTCTTCTTTCTTAACATGAGAGAGAGACAGAGCGAGAGATAGAGAAACAGAGAGCGAGAGACAGACAAATCAGACAGACAAACAGATAGACAGACAGACAGAAGAGAACTTTCTAAATCAATCATGTGGTCCGTGAATATAATGACGCACAAAGACCAAATGAATCTAGGTCAAAAACAGAACCAACGTATAAATGTACACACACACACATATATATATTTTTTTTTTGTTTTAAATGTATATATATATATGTATATATTTGTATACGAGTATATGGATGTATAGAGATAGAAAGATAGATAGATAGATAGATCGATAGATAGATAGATAGATAAATAGACAGGTAGGTAGGTAGGTAGGTAGGTAGATAGATAGATAGATAGATAGATAGATAGATAGATAGATAAATATACATATAGACAGATAGATAGAAAGAGATAGAGATGTATATGTATAGATGTATAGAAAGATAGATACATAGATATATAGATGCGTAGACAAACACATAGATACATAAATAGATACATAGATAGATACCTAGATAGACAGATATATACCTAGATAGATATATAGATAGATACATGGATAGATACATAGACACACAGATAGATACATGGATAGATACATAGATACATACATAGATACATACATAGATACATAGATAGATACATAGATAGACACATAGATAGACACATAGATAGATACATGGATTTAGATAGATAGATACATACCTACATACATACATACATGGACAGATACATAGATAGATACATACATACATACATAGATCTATTCAACTGATAGCCAGCATCTATTTAGCAGCTGCCATGTAATAAATCAAAACCCTCGCCACACCTTTCACGCCCTCCCTGAACCGAACTAAAAGCGAATAAAAGAATAATCCTCAGTATGGTAAGGAGCTTTTCTTTCTCATCAATCTCTGTGTGAACTTTCTACGAGTACAGTTTAATGCTACAGCCTATTCGGTTCAACGGGATATGAAAACGCAGCTCTAAATAGATGAAACATAAATAAGCGAAGAAATACTCGGATAATGGAAATCTTAGAAGATGATGCTGTCTGTTGGAAAATTAATGCTGAAAGCTAGATGGAAGTTGTTAGGGGTTATTGCGTGTGTTGTTGTGGCCTTTTAAAGGATAAAATTTGACATGTTTTTTTAAAATATTTTTGTGTGTGTTGTTGTTTGTTTGTTTTTAGGTTTTCATCGTCTGTAATGGGAGGAATACTGATTTGGGTCGATCTGGTTGCGTGCATGCGTGTGTGTGTGTGTGTTCGTTCGTTCTTTGATTTAACGTCTTTTCACTATAAATGATATTAGACGGGTAATGCTACAGCCTATGCGTGTGTGTGTGTGTGTGTGTGTGTGTATGTGTGTGTGTATGTGTGTGTGTGTGTGCGTGCACGCGCACGCGTGTGTCTGTCTGTATGTGTGTGCGCGTGCGCTTACGTGTGTGTGATATGTGTGTGTGTTTGTGCGTGTGTTTGTGTGAGTGTGTGTGTGTGTGTGTGTGAATGTGTGAGTGTGTGTGTGTGCGTGTGTGTGTGTGTATGTTTGTGTGTGTGTGTGTGTGTGTGTATTTGTATGTGTGTGAGTGTATATATATATATATATAGACACACAATGTGCCAGACAATGCGCCAATGGCTATTGGCTTCAGCTTTGCTCCCAGATTCAGATTGCGGCTGACACAGGCAACATCAAGGCGATGTATGAAGGCATCAAGAAGGCATTGGGCCCAACGCAAAAGAAAACTGCCCCTTTGAAATCAGCTACAGGGGAGGTGATTCAAGACAGAGAACAACAGATGGAGCGCTGGGTAGAACACTACACTGAGCTATATGCAAGGGAAACTGTAGTCTCAGAAGATGCCCTGAATGCCATAGAGTGCCTACCAGAGCTGGAAGAGCTTGACAGAGAACCAACCATAGATGAGCTCAGCGAAGCCCTGGACTCTCTTGCCTCTGGCAAGGCACCAGGGAAAGACGGTATTCCCGCCGAAGTACTGAAGTGCTGCAAAGAGACACTCATCACCGTGTTGCATGAAATCCTCTGCCTCTGTTGGAGTGAAGGCGAAGTACCACAAGACATGAGGGATGCTAACGTCGTCACACTGTACAAAAACAAAGGTGACAGAAGCGATTGCAATAATTATCGCGGCATATCCCTCCTCAGTATCGTTGGGAAAGTCTTCGCACGAGTAGTACTGAAGAGGCTCCAGGTACTCGCAGAGCAAGTCTACCCTGAATCGCAGTGCGGGTTCCGTGCCAACAGATCCACTATAGACATGATCTTCTCCCTCAAACAACTTCAGGAGAAATGCAGGGAGCAAAGGCAGCCACTCTTCGTTGCCTTCATAGACCTCACAAAGGCCTTCGATCTGGTCAGTAGGGATGGCCTCTTCAAAATCCTTCCCCAAATTGGATGTCCACCCAAACTTCTCAGCATCATCAGATCCTTCCACGAAGACATGAAAGGCACCGTCGTCTTTGACGGCTCAACATCAGCTGCCTTCAACATACGGAGCGGAGTGAAACAGGGTTGCGTCCTGGCTCCCACCCTGTTTGGAATCTTTTTTGCTGTGATGCTGAAACACGCATTCGGTCCTGCAGCTGAAGGCATATACCTCCGAACCAGGACAGACGGTAAGCTCTTCAACCTCTCCAGACTAAGAGCCAAGACCAAAGTCCAGCTGAGGTGCCTGCGTGACTTCATCTTTGCAGACGACGCGGCAGTAACCGCCCACTCAGCTGAGGACCTACAGCAGCTCATGACTCGCTTCAGCGATGCCTGCCAAAACTTCGGGCTTACCATAAGCTTGAAGAAAACACAGGTCATGGGACAGGATGTTGACTCTCCCCCAGCCATCAGCATCAATGACCATGAACTGGATGTCGTCCATGACTTTGTTTATCTGGGCTCAACAATCTCAGACACCCTCTCACTTGACATAGAGCTCAACAGGCGCATCGGCAAGGCAGCTACCACCATGACCAGACTGACGAAGAAAGCATGGAACAACAGCAAGCTGACTGAGCACACAAAAATCCAGATCTACAGAGCCTGCGTCCTGAGCACCCTCCTGTATGGCAGCGAGTCCTGGACTTTGCGTGCCCGACAAGAGCAAAAGCTCAATGATTTTCACATGCGTAGCCTCCGACGCATTCTAAACATCACCTGGCAGGACAAGGTCCCGAACAACACTGTCCTGGAAAGAGCTGGATGCACCAGCATGTACACGCTGCTGAAACAGAGACGCATGCGCTGGCTTGGCCATGCCGTGCGCATGGACGACGGACGGATCCCCAAAGACCTCCTCTACGGAGAACTGGTGCAGGGAAAACGTCCCACAGGCAGACCACAGCTGCGATTCAAAGACGTGTGCAAGAGGGACCTAAAAGCCTTGAATATCGACAAAGACAACTGGGAAGCAACAGCCCTCGAACGGTCAGCCTGGAGACAGACTGTGCAGAAAGGTCTCTCCAAGTTCGAAGAGACACTCGCTCAGCGGCACGAGGAAAAGAGAACGAGAAGAAAGGCTGCAGCCCAGGCAGACAGACCAGCGTCAGACTTCATCTGTGCCCTCTGCCACAGGGACTGTCATTCCCGCGTCGGACTGGCCAGCCACACCCGGCGCTGCACCAGAATAGGCACCCAGAGCGCAACTCCATAGTCTTCCGAGACTGAAGGACGCCTATGAGTGTATATATATATATATATATATATATGTGTATGTGTGTGTTGTGTGTGTGTGTGTGTGTGTGTGTGTGTGTGTGTGTGTGTGTGTGTGTGTGTGTGTGTGTGTTTGTATACAAAGAGAGAGAGAGAGAGAGGGAAAGAAAGAGAGAGAGAAAGAGAGAGATTTGTGCACGTGTGCGAGCGTGAGTCAGTGTATGTGTATGGGTGTTTGTGTGTGTCTATATGTATGTCTGTGTGTCTTTGTGTGTCTGTGTGAAAAGGGATAGAAAAGATGTCTGCACTGTGTGTTTTAACGAGTTTCGTTCTTTGTTCTTCCAAATCACTTTGTGCATAATATCCTTTTCTACCTCAAGAGATAGTGAATAGTGTTTTAATGAGTTTCGTTCTTTGTTCTTCCAAATCACTTTGTGCATAATATCCTTTTCTACCCCAAGAGATAGTGAATACTTGTATAGCACTCTGAATCCGCATTCCTTATTTTTAGGTTACAGTGGCCAAGAATCTCCGATTGCAAGGATTTCTTTGTGTTTCAGCTGTATGTTTAAACTTCTGATCAAACCCACGCTAGCACAAGTCTGCATAGGTAAGCTACATTTCAGATTGTGAAATATCAACAAAAAAAAGGTGATCAGTTTATTTTTATAGTATTGTTTACAATTAGGTTCTGATATTAAAAACATGACTGCAAAGCACAGATGTTTCAATTTCAGTTTCTCAAGATAAAATACCTCCGCACTCGGTATGAATTCCATATGCGCTGACGCCACTGATGCCATTTGATGAAGAAGGTCTCAAATGATCATGTCATAAGACTTGAGCCTGCACATAAAGCCCTGTGCGTTGGCAAGGTTTTAAGATCCCACCCAGCGTATTGAGGCAGCCGAGATGTGGTTTCTAAGAAGGATGTTGAGAGTTCCATGGACAGCAAAGAAAACAAACGAGACAGTCTTGATGGAGGCAGACACAAGTAGATCATTCATAAGGGAAGATTAGGAAAAGACAGGCAACATTTATAGGCCATTTTATGAGGAAAGGGGAATTGGAGCACCTGGTCACAACGAGAAAGCTGGAGGGAAGAGATCACCGGGTGGGCCCAGGGAGAAGATGCTAGACGGACGTGCAGAGTGGCTGGGGACGAGGAGGGTGGAAGAGATGCTTGAAACAACAAGAGATAGAGACGGATGGAAGTCCATAATCGCCAACGCCATGCGGCAAGGCACCTGATGATGATGATGATGATGATGATGATGATGATGATGATGATGATGATGATGATGATGATGATGATGACGATGACCCAGCGTATGCGTTTTCATCATGTATAAGTGTATTTATCTGTCACTGAAACAATCTCAGCTGCATTGTAATGACAGCTGTATCTAAATTTGTGATGTGAAAAAAAATGAAACGGATGAAGACGCAACCATCCACTAAATATAAAGTTATCCCACCAAATTCATATATATTCATGTCACAGAAATAACATCCCACCCCAACCCCCGATCAATGCAAAGCAATCTCATCTGCTCATCGTCGTCGTCATCATCATCATCATCATCATCATCGTCGTCGTCGTCGTCGTCGTCGTCATTATTATCATCATCATCATATGCCATGCTGCATGGCGTTGGCGATCATGGCCCTCCATACAATTTTTTTTTCTGGCTGCAAGTCAGTGTCCTACCCCCCTCCCCCCCCCCCCCCGGCCCTCCACTCTGCAAAACTAATATATTCTCCCTGGGTCTACCTGGTGCTCTTTTTCAACTTGATTAAACTAGCGTCTCCATTATTGCAGCTCCTCTATTCTGTTCTAAACCCCCGATTTTAAAACAAGACAAAACAAAACAAAACCAAAAGTACTGGAAAAGGACATGAGATTTAATCTATGAGTAAGGGCATCCGTCAGTATCCGTTTGCATTCAAATGTAATTCTAGAATTAGATCGGAATGAAGAGCAACGGCAAAGTAATTTCATCCACGGAGCACATGTGCAGGTTAAAATCTGTTTGATATCAATGGCTCAGATATTCTTTCACTTTACTAAAGTAAATAAAAATACACAGTTACAGCACAAATACATTGCATACACAGGCCATGAAAATAGTAATAGATTCCCATCTGTACAAATACTTGTTTTTCTGTTATTTTGCCTGGCCTCCAGCAGTGGGCTACTGAAGAAGTAGACATGAACGGTCATTTTCTGTTTTGAAACCGTACGAGATAATTTGTTTTTATGAAAAGTGATCTATCTTTCCAACCAAACTCTCTTTTCCTCTCAAGATTCTTTCACATTCCTGCATTCAGGATCATTTACCTGCATTTCTTTCCAAGTTCTGTCCTTAGCTCCCTGAAGATGTAGTATGACCTGTTTTTAATACAGGATAAAGAACGATCATCCACGCAAAACCCCGCTCTCTTTGCTAGAAAGGTAGGTTTGTATGAATCTATGTGTTTAGGCTCCCCCTTGGGGATGCCGGGGGCTCTTTCAGTATAAACAATGTTCCCACCTTCTGGAAATTCTGTGTTAGAAATGTCCTCTTTTCTGTCACTTTGTTTCTTTCTTCCTCTTTCGTTTTCTGTCATTTCTTCCTATCATTTTTTGCCTTGCTGGCCCATTCACCTGTATATTTTCAATAAAGTTTTACCTACTTTTTCTTAGGATTGATCATTGGCTACACGGATTAGGTGCAATTTTGGCTCTAGGGAAAAAAGATATGCCGAGGCAATTTTGGGTAATTTATGCCCTTTTTATATATGTTTTAGTGTCCTCTGTTATGTTCCCATTTGTATTTAGGAACATTTTCTAAATCCCCTGTGCGATTAATTGGACGGAGTGGTCAACGCCCGAGGCATCTCCTTAGATTATGTGCACGAATGTATTGATGTATGTATTTTTTTTCCCTTGTTTTTGTTTTTTTTCTTAAAGTATTGTGCATGCTTTGAAACAGTTTTAGCTCTGATATGGCTCTACGCGGTCGGCTGGGCTTTCAACAAAAATTAACAGTAACAGTATGTGCTTAGGCAGGGAGTGTTCCCAGCATCTCTAGCCTGCATAGGAAAAACTGTACACGTTGTATTAAAAAAAAAGAAAAAAAAAAAAAGAAAAAACCAACTTGGTTCTCACACTTGTTCATGATCCACGACGTATTTTCAGTGATTTGTAACATAATCTCTTGCTGAGAATATTGACTGAATATACTAAGTGGAAATTTTGTCACGGAGACGAAGTGTTATCACGGCTCTACAGTCTTATATCATCATTTTCGCTGTACCAGAACACCTGCTGTCACTTCAACACACGTGTGCGATGCAGTCTCCTATTACCATCACGTGGGCTCAGATCAGGTAAAATAAAATAAAAATCATTTGCTTAGAACAGACAGAGAAGAAATGCGATCTATGATCTTTCTTGCAGTTATTTACAGCCACGACCGCGGTGTACATTTTGAGCTTGTTAGTTCTGATGCCTCGCAAAAGTCTCTCTCTCTCTCTCTCCCTCTCTGTCTCTCTCTCTCTCTCTCTCTCTCTCTCTCTCTCTCTCTTCTCTCTTCTCTCTCTCTCTCTCTCTGTTTTTGCCTGTCTGTCTGCTTCTCTCTCTCTCTCACTCTCTGTCTCTGTCTCTCTCTGTCTCTCTGACTCTGTCTCTGACTGTCTGTTTGCATGCCTCTCTGTCTGTCTGTCTGTCTGTTTCTCTCTCTCTCTCTTTCTCCCTTTCCCTCTATATATCTGTCTGTCTCTGCCTCTCTGTCTCTGTCTGTCTTTCTGTCTGTCTTTCAGTCTGTATCTGTCTCTGTGTCTCTGTCTGTCTGTCTGTCTGTCTCTAAATCTCTCTCTCCCCCTCTCTCTCTGTCTGTCTCTCTCTGTCTCTTGCTCTCTCTTTCTCTCTCTCTCATTCTGTCTGTCTGTCTGTTTGTCTGTATGTCTCTCTCTCTCTCTCTCCCTCTCTCTCTCTTTCTCTTTCTCCCTGTCCTTCTATTTGTCTGTCTCTTGCTCTCTCTGCCTCTCTGTCTCTGTCTGTTTGTCTTTCTGTCTGTCTGTCTGTCTCTCTCTCTATCTGTCTGTCTATCTGTCACTCTCTCTCTCTCTCCCTCTCTCTCTCTCTCTCTCTGATCGATACAGTGTTAATCAAATATTGCGTTCATTTATACACCACGTCAGCGATAGGGCCCACATGTGAAATTACAGGTATACAGGTGTAAATTCATTGTAAATTCTGACACACACAGCCCTGTAACTGACACATGTTACTGCCACGCCTTCACCAGGAGACGATGCATCTGCAAAATACACACATATATGGATAACTGAGTGTGTGTGTGTGTGTGTGTGTGTGTGTGTGTGTGTGTGTGTGTGTGTGTGTGTGTGTGTGTGTGTGTGTGTGTGTACTTGTGGTGTGTGTGTGTTGTGTGTTTGTGTGTTGTGTGTGTGTGTGTGTGTGTGTACTTGTGGTGTGTGTGTGTGTGTGTGTGTATGCGAGCGTGTTTGTGTAGTGTAGCAATATGAATCACCGAGTGTATGTGTGTGTGTGTGTGTGTGTGTGTGTGTGTGTGTGTGTGTGTG
>JAPXFY010000016.1:15904813-15909813 GCA_030674185.1 Monoplex corrugatus | reverse complement strand
GGCATATAGACTTCTATACTTTAGTATCCCGGATTCCTCAACCGTCCACGCCTTTGACCAAAATTTAGCAAAGATTCATGAAGAAACATTTGAACAAATCTTACTCGTACTTGTTTGTCATAAACGCACATACACTCTCCGGTCGATATGAAACAACCCCCCTTTTTTATATGTATAAAAAGAGATTAAAAAAAGAAAGAAGAAAAAAATCAAGAAGAAAGGGGAAATTTGTTTCACTACTGTTATGTCAAAGGAAATAAGAGGGAAGCAGGGAGAATTAACCAAAGAACATGACTCTTGAGAGTCACGTAGGAATTATCTCCCATGCTGTAGAAATTCTCAAATCTAACACAGTTTGCGCTACCCATTCAGCTAGCATAGAAGCAGCTACAAAGCACTAAAACCGTAAGCTCAGAATTCCTCAAAAAAGGAATGTCCAGGCCTACCTTTATGCTCCGCAACTACCCTACACTGTTTTCACTACTGTTAGTCTAAATGCCATAACAATTTCAAATGAGACAAATACAATTGTGTTGTCTCGGGACAGATCGTGATTCACTTTTCTTGGGAATTTCCCATTTTCGTCTTACTCCTAACTCACAAACTGTCGGGCATCTTTAGGTATGTCTAGACGAGTAAAATGCAATTTGCCTAATGTGTATGGAAAAAAGGGAAAATGGCTAAACCATTTCTAAATAATACGCCTTTAGAAGAATCTAGACAAAAAAATCAAATGCAATTGTTCAAATTAATGGAAAAGTAAAACTGAAAAAGTTGGTGACGCTATTCTAGAATTTTTTCTTTTTTGTGCAAAAATATAATGATAAACAACATTCGGTACGCAGATGACACTATGCTAATTGCAGAAAATGAAAGGGACCTACAAAACCTTGTGAATATACTAGAAATAGAAAGCAAAGGTAAGGGGTTGGAACTAAACAGCAGGAAGACTGAAGTCATGGTGATCAGTAAAAAACATGAAATCCCCTCATGCAAAATAACAGCAAATGGCACAACCTTGGCACAGGTTATTAAGTTCAAATACCTGGGAACGGTCATTTCATCAGACGGCAGATGCACATCGGAAATAGCTGGCAGAATCGGCCAAGCCAAAACAGCATTCGAGAAGATGACAAGCATTCTTACCAACAAATGCCTATCAATTAACATCAGAAAGAGAGTTCTTGAATGTTATATAGAACCAATACTCTTGTACGGATGCGAGGCGTGGACAGTCAGCAAGCAAAGCCAGAGCAAGATTGAGGCAACTGAGATGTGGTTTCTAAGAAGAATGTTGAGAGTTCCATGGACAGCAAAGAAAACAAACGAGACAGTCTTGATGGAGACAGACACAAGTAGATCACTCATAAGGAAGATTATGAAAAGACAGGTAACATTTATAGGCCATTTTATGAGGAAGGGGGATTTGGAGCACCTGGTCACAACGGGAAAGCTGGAGGGAAAGAGAGCACCAGGTAAACGCAGGGAGAGAATGCTGGACGGACTTGCAGAGTGGCTGGGGATGAGGAGGGTGGGGGAGATGCTAGGGGCAACGAGAGATAGAGATGGATGAAAGTCCATGGTCGCCAACGCCATGCGGCAGGGCACCTGATAATGATGATGATGATGCAAAAATATCATGACAGAAGACCCAAATTTTGTACTTCTCAAGAAAGCTGTGACCTTGAAGAAGGATAAGACGGAATAAAACTTGACATGAAGCCAGGACAATGGTGTATTATCTCGACGTTGAATATTGTATGTAAGCATTAATGTCAGAAGTTAGTGAGAAAGTGATGAACACACTCCATCCACAAAAACTTGATTTAAAGAACTTCTTTTCTCAATGTGACCTTGACCTCCAAACTTTACCATTCACGATTTCTCAATAATCCACACCTCTGAATAAAATTTAGCAAAGAACAATGCAAAAGCAGTTAAAACGTACTTTCTAAAACGTCTTTGTCACAGATATTCCAGCAGACAATCGTCTCCCGTTAATATTAAATATCATTTTTTTACGGGAGAGATTGAACGAACAGAAAGACGAAACTCTCTTTTAAAGAAAAGGTCACAATTGTCTCAGAGCAATTATTCTGATTGCCGCCAAAACAGAATGGAATGAAACAAATATAATTGTGTTGTCTTCAGACAAGTCGTGATTCACTTTGCACGTAGGCCGCTCGATATACCTAACCTTTGCTAATCTACGCACATTACAACGTAAACCAAGGCATTGCAAACTGATCAAAAATCAAACAAATTAAACAGAAGATAAAGACACTTGCAAGTGGATACACATGTTCGAATGTATGGTGTGTGTGTGTGTGTGTGTGTGTGTGTGTGTGTGTGTGTGTGTGTGTGTGTGTGTGATCTGTGTGTCTGTGTGTGTGTGTGTGTGTGTGTGTACGTGTGTGTGTGTGTGTGTGTGTGTGTGTGTGTGTGTGTGTGTGTGTGTCTGTGTGTGTGTCTGGTGTGTGTGTTTGTGTGTGTGTGTGTGAGCGTTTGTGTGTGTGTGTGTGTTTGTGTGTATCTGGTGTCTGTGTGTCTGTGTGTCTGTGTGTCTTGGTCTCTCTCTGCCTCTCTCTGTCTCTCTGTCTCTCTTTGTTTCTCTGTCTCTCTGTCTCTGTCTCTTCTATGTCTCTGTCTCTGTCTCTGTCTTTGCCCCTCTCTCTCTTCTCTCTCTCTCTCTCTCTCTTCTCTCTCTCTCTCTCTCTCTCTCTCTCTCTCTCTGAAAATACAGAGCGAAGCTCTTTACTCTCCAAGCTTACATCAATAAAGAAGTTATGGATTTATTATTACACACACGCACACACATACACACAAACGCAAAAACACACAGATATAATATATATATATGTATATATATATATATATATATATATACATTATACATATATGTATATACATGTACATATACATATATATACACACATATACATATATATACATATACATATACATACTGTTTCTTGAAGCTTTTTCTTCTTAGTCATAGAAGACCTAAAAACCTCAGTGTGACTACTTCAAGACATTGCCAACGCAAAGGGCTTAAGTGAAGGCTTATTATGGCTTATAGCATGATCAATTCGGATCTGCTTTATCAAATGGCATGAATAGCGTCAGTGCATATGGAATTTATTCCGAGCATCCAGACTTCACCTTGAGAAAATGAGACTGAATCTGAAACTGAAACTGAAACAAACTTCCGAAGAAAGAAATGTTATCTTAAGAAGCTGCAGTTAAGCTGAAACTTAAAAAACTTGTCTAAACAAGTAACTTGTTCAATTTTACCAATTCCGAAAGAGCATAAATTCATAGTAATAAACAAGCAGATAGATAGATAAACAGATAAAGAAAGAAAGAAAGAAAGATAAAAAATAAATAAAGGAAAAAGAAACGAAAAAGAAAGAGAGAAAGAAAGAAAGAAACAAAAGGAAAAGAAAGAAAGAAAGAAAGACAAGACAAGACAAGACAAGACAAAGACAAGACAAGACAAGACAAGACACAAGACAAGACAAGACAAGACAAGACAAAAGACAAGACACAAGACAAGAAAGACAAGACAAGACACAAGACACAAGACAAGACACAAGACAAGACACAAGACAAGACACAAGACAAGACACAAGACAAGACACAAGACAAGACACAAGACAAGACACAAGACAAGACACAAGACAAACACAAGACAAGACAAGACAAAGACAAGACAAGATAAGATAAGAAAAGACAAGACAAGACACAAGACAAGACAAGACAAGACACGACAAGACAAGACAAGACAAGACAGAAAGACAGAAAGAATAATAAATCTTATTCCGAAAATGTTGGCATTATGTTCTCTCCTCATGCTAATTATCTACTATGAATATTCATACATGGTTTTTATCTAACATGCACCGGATGGTAGATGTACTTGCAGAGACAAAGGATAGTGTATAGAGGGCCATGATCTCCAACATCATGAAGCAGGGCACATGATGATGGTGATGATGATAAAATGTCCGTGAGTGACCTTGCGATATGGTCACAACGAAAGACCCTTTCTTGCTTACTGCCACCGTGCCAACGGCGTGTAATATAGGGCAGCAAC
The DNA here is from genome assembly GCA_030674185.1 of Monoplex corrugatus. Taxonomy (NCBI): domain Eukaryota; kingdom Metazoa; phylum Mollusca; class Gastropoda; order Littorinimorpha; family Ranellidae; genus Monoplex; species Monoplex corrugatus. Next base: position 15,905,717 of record JAPXFY010000016.1, on the reverse strand, counting down.
GAAGCTCTGTGTACAACTGCAGACCAATCAGACTATGCTCTCTTCTCTTACGAGGTTTCATCAAAAATATCCTATTGTCTTGACAAGTTGGCGCCCAGACCCATCACATGGTAATGACCGATTTAGTTTGGGATTCATTACTAGCTTCTCCTTTTTATTTGTCGAGTAATAGTTATACTCGTGTGGACTCAAGGACTCGTTTACGCCTTTGTCATAAAAAGCCAAACAGGGTACACGACATAGAATGGTTATACAGCAACAGTTGATGATTTCGTATGTCGTTATCATCAGTATCAGCCATCTGTGTCTTATAGTCCTGTGTGGGTTGTTGAGATATATATATAAACAGGTGTGTGTGTGTGTGTGTGTGTGTGTGTGTGTGTGTGTGTGTGTGTGTGTGTGTGTGTGTGTGTGTGTGTGTGTGTGTGTGTGTCTATTTGCCTGCCTGCCTGCATGTTTCTCTGTTTGTAAGGCTGGTTGGCTGTTTGTTTGGCTCTCTGTCTGTTTCTCTGCAAATATGTATGTCTGTGCTCGTGTATCTGTGTCTGTGTGTATAGGTTATATATATATATATATATATATATATATTGGTGTGTGTGTGTGTGTGTGTGTGTGTGTGTGTGTGTGTGTGTGTGTGTGTGTGTGTAGGTGTGTATGTCTCTGTGTCTGTGTGTGTATGTATACGTTTTCCTCTGTATGTGTGTGTATCGCCTGCCATTTTACTGAAAGACAAAAGATCAGACTTTATGTAATCATTCATTTGCTAGGCTTTGTTCTTTTGTCATCGGAATTTTGTCTGCAAATGAAAGGTAGAAACAAGCAAACAAGTAAACTCGCTGCAGTTTATATTTTGATTAGTGAAAAAAGAACGAAACGATCAAGGTTTATATATTTTTGTTCCATA
>JAPXFY010000016.1:15882313-15887313 GCA_030674185.1 Monoplex corrugatus | reverse complement strand
CTCTCTCTCTCTCTCTCTCTCTCTCTCTCTCTCTCTCCCTTTCTCTCTCTCTCTCTAAGTCCTCCCAACTACTTCCTATTCCATACCATTTTCAGGCTGTGTCATGAAATGTTCCAAGAGGAAACTGGCAGAAAACACGTTTCATGAAGAGACCCCAATCACTAACATCAGAGAAAAGCTCATCTGTAAGCTCTCCAGGGTGCAAGGGTATATGGGAAAGAAAGATGTGGGGGAGGGGGTAACACGGATAGATAGCTTGCTGTCAGAATAGTGCAAAGGAAATTTCTGTGCACGTTCAACACAACACTTCCAACATTATTTTTTTACCTCGGATAGCTGTCTGCCTGCTCGTGCAATCTCGTTTTGTGAAGAAATGCTTTGGTCTGTTTTGCTTTTGATCTGTCGGGTTGCTTATCATCTTGTGGCATAAAGCTCATGAGAAAATTAATAGTTATGACTCATTCTGATATCGACTGCTTCCTCCCCTCTTCTCTCTTTCGTTCTCCAGCTTCTTGGTTTCTTGGCATGCATTTACCTTTATCTCTAACAGTTTAACCCTTTTACCTTCTCTCAACGGTTTTCTTTTTTTTTTCAGGTTCGAAAACTTTAGACGTTTGTGTAGCAAAACTGACTGAATTTGAAAAAAAAAAGAAAAAGAAAACAGGAAAAAAAAATCAGAACGCGTATTTAATACAACCAAACAAGGTGCAAATTTTCGGCCAACTGGCCTTTGTCAAGCGTACACAAATTGTATTAAATCCGGGTTCTGATTTTTCTTTTTTTTTCCTGGTTCCTGTTTGCTTGAACGTGGGCAATCACACTTTGTTTTGGATGACTTGAATTTGATTTGGTTCTTTCATGGGAAAAAATATTCCTTTATTTTTTTTATTTCCTTTTACTAGACACAATTCAAAACAGTACGTCAACAGTCATTCAAGCTCATAACATTACAGTCAACATTCCAAAAATGTCTGTGAAACTGATACATACATACTGAATAATGAAGACACGTATTTCAAAAAAACAGTCATACGTAATTTGAACACACATATCTCTGGTATATAAATAATGGAGAATTAAATGAATTAAGTATGAACATATACACATATGCAGCCATCATTTATAAAATGACACTAAAGAAAGAAAAATTAAGAAAGTGATGTAAGCTTAACTTAGTTTTAAGAAACAGATTTATAATAGCTCAACTTGGCAGAAAACTGTATAAAAGCAAGTCTGATTTTGCGCTACCCTCTTCTACTGGTAACCTTGAGTGTTCTTGTTTCTTAAAAGAATTTGTATTTTGCTGATAATGTTTTATCTGACATGTGTATAAATAGTGCTTAGAAAATAGTATGTTAAAATCGAATATAACATGAATGTAATTAAATTCAAAGATAACATCAATGTGAACATTTTTGTCGGTGCCAAAAAGGGATAGTTATATCCTCAGTAATTCTTATATTTGAAGCTGTTTCACATTCATTCTTAAACACGTGTTCGATCATCTGCCAAACCTTGTGACTAATGTTACATTTCAAAAATAAAAGTGTTCAAAACTTTCCTTTACAAAATTACAGAAACTATATGCATTGGTGTTTATTAATCCCACTTCTCGAAGAATGACATTTGTTCTTATACTCTGGTGTATAATTCTACTTTGAAACCACTTCATTCTGGCATCGTGGATTATTTTACTCACACACACACACATACATACATACATATATACATACATACATACATACATGCATACATACATACATACATACATACATACATACATACATACATACATACATACATACATACGTACGTACATACATACATACATACATACACGCACACACAAACACCACAGAGAGACAGAGAGAGAGAGAAAGACACACACACACACACACACACACACACACACACACACACACACACACACACACACACACACGCATGCACACACTGTAAAGATAGCTAAACAGCCAATTCTACAAACATAACATGCTGTAAAGATAGGCACAATAGCTAAACAGCCAATTCTACAAACATAACATGCTGTAAAGATAGGCACAATAGCTAAACAGCCAATTCTACAAACATAAGATGATGTAAAGATAGGCACAATAGCTAAACAGCCAAGCCTACACACATATCATGGTATAAATGTAAAGAAAATAGAAAAAAACGGCCATGCCCGTAAACATAGTGTGGTGTGAAGTTTGGGGGAAATAACAGCCATGCCTACACACATAGCATGGTTTAACCCTTTGACTCCCGCACCCTGTCCACCAGCATCTTGCATTGCCTCCCGCACCCTGTCCACCAGCATCTTGCATTGCCAACCATATTAGCAAAGCAAGAACTTAACACTTTGATTTCCCTCACCCTATCCACCAGCTTCCTGCAGGAAAACAACAATACTTACAAACATTGCACCGTGTGAAGTTGGGGAAAAGAAACAGCCAAGCCTACAGAGTAACATAGCATGGTGAAAAGATGATGATTTATAACTATACAGCCAATGCCCTACAAACAGCATGGTGTAAAGCTGGAGAAAATAACTAAGATAGCTAAATGTTCAAACATAACATGATGTGAAGATAAGGTCAATAGCTCAACAGTCAAGCCTACAAGCTTAACATGGTGTGAAAGTGACGAAAATAAGCAGCCACATCTACAAACATGACGTAGTGTGAAGACGAGTAAACTTAAACAAACAGACAAAAGTGATAAAAGCCTACAAAGACACCATGGTGTCATCATCACCAAGTGCCCTGCCGCATGGCGTTGGCGATCATGGCCCTTCATATGCATCTATCCCTTGTTGCCGAAAACACATCTTCCACCCTCTCTGTCCTCAGCCACTCTGCAAGTCAGTCCAATATTTTTTCCCTGGGTCTACCCGATGCTCTGTTTCCCTCCAGCTTTCCTGTTGTGACCAGGTGCTCTAATTCCCCTTTCCTCATAAAATGGCCTATAAATGTTGCCTGTCTTTTCCTAATCTTCGTTATGAATTATCTTCTTGTGTCTGTCTCTATCAAGACTGTCTCGTTTGTTTTCTTTGCTGTCCATGGAACTGTCAACATTCTTCTTAGAAACTACATCTTGGCTGCTTCAATCTTGCTCTGGTGTACAGATGAGGAAAATGATCAGCTATGCCAACAAATACAGCGAGGTGTAAAGGTGACAAAAATAAACACGCAAGCCTAAAAATATTAAGAAAAAAGAAAAACATAGAACCGCAGAGCCGTGTGAAGAAGAGGGGAGTACACAAACAGACAAACCTGCAAGCAGAGGATAATGTAAACGTACAGACAGTATACAAACAGCCATGACTATAAATATAGAGTGGTGTGACGATTGGGAAAAATGGACAACCAACCATGCCTACACGTAGCATAGTATAAAGGTAGGAAAATAAACAACCAACCATGCCTACACGTAGCATAATATAAAGGTAGAGAAAATAAACAACCAACCATGCCTACACATGTAGTGTAAATGTAGAGAAAATAAACAAACAACCATGCCTACACATGTAGTATAAATGTAGGGAAATAAACAACCAACCATGCCTACACATGTAGTATAAAGGTAGGGAAAATAAACAAACAACCATGCCTACACATGTAGTATAAAGGTGGGGAAAATAAACAAACAACCATGCCTACACATGTAGTGTAAATGTAGGGAAAATAAACAATCAACCATGCCTACACATGTAGTGTAAATGTAGGGGAAATAAACAAACAACCATGCCTACACATGTAGTATAAAGGTAGGGAAAATAAACAACCAACCATACCTACACATGTAGTGTAAAGGTAGGGAAAATAAACAAACAACCATGTCTACACGTAGCATAATATAAAGGTAGAGAAAATAAACAACCAACCATGCCTACACATGTAGTGTAAATGTAGGGAAAATAAACAACCAACCATGCTTACACATGTAGTATAAAGGTAGGGAAAATAAACAAACAACCATGCCTACACATGTAGTATAAATGTAGGGAAAATAAACAATCAACCATGCCTGCACATGTAGTATAAATGTAGGGAAAATAAACAATCAACCATGCCTGCACGTAGCACAGCATAAAGGTAGGGAAAATAAACAAACAACTATGCCTACACGTAGCATAGTATAAAGGTAGGGAAAATAAACAAACAACCATGCCTACACGTAGCATAGTATAAAGGTAGGGAAAATAAACAAACAACCATGCCTACACATGTAGTATAAAGGTAGGGAAAATAAACAAACAACCATGCCTACACATGTAGTGTAAATGTAGGGAAAATAAACAAACAACCATGCCTACACATTAGTATAAATGTAGGGAAATAAACAAACAACCATGCCTACACATGTAGTATAAAGGTAGGGAAAATAAACAAACAACCATGCCTACACATGTAGTATAAATGTAGGGAAAATAAACAAACAACCATGCCTACACATGTAGTATAAATGTAGGGAAATAAACAAACAACCATGCCTACACATGTAGTATAAAGGTAGGGAAAATAAACAAACAACCATGCCTACACATGAAGTATAAATGTAGGGAAAATAAACAAACAACCATACCTACACATGTAGTATAAAGGTAGGGAAAATAAACAACCAACCATGCCTACACGTAGCATAGTATAAAGGTAGGGAAAATAAACAAACAACCATGCCTACACGTAGCATAGTATAAAGGTAGGGAAAATAAACAAACAACCATGCCTACACATGTAGTATAAAGGTAGGGAAAATAAACAAACAACCATGCCTACACATGTAGTGTAAATGTAGGGAAAATAAACAACCATGCCTACACATGTAGTATAAATGTAGGGAAATAAACAAACAACCATGCCTACACATGTAGTATAAAGGTAGGGAAAATAAACAAACAACCATGCCTACACATGTAGTATAAATGTAGGGAAAATAAACAAACAACCATGCCTACACATGTAGTATAAATGTAGGGAAATAAAACAAACAACCAT
>JAPXFY010000016.1:15857313-15864813 GCA_030674185.1 Monoplex corrugatus | reverse complement strand
TTTGTTCGTTTGTTCGTTTGTTCGTTTGTTCGTTGTTCGTTTGTTCGTTTGTTCGTTTTGTTCGTTTGTTTGATTGTTTGTTTGTTTGCTTGCTTGCCTGCTTCCTTACTTGTTTGTTTGTTTTTTGTTTGTTTGTTTGTTTGTTGTTTTATCCACAAATAAGAAGAAATATTTTAGATATACCGGGAAAGTAAATCATCAGCCTACTTTGATTTATTCAAACTTGGAAAAAGAGCAGTACGATACATTGCACATGATATCTTCGGGTAAGCAACGATCTAGAGCATAAATATTTCAGCATCACTACCAGCCATTTACGTGCTAAGGCAGAGCTTAAAAGACCGTCTTTGTTACGGACGATGTACACTTTGCATCATATAGTTTACGAGTCTTAGCAATGCTACAGTATCATTCTTTTCACAAACTTCAGCAGTATCCCTTCCAGCTCTCCATTTTCGTGTTGGGATGAAAGGGAAGAAGAACAAGAGAAGACGGTTTATATGTGCATTTTGCACTACACTATCCTTTGTGCTGTTAGTCTTAAAGGGTATTATTGTCAACAACAACAGTGTTCATCATCCCAGGGAAGAGCAGACACAGAGAGAGAGAGAGAGAGAGAGAGAGAGAGTAAAGAGGAAGAAAGGGAGAAATAGGAAGTACGTGTATTGAAGTATAAGCAGCGGATCAGGCAGCATGCTAGTTGTGCTGAGTATAAAGATTGAAGATGGTGTGAAGTTGTGAATGATTGACTGTCTGTCGTCTTTCTTGTTGTTATTTCCTTTGGTGCTGAGTCTGTTAATTGGTGATTTTGATGTTGTTGTTGTTGTAGTTGTTGTTTAGTGGTTTTCGTCTTGTTTTTGTTTTTGTTTTGTTCTTCTTGTTGTTGTTCTTCTTGTTGTTGTTCTTGTTGTTGTTCTTGTTGCTGCTGTTGTTGTTCTTGTTGTTGTTGTTGTTTTGTTGTTGTTGTTCTTCTTCTTTCTTCTTCTTCTTCTTCTTCTTTCTTCTTCTTCTTCTTCTTCTTCTTCTTTTTCTTCTTCTTCGATTCTTCTTCTTCTTCGCATTTCTTCTTCTTCTTCTCTCGCATTCTTCTTCTTCTTCTTTGCATTCTTCTTCTTCTTCGCATTCTTCTTCTTCTTCGCATTCTTCTTCTTCGCATTCTTCTTCTTTCGCATTCTTCTTCTTCTTCGCATTCTTCTTCTTCTTCGCATTCTTCTTCTTCCGCATTCTTCTTCTTCTTTCGCATTCTTCTTCTCTTCGCATTCTTCTTCTTCTTCTTCGCATTCTTCTTCTTCTTCGCATTCTTCTTCTTCTTCGCATTCTTCTTCTTTCGCATTCTTCTTCTTTCTCGCATTCTTCTTCTTCTTCGCATTCTTCTTCTTCTTCGCATTCTTCTTCTTCTTCGCATTCTTCTTCTTCTTCTTCGCATTCTTCTTCTTCTTCTTCGCATTCTTCTTCTTCTTCGCATTCTTCTTCTTCTTCGCATTTTTCGCAATTTTCTTCTTCTTCTTCTTCTTTCTTCTTCTTCTTCTTCTTCTTCTTCTTTCTTCTTCTTCTTCGCATTCTTCGCATTCTTCGCATTCTTCGCATTCTTCGCATTCTTCGCATTCTTCTTCTTCGCATTCTTCTTCTTCTTCTTCTTCTTCGCATTCTTCTTCGCATTCTTCGCATTCTTCGCATTCTTCTTCCGCATTCGTTTTCTTCTTCGCATTCTTCTTCGCATTCTTCTTCTTCGCATTCTTCCTCTTCTTCGCATTCTTCCTCTTCTTCGCATTCTTCTTCTTGGGAGATGTACTTGCAGCGACAAAGCTTAGATTCGTATGGAAGGCTTTGATCACCAACGCCATGGGGCAGGGCGCATGATGATGATGATCAAGAGTGTTCTAGTAGGGTGTGTATGTGTGTGGATTGGTGGGGAGAATTGTAGTGCATGACTGTGTGTGTGAGTGTTTGAGTGTGTGCATTCATATGAATGTACACAAAGATAATTACCATGGCAATCAATCAAACAAATGCACTGCATCTACAATTCATGCAAACACATATGCATGCTTTGATGCTCTTTCCTACTTACAGACAGACAGAGACAGAGACTGAGACACACACAGCACTCTACACACACACACACCACATACACACACACACACACACACACTCGCACGTGCACACACACACACACACACACACACACACACACATGCACGCACGCACACATGTGTATATATATATATATTATATATGTATGTATATACACATAGATAGATAGATATAGATATATACATATGTATATATATATATATATATGTATATAATATACATGTATATGTACCTTAAGAAACACACACAGACACACACACTCAGACACACACACACAGACAACACACACACACACACACATACAGACTCAGACAGACAGACAGACACACACACACACACACACACCTCTCTCTCTCTCTCTCTCTCTCTCTCTCTCTCTCTCTTGTACTCATATCAACCCTTAAATACTCTAATTCCAGTAAGAATTTAAACCTTCTCAGTACAATGTAAAGCCAGAAGCTCATACACCACTCATCTTATTGCTTTTTCAACACAGCTTCTTCAAGGAGAAAAGAATTCGAAACTGAAATCACATATCATCTGTCTATCTATCTAGCTAGATAGATAGATAGATACATAGATAGATAGATAGCTATCTATCTATCTATATATATATATATATATATACATGTATATATATATATACATATCTAGCTAGCTATCTAACTATCTGTTTTGCATCATATAGTTTACGAGTCTTAAGAAGAAAAAAAAGAAGAAGAACGAGAAGAAGAAGAAGAAGAGAGAAAAGGAAGAAGAAGAGGAGGAGGAGGAGGAGAAAGAAGAAGAAGAAGAAGAAGAAAGAAGAAGAAGAAGAAGAACAACAACAACAACAACAACAACTACATGAAGAAGAAGGAAAAGAAAAAGAAGAAGTAGAAGAAGAAGGAGGAGGAGGAGAAGAAAAACAAGAACAAGAACAACGAGAACAAGAACAAGAAGAACAAGAACAAGAAGAACAACAAGAACATGAACAAGAAGAAGAGCAAGAACAAGGATAAGAACAAGAACAAGAACAAGAACGACAAGAACAAGAACAATAATGTAATCATTTCTCCCCAGGCATGACCAAAGTGGACCCAAACGTACCAGCAGGCTGGAGTGGAATGAAGACAACCAAACGATGACAAGAAGCAATGACACTTTTTTGTCTTCTTCGTCCTTTTTCCCAACAGAGTGTCTATTGATCTGGTTGGAGGCAGATAGCACGAGAGATCAGATCGCAACTGCTTTCTGTTAGAGTGGGAGAAAGTGAGAGATGGGAGAGGTTGTATAGCAGGCAGGACTCGAGGTGTGGGGAATGTGGATGGATGGGTGGGTGGGTGGGAGGATGGAAGGGGGGGGGGTGTGGCAGCGAAATGAACTATTGCCGGAAGGTCAAACTGGACTGCACGACTCTCTGTAAACAAGTGCATCCACAGTTCCTTGACACATTCCCCCACCCTACTCCCTCTCAATCACATAGTCTTTTTTGCAGAAGGTAAATAAAAGAAGTGTTAAATAAATGGATCATCACATTCGCCTGCATCTCCTCTACACATGCACCTCATATTAGATAGCTAGATAGCTAGATAGCTAGTTAGATAGATAGATAGAAAGACAGACAGACAGACAGATAGATAGATAGATAGATAGATAGATAGACAGACAGATAGATAGATAGATAGATAGATAGACAGACAGACAGATAGATAGATAGATAGATAGATAGATAGATAGACAGACAGACAGATAGATAGATAGATAGATAGATTGAGAGATAGATGGACAGACGGACAGACAGACAGACAGACAGATAGGTAGATAGATAGATAGATAGATAGATAGATAGATAGATAGATAGACAGATAGATAGATTGACAGACAGACAGACAAATCGATAGACAGATAGATAGACAGACAGACAGATAGATAGATAATAGACAGAGAGACAGATAGATAGACAGATAGATAGACAGACAGACAGATAGATAGATAGATAGATAGATAATAGACAGACAGACAAACAGACAGACAAACAGACCGACCGATAGATAGATACATATAGATAGATAGATAGATAGATAGATAGATAGATAGATAGGTAGATAGGTAGATAGATAGGTAGATATATAGATAGATAGCAGAGAGATAGATAGATAGATAGATAGATAGACAGATAGATAGATAGACAGACAAACAGACTGACCGACAGATAGATAGATAGATAGATAGATTAGTAGGTAGGTAGGTAGATATATAGATAGATAGATAAACAGACAAACAAACAGACCGACCGACAGATAGATAGATAGATAGATAGATAGATAGATAGATAGATAGATAGATAGATAGATAGATAGATAGATAACGTTTGGTTTCAATTTTATTCTAGTAACACACATAAAAAGCAGTCTAAAATGTGCCATAAATGTAGACGATCTGCCAGTCTGTCCGTCTGTCCATCCGTCTGTCTGTCTGTCTGTCACTTTGATCTATTCGATCTTCAGTAAAAGCATTATGGCCCATGAAATGTAATATCCTCAGATAAGTAGTGGACTCGGGCATAGAGAAAACAGCTTCACTCTCTGCCATTTACGTGCTACGGTGGATTTTGATAGGATCGGTAAGGGACATTTCTACAGACAAGAGGCAATTTGCATCAGATACTTTACGAGTCTTAGCAACGCTACAGTATCATTCTCCAGAAGAAGAAGAAGAAGAAAAAAAAGCATCAGTAGTATTACTTATCTCTATGTTTGTACTGAGATGAAAGGGGGGAAATGAGCTTGTTGAGTGCATGCTGCACTTAACAGTCCTCTGCACTCTTAGTCTTCAAGGGTATCGTTGTTATCAAGAACAACAATACAATTTCGTGTGGGAGAAAGAGCATGGTTAAAGGGAGGAAGACGTGGAAAAGAGAGAGAAAGAGAGAGAGAGAGAGAGAGAAGGAGAGTACGTGAGAGAGAGAGACAGACAGACAGACAGATATACATACAGACAGACAGAGAGAGAGAGACAGACAGACAGACAGAGAGAGAGAATTCCCGTGCTGATGGGTATAAATGGTAGATCAGACTGTATCTGAGTATGTGAATGGAAGATTGAGACTTCGTCAACGATTAACTGTCGCTGATGATGTTGCCGCCGCTGCTGCTGTTACTCTTCCTGGCGCTTTTCTACTTGTTATTGTGGATGGTATTATCGCTGATTTGTTCTCATCTTTGTTATCATTCTTGGTCATATTGCTGTTGATGATTATTAGTGGAAAGAGAGCGAGAGAAAGAGAGAGAGCGAGAGAGGAAGAGAAAGTTAGAGAGAAAGAGAGAAAGAGAGAGAGAGAAAGAGACAGAGAGAGATACAGACAGACAGACAGAGAGAGAAGGAAAGAGAGAGAGAGAGAGAGAAAGAAATCGAGAGAGACAGAGAGACAGAGAGAAAGACAGACAGACAGAGAAAGAGAGAGAGACAGAGAGAGACACAGAGAGAGACAGAGAGAGACAGAGACAGAAAGAGACAGAGAACGTGTGTTTCTGAGAAAATCAGCGAACATTTCTTATGTGTAACCTTGTAACCAGAAACACACAAACGAAGAATCAGAACATTGATACAAAAGACAACTACGAAAAAACACACAAAACGTTGTGAAAAAAAAAAAACCAATAGCAAGACTTCCCTGCTATTCCATTGAGCTAGAGAACAGAATTGTTCTGTTCTATGAAACATAAGACTTCCCTGCTATTCCATTGAGCTAGAGAACAGAATTGTTCTGTTCTATGAAACATAAGACTTCCCTGCTATTCCATTGAGTTAAAAAACAGAATTGTTCTGCTCTAGGAAACATAAGACTTCCCTGCTATTCCATTGAGCTAGAGAACAGAATTGTTCTGTTCTATGAAACATAAGACTTCCCTGCTATTCCACTGAGTTAGAGAACAGAATTGTTCTGTTCTATGAAACATAAGACTTCCCTGCTATTCCTTTGAGCTAGAGAACAGAATTGTTCTGCTCTAGGAAACATAAGACTTCCTGCTATTCCATTGAGCTAGAGAACAGAATTGTTCTGTTCTATGAAACATAAGACTTCCCTGCTATTCCATTGAGCTAGAGAACAGAATTGTTCTTTTTCTTTGAAACATAAGACTTCCCTGCTATTCCATTGAGCTAGAGAACAGAATTGTTCTGTTCTATGAAACATAAGATTCCCTGCTATTCCATTGAGCTAGAGAACAGAATTGTTTTGCTCTAGGAAACATAAACTTCCCTGCTATCCATTGAGCTAGAGAACAGAATTGTTTTGCTCTAGGAAACATAAGACTTCCCTGCTATTCATTGAGCTAGAGAACAGAATTGTTCTGTTCTAGGAAACATAAGACTTCCCTGCTATTCATTGAGCTAGAGAACAGAATTGTTTTGCTCTAGAAACAAAAGACTTCCCTGCTATTCCATTGAGCTAGAGAACAGAATTGTTTTGCTCTAGGAAACATAAGCGAAGTCTTGTCTTGCTATTGCTTTTTCTTTTCTTTTTTCTACTAAGTTTTCTATATTCGTTTTCTTTGTATAGTCTTTTGTATAGCTTGACACTGGCCAGTTGCCGAAACTTTGCGCCTGTCTTGTTTGTTATATTAGATACACGTTCTAAATCTATGTTTCTGTGTTTTTGGTCGTATTTGCTGAGGGTCATTTAATTTCCGATTGCATATGTGCACTTAATTGCCAGTGTGAAGGTCTTATTTCACGTGTATAATTTCGATTGCATATGTGCACTTAATTGCCAGTGTGAAGGTCTTATTTCACGTGTATAATTTCGATTGCATATGTGTACTTAATTGCCAGTGTGAAGGTCTTATTTCACGTGTATAATTTCGATTGCATATGTGTACTTAATTGCCAGTGTGAAGGTCTTATTTCACGTGTATAATTTCGATTGCATATGTGCACTTAATTGCCAGTGTGTAGCTCTTGTTTTACGTGTATGATTTCCAAACAATAGTGGACAGGATGGATTTATGAGCATCATCATCATCATGTGCCCCGGCGCATGGCGTTGGCGGTCAAGGCCCTCCATATGCATCTATCCCTTGTCGCCGCAAATACATCTTATTGTCATTATCACTGTCCTTGTCATTGTCATTGTCATTATCACTGTCCTTGTCATTGTCATTGTCATTTTCACTGTCCTTGTCATTGTCATTGTCATTATCATTGTCCTTGTCCTTGTCATTGTCATTGTCATTGTCATTACATTATCACTGTCGTTGTCATTGTCATTATCATTATCACTGTCATTGTCATTGTCATTGTCATTATCACTGTCATTATCACTGTCCTTGTCATTGTCATTATCACTGTCCTTGTCATTGTCATTGTCATTCTCATTGTCATTGTCACTGTCCTTGTCGTTGTCATTGTCATTGTCATTGTCAC
>JAPXFY010000016.1:15852313-15854813 GCA_030674185.1 Monoplex corrugatus | reverse complement strand
AGGTACAATCAAGTGTGAAAAAGATCGCACGTGCGATTAGTACTGTCAGGGGAAAAAAAACAGGCCACCAGAAATGTTCACACCGTTCTACTCGGCAGTAGGCAGCAATACATGGCCCGAAAAAACAGCAACATCAGGAGCATGGAAGCGTTGGCTTCACTGGATGGCGTGGATGACTGGGAGTGCACAGCGGATCTTCCAGCATGGGAAAAAAAAAGATAAACACCCCAAAAATCATAAGCAAAGTGCCATGAGATCACATATATAGCACTCCACTCCCCCATTCATCAAAACAAACAATTCTGATCAAACTCACTATACCCTGCGAAAGCAGAATGGAGGAAGGCCATACCAAGACTGGAAGATAATTAAGCCAGTCTAGCCAGAAATTTAGGCCTGGAGAGGGATGGGCGCCGCCAGGCTATTCATGCCCAAGACACACTACATGATGATGAACCAAAAACCAATGTTGATACCGGCTCGGTCGTCGCCCGGACCAAGGACCGCGCCTTCCGTTGGACACCAGGGCGGAGGTGACAAGTATGCGACTGGTGGAACCTCTTCAAAAAAGATCCGAGGAAGAGAAACTCTCACCATCGCCACATGGAATGTTAGAACACTTGCACAGCCAGGCAAATTGCACGAACTTACGCATGAACTGGAAAGATATTCCTGGCATGTAGTTGGACTGAGCGAAGTCAGGTGGAAAGATCATGGAGAACACCAAACTGAGGAAGGACATGTATTGTACTACAGTGGAGACTTGAAAAAACACATCCACGGCGTAGGATTTCTTGTCAACAAGAACGTCAAGAACTCAATACTCGGGTGCCGCCCAATATCCAACAGGCTCATTTCCATCCGCCTCCGAGCAGCACCATTCAACATCACAGCGATACAAACCTATGCACCGACAACAGACTATGATGATGAGGATGTGGAGGAATTCTACACACAACTTCAAGAAATCATTGACGAGGTTGACAAAAAAGACATCCTTATCATTCAGGGAGACTGGAATGCTAAAGTGGGCGCTGATGCATTAAAAGACTGGAAGAACCATTGTGGGCCCTCCTGTAATGCAATTTCCAACGAGCGAGGACTGCGCCTACTTGAGTTCGCCGGATACAACAACATGACACTGGCTAACACCCTTGGTGAACACAAGGCGTCACGATGCTGGACTTGGCATGCACCAAATGGGACCAACCACCAGATCGACTACATCTTGGTCCCAATCCGTTTTAGATCTGGAATCTGCAGAGCCAAGACGCGAACATTTCTAGGTGCAGATGTGGGTAGTGACCATGACCTGGTGATAATGAACTTCAAGGTCAGGCTGAAGAAGATCAAGAAGCCCAAGAACACCAGACTGAAGTTCAATTTGGACAGACTCAAGGACCCCTCCATTGCAGAGTCCTTCCAAGCAACAATAGGCGGAAAGTTTGCAGCATTGAGCACACAAGAAGAAACTGCGGAGGAAATGACCACCAAGTTTAACACAGTGATGACAGAGACTGCAAATGACCTCTTAGGAAAACAACGCCGGAAAACCCAACCCTGGATTACAGACGAAATCCTTGAAATGTGTGACAAAAGAAGAGAAATCAAGAAAGTCAAAAATACAACAGACGGAGCCCTAGCCTACAGAAACATCAACAAAGAAATCAGAAAAGGCATGAGGGAGGCCAAAGAAGGATGGATACAAAATAAATGCACAGAAATAGAAGACAGCCTAAGCAAGAACAACAGCATAAAGGCGTACAAAGTGGTGAAAGAACTCACCACACAGAGACAGGCAAGGATCAGTACCATTCAAGACAAACAAGGAAAGTGCCTGACAGAAGATAAAGAAATCATCCATAGATGGACAGAATACTGCTCTGACCTCTACAACCACCAGACACAGGGTGACTCAACTGTCCTTACATGCCAGGAATCAACAAATGACGATGACCACCCTATTCTACGCGAAGAAGTCGAAACAGCAATACGATCGCTGAAAGATGGAAAAGCTGCTGGAGTGGACAACATCCCAGCAGAACTGATCAAGCATGGAGGGGAGGCAGTGACTGACATCCTCTGGAAAATCTGCAACAAAATCTGGCAGACGGGAGAATGGCCGACACCTTGGACCCAGTCACTAATCATCACACTTTCCAAGAAAGGCAATTTACAACTATGCCAGAATTACAGAACGATCAGCCTTATCAGCCATGCTAGCAAAGTGATGCTGAAAGTCATTTTGAACAGACTGAAACCACAGGCAGAGGAGATCATTGCCGAAGAACAAGCGGGATTTCGCAGTGGTAGAAGCACAACAGAACAAATATTCAATCTCAGAGTCCTATGCGAAAAATACAGCCAACACCAACAGGACATCTACCACGTTTTTATCGACTTCAAAAAGGCATTTGACAGAGTATGGCATGAAGCACTGTGGGCCACCATGAGGAAGTACAACATGGGAAGGAAGCTTATTGACACCATCACACAGCTA
>JAPXFY010000016.1:15829813-15842313 GCA_030674185.1 Monoplex corrugatus | reverse complement strand
GGAGTAAGATTGACAACCACATATGTTACATGTATCAACAGTCTGGAGTAAGATTGACAATCACAGATGTTACATATATCAACAGTCTGAAGTAAGATTGACAATCACAGATGTTACATATATCAACAGTCTGGAGTAAGATTGACAATCACATATGTTACATATATCAACAGTCTGGAGTAAGATTTACAATCACATATGTTACATATATCAACAGTCTGGAGTAAGATTGACAATCACATATGTTACATATATCAACAGTCTGGAGTAAGATTGACAATCACATATGTTACATGATTCAACAGTCTGGAGTAAGATTGACAATCACATATGTTACATATATCAACAGTCTGGAGTAAGATTGACAATCACATATGTTACATGATTCAACAGTCTGGAGTAAGATTGACAATCACAGATGTTATCATATTCAACAGTCTGGAGCAAGATTGACAATCACAGATGTTATCATATATCAACAGTCTGGAGTAAGATTGAAAATCACAGATGTTATCATATATCAACAGTCTGGAGTAAGATTGACAATCACATATGTTACATGATTCAACAGTCTGGAGTAAGATTGACAATCACAGATGTTATCATATATCAAAAGTCTGGAGTAAGATTGACAATCACAGATGTTACATGTATCACCAGTCTGGTGTAAGATTTACAATCATATATGTTAAATGTATCAGCAGTCTGGAGTAAGATTGACAATCACATATGTTACATGATTCAACATTCTGGAGTAAGATTGACAATCACAGATGTTACATGATTCAACAGTCTGGAGTAAGATTGACAATCACAGATGTTATCATATATCAACAGTCTGGAGTAAGATTGACAATCACAGATGTTATCATATATCAACAGTCTGGAGTACGATTGACTATCACAGATGTTACATGTATCACCAGTCTGGGTAAGATTTACAATCATATATGTTAAATAAATCAACAGTCTGTAGTAAGATTGACAATCACATATGTTACATATATCAACAGTCGGGAGTAAGATTGACAATCACAGATGTTACCATATATCAACAGTCTGGAGTAAGATTGACAATCACAGATGTTACCATATATCAATAGTCTGGAGTAAGATTGACAATCACAGATGTTACCACATATCAACAGTCTGGAGTAGGATTGACAACCACAGATGTTACCATATATCAACAGTCTGAGTAGGATTGAAACCACAGATGTTACCACATATCAACAGTCTGAGTAGGTTCAAACCACAGATGTTACATGTATCAACAGTTGGAGTAGATTTACAATCACATATGTTACATGTATCTACAGTCTGGAGTAAGATTGACAATCACATATGTTACATATTCAACAGTCTGGAGTAAGATTGACAACCACAGATGTTACCACATATCAACAGTCTGGAGTAGGATTGACAATCACAGATGTTACCATATATCAACAGTCTGGAGTAGGATTGACAATCACAGATGTTACACATATCAACAGTCTGGAGTAAGATTGACAACCACAGATGTTACCATAAATCAACAGTCTGGAGTAAGATTGACAATCACAGATGTTACCATATATCAACAGTCTGGAGTAAGATTGAAAATCACAGATGTTACCACATATCAACAGTCTGGAGTAAGATTGACAACCACAGATGTTACATGTATCAACAGTCTGGAGTAAGATTGACAATCACATATGTTACATGTATCAACAGTCTGAGGTAAGATTTACAATCACATCTTACATGTATCAACAGTCTGGAGTAGGATTGACAATCACAGATGTTACCAATATCAACAGTCTGGAGTAAGATTGACAACCACAGATGTTACCACATATCAACAGTCTGGAGTAAGATTGACAAACACAGATGTTACCATTATCAACAGTCTGGGTAGGATTGACAACCACAGATGTTACGATATATCAACAGTCTGGAGTAAGATTGACAACCACAGATGTTACCACATATCAACAGTGTGGAGTAAGATTGACAATCAAGATGTTACCATGTATCAACAGTCTGGAGTAGATTGACAATCACATATGTTACCATGTATCAACAGTCTGGAGTAAGATTGGCAATCACATATGTTACATGTATCAACAGTCTGGAGTAAGATTGACAATCACATATGTTACCATATATCAACAGTCTGGAATAGATTGACAATCACATATGTTACAAATATCAACAGTCTGGAGTAAGATTGACAATCACATATGTTACATGTATCAACAGTCTGGAGTAGGATTGACAATCACATATGTTACATGTATCAACAGTCTGGAGTAAGATTGACAATACAGATGTTACCATATATCAACAGTCTGGAATAGGATTGACAATCACAGATGTTACATGTATCAACAGTCTGGAGTAGGATTGACAATCACATATGTTACAGTATCAACAGTCTGGAGTAAGATTGACAATACAAATGTTACCATAAATCAACAGTCTGGAGTAGGATTGACAATCACAGATGTTACATGTATCAACAGTCTGGAATAGGATTGACAATCACATATGTTACATGTATCAACAGTCTGGAGTAAGATTTACAATCAATATGTTACCATATATCAATAGTCTGGAGTAAGATTGACAATCACAGATGTTACCACATATCAACAGTCTGGAGTAGGATTGACAACCACAGATGTTACCATATATCAACAGTCTGGAGTAGGATTGACAACCACAGATGTTACCACATATCAACAGTCTGGAGTAGGATTCACAACCACAGATGTTACATATATCAACAGTCTGGAGTAAGATTTACAATCACATATGTTACATGTATCTACAGTCTGAGGTAAGATTTACAATCACATATCTTACATGTATCAACAGTCTGGAGTAGGATTGACAATCACAGATGTTACCATATATCAACAGTCTGGAGTAAGATTGACAACCACAGATGTTACCACATATCAACAGTCTGGAGTAAGATTGACAAACACAGATGTTACCATATATCAACAGTCTGGGGTAGGATTGACAACCACAGATGTTACGATATATCAACAGTCTGGAGTAAGATTGAGAGTAAGATTGACAATCAGAGATGTTACCATGTATCAACAGTCTGGAGTAAGATTGACAATCACATATGTTACATGTATCAACAGTCTGGAGTAAGATTGGCAATCACATATGTTACATGTATCAACAGTCTGGAGTAAGATTGACAATCACATATGTTACCATATATCAACAGTCTGGAATAGGATTGACAATCACATATGTTACAAATATCAACAGTCTGGAGTAAGATTGACAATCACATATGTTACATGTATCAACAGTCTGGAGTAGGATTGACAATCACATATGTTACATGTATCAACAGTCTGGAGTAAGATTGACAATACAGATGTTACCATATATCAACAGTCTGGAATAGGATTGACAATCACAGATGTTACATGTATCAACAGTCTGGAGTAGGATTGACAATCACATATGTTACATGTATCAACAGTCTGGAGTAAGATTGACAATACAAATGTTACCATAAATCAACAGTCTGGAGTAGGATTGACAATCACAGATGTTACATGTATCAACAGTCTGGAATAGGATTGACAATCACATATGTTACATGTATCAACAGTCTGGAGTAAGATTTACAATCACATATGTTACCATATATCAAAGTCTGGAGTAAGATTGACAATCACAGATGTTACCATATATCAAAAGTCTGGAGTAAGATTGACAAGCACAGATGTTACCACATATCAACAGTCTGGAGTAGGATTGACAATCACATATGTTACAATATCAACAGTCTGGAGTAAGATTGACAACCACAGATGTTACCATTATCAAACAGTCTGGAGTAAGATTGACAATCACAGATGTTACATGATATCAACAGTCTGGAGTAAGATTGACAATCACAGATGTTACCACATGTCAACAGTTTGGAGTAAGATTGACAATCACAGATGTTACCACATATCAACAGTCTGGAGTAAGATTGACAATCACAGATGTTACCATATATCAACAGTCTGGAGTAAGATTGACAATCACAGATGTTACCATATATCAACAGTCTGGAGTAAGATTGAAAACCACAGATGTTACCATATATCAACAGTCTTGAGTAAGATTGACAATCCACAATGTTACATATAATCACAGTCTGGAGTAAGATTGACAACCACAGATGTTACCACATATCAACAGTCTGGAGTAAGATTGACAACCACATATGTTACATATATCAACAGTCTGGAGTAAGATTGACAATCCACAATGTTACATATATCAACAGTCTGGAGTAAGATTGACAACCACAGATGTTACCACAGTATCAACAGTCTGGAGTAAGATTGACAACACAGATGTTACCATATATCAACAGTCTGGAGTAAGATTGACAACCACAGATGTTACCATATATCAACAGTCTGGAGTAAGATTGACAACACAAGATGTTACCCATATATCAACAGTCTGGAGTAGGATTGACAATCACAGATGTTACCATTATTCAACAGTCTGGAGTAAGATTGACAATCACATATGTTACCATGTATCAACAGTCTGGAGTAAGATTGACAATCACAGATGTTACCATATATCAACAGTCTGGAGTAAGATTGACAATCACAGATGTTACATATATCAACAGTCTGGAGTAAGATTGACAACACAGATGTTACCACATATCAACAGTCTGGAGTAGGATTGACAATCACATATGTTACCATATATCAACAGTCTGGAGTAAGATTGACAACACAGATGTTACCACATATCAACAGTCTGGAGTAAGATTGACAATCACAGATGTTACATGATCAACAGTCTGGAGTAAGATTGACAATCACAGATGTTACCAATATCAACAGTCTGGAGTAAGATTGACAATCACAGATGTTACCATATATCAACAGTCTGGAGTAGGATTGACAATCACAGATGTTACCACATATCAACAGTCTGGAGTAAGATTTGACAACACATATGTTACATATATCAACAGTCTGGAGTAGGATTGACAATCACATATGTTACCATATATCAACAGTCTGGAGTAAGATTGACAATCACAGATGTTACCATATATCAACAGTCTGGAGTAGGATTGACAATCACATATGTTACCATATATCAACAGTCTGGAGTAAATTGACAATCACATATGTTACCATTTTCAACAGTCTGGAGTAAGATTGACAATCACAGATGTTACCATATATCAACAGTCTGGAGTAAGATTGACAAGCACAGATGTTACCACATATCAACAGTCTGGAGTAGGATTGACAATCACATATGTTACATGTATCAACAGTCTGGAGTAAGATTGACAACCACAGATGTTACCACATATAAACAGTCTGGAGTAAGATTGACAATCACAGATGTTACAATGATTCAACAGTCTGGAGTAAGATTGACAATCACAGATGTTACCACATATCAACAGTCTGGAGTAGATTGACAATCACAGATGTTACCACATATCAACATGTCTGGAGTAAGATTGACAATCACAGATGTTACCATATATCAACAGTCTGGAGTAAGATTGACAATCACAGATGTTACCATATATCAACAGTCTGGAGTAAGATTGACAACCACAGATGTTACCATATATCAACAGTCTGGAGTAAGATTGACAATCACATATGTTACATTATCAACAGTCTGGAGTAAGATTGACAATCACAGATGTTACCATATTCAACAGTCTGGAGTAAGATTGACAATCACAGATGTTACATGATATCAACAGTCTGGAGTAAGATTGACAATCACAGATGTTACCACATATCAACAGTCTGGAGTAGGATTGACAATCACAGATGTTACATGTATCAACAGTCTGGAGTAAGATTGACAATCACAGATGTTACCATATATAACAGTCTGGAGTAAGATTGACAATCACAGATGTTACATATATCAACAGTCTGGAGTAAGATTGACAATCACAGATGTTACCACATATCAACAGTCTGGAGTAAGATTGACAATCACAGATGTTACCATATATCAACAGTCTGGAGTAGGATTGACAATCACAGATGTTACCACATATCAACAGTCTGGAGTAGATTTGCAACCACAGATGTTACCATATATCAACAGTCTGGAGTAGGATTGACAATCACATATGTTACCATTATCAGCAGTCTGGAGTAAGATTGACAATCACAGATGTTACATATATCAACAGTCTGGAGTAGGATTGACAATCACATATGTTACCATATATCAACAGTCTGGAGTAAATTGACAATCACAATGTTACCAATATCAACAGTCTGGAGTAGGATTGACAATCACAATGTTACCATATATCAACAGTCTGGAGTAAGATTGACAATCACATATGTTACCATATATCAACAGTCTGGAGTAGGATTTACAATCACATATGTTACCATATATCAACAGTCTGGAGTAAGATTGACAATACAGATGTTACCAATATCAACAGTCTGGATATAGATTGACAATCACAGATGTTACATGTATCAACAGTCTGGAGTAGGATTGACAATCACATATGTTACATGTATCAACAGTCTGGAGTAAGATTGACAATCAGATAGTTACCATAAATCAACAGTCTGGAGTAGTATTGACAATCACAGATGTTACATGTATCAACAGTCTGGATAGGATTGACAATCACATATGTTACATGTATCAACAGTCTGGAGTAGGATTGACAAATCACATATGTTACATGTATCAACAGTCTGGAGTAAGATTGACAATACAGATGTTACCATATATCAACAGTCTGGAATAGGATTGACAATCACAGATGTTAACATGTATCAACAGTCTGGAGTAGGATTGACAATCACATATGTTACATGTATCAACAGTCTGGAGTAAGATTGACAATACAAATGTTACCATAAATCAACAGTCTGGAGTAGATTGACAATCACAGATGTTACATGTATCAACAGTCTGGAATAGGATTGACAATCACATATGTTACATGTATCAACAGTCTGGAGTAAGATTTACAATCACATATGTTACCATATATCAATAGTCTGGAGTAAGATTGACAATCACAGATGTTACACATATCAACAGTCTGGAGTAGGATTGACAACACAGATGTTACCATATATCAACAGTCTGGAGTAGGATTGACAACACAGATGTTACCACATATCAACAGTCTGGAGTAGGATTCACAACCACAGATGTTACATGTATCAACAGTCTGGAGTAAGATTACAATCACATATGTTACATGTATCTACAGTCTGGAGTAAGATTGACAATCACATATGTTACATATATCAACAGTCTGGAGTAAGATTGACAACCACAGATGTTACCACATTATCAACAGTCTGGAGTAGGATTGACAATCACAGATGTTACATTATCAACAGTCTGGAGTAGGATTGACAATCACAGATGTTACCATCATATCAACAGTCTGGAGTAAGATTGACAACCACAGATGTTACCATATATCAACAGTCTGGAGTAAGATTGACAATCACAGATGTTACCATATATCAACAGTCTGGAGTAAGATTGAAAATCACAGATGTTACCAATATCAACAGTCTGGAGTAAGATTGACAACCACAGATGTTACATGTATCAACAGTCTGGAGTAAGATTGACAATCACATATGTTACATGTATCAACAGTCTGAGGTAAGATTTACAATCACATAATCTTACATGTATCAACAGTCTGGAGTAGGATTGACAATCACAGATGTTACCATATATCAACAGTCTGGAGTAAGATTGACAACCACAGATGTTACCACATATCAACAGTCTGGAGTAAGATTGACAAACACAGATGTTACCATATATCAACAGTCTGGGGTAGGATTGACAACCACAGATGTTACGATATATCAACAGTCTGGAGTAAGATTGACAACCACAGATGTTACCAATATCAACAGTTGGAGTAAGATTGACAATCAGAGATGTTACCATGTATCAACAGTCTGGAGTAAGATTGACAATCACATATGTTACATGTATCAACAGTCTGGAGTAAGATTTGGCAATCACATATGTTACATGTATCAACAGTCTGGAGTAAGATTGACAATCACATATGTTACCATATATCAACAGTCTGGAATAGGATTGACAATCACATATGTTACAAATATCAACAGTCTGGAGTAAGATTGACAATCACATATGTTACATGTATCAACAGTCTGGAGTAGGATTGACAATCACATATGTTACATGTATCAACAGTCTGGAGTAAGATTGACAATACAGATGTTACCATATATCAACAGTCTGGAATAGGATTGACAATCACAGATGTTACATGTATCAACAGTCTGGAGTAGGATTGACAATCACATATGTTACATGTATCAACAGTCTGGAGTAAGATTGACAATACAAATGTTACCATAAATCAACAGTCTGGAGTAGGATTGACAATCACAGATGTTACATGTATCAACAGTCTGGAATAGGATTGACATCACATATGTTACATGTATCAACAGTCTGGAGTAAGATTTACAATCACATATGTTACCATATATCAAAAGTCTGGAGTAAGATTGACAATCACAGATGTTTACCATATATCAACAGTCTGGAGTAGGATTGACAATCACAGATGTTACCATATATCAACAGTCTGGAGTAGGATTGACAATCACAGATGTTACATGTATCAACAGACTGGAGTAAGATTGACAATCACAGATGTTACATGTATCAACAGACTGGAGTAAGATTGACAACCACAGATGTTACATTTCAACAGTCTGGAGTAAGATTGACAATCACATATGTTGCATGTATCAACAGTCTGGAGTAAGATTGACAATCACATATGTTACATGTATCAACAGACTGGAGTAAGATTGACAATCACAGATGTTACATGTATCAACAGACTGGAGTAAGATTGACAACCACAGATGTTACATGTATCAACAGACTGGAGTAAGATTGGCAATCACAGATGTTAATTACCAACAGTTTGGAGTAAGATCGACAACCATAGATGTGGCATGTATTAACAATCTGAAGTAGGATTGATGACCACAGATGTGGCATGTATTAACAATCTGAATCGGATTGACAACTACAGATGTGCATATTAACAACCTGAAGTAGATTGTCGACCACAGACTGGCATGTATTAACAACCTGAAGTAGGATGACAACGAGAGATACCAAGAAATGTAGAAAAGAAGAACGAAACCCACCCTAACCCATGACTTTTTCCTCTAAACCTGTGGCGTCGGCATTAATCGATGCTGGGAGTCTGAGACATCCGGAGATAAGATGATTGTTCTCTGTAAGTCTGATACGAGTAGTAGGGGAGAAGTGGATGATGAGAAGAATGGAAGCATCGAGGATGAAAGATGGAGGGACAGAGGTCTAGGTGAGAGAGAACAGGAAAAAGAGAGAGTTTGGAAATTGAAATTCAAGAATGATTCATCACACTCGGCAATCCCATGCTCGCTCCGCCAAATCTAGTGCAGCAAATTTATCTAAGAAGATGGAGGATATGGTGAAGGAGTCACAGGAACCATGCTAGCAAAGCAAAAACTTAACCCTTTGACTCCCTCACCTTATCCACCAGCTTCCTGTAAGAAGATGGAGGATAGAGTGAGGGAGTCACAGGAACCATGCTAGCAAAGCAAAAACTTAACCCTTTGACTCCATCACATCTATCCACCAGCTTCCTGTAAGAAGCTGGTGGATAGGGTGAGGGAGTCAGAGGGTTAAGTTTTTGCAGTTGGTGGATAGGGTGCAGGAATCAAAGGGTTAAGTAAGGCAGCGAACGGGACTGTTCTTCTTGTTGCAGGCTGGATTTGAACTCGAGACATCAGATCTGGGTTCTAAGGAAAAGAGCCAGACAGCCAGCCCATGTGAAAAAAAGAAATGTGATCCGCCCGAGGGCAATCCCACACATCCTGTGTTTTGAATATGACGGTCTGACCAACAATGCTAACAGGCCATTATGGAGACAGAGAAAGAGCGATAAGGTGGTGTTGTGTGTGTGTGTGTGTGTGTGTGTGTGCGCGTGTGTGTGTGTGGTGTGCGTGTGTGTGTGTGTGTGTGTGTGTGTGTGTGTGGGCGCGTGTGTGCGTGTGTGTGTGTGTGTGATTGTGTGGTGTGTGTGTGTGTGTTGTGTGTGTGTGTGTGTTGTGTTGTAGACAAACAGAGAGAGAGTGTGTGTGTGTAAGAGAGAGAGAGAGACAGACATACAGAGACAGAGAGAGAAAGAGCGAAAGTGGATGAGAGAAAGAGTGAGAGTGGGTAAGAAACACAGAAGGAGAGACCAACAGATAAGACAGGCAGACAGACAGGCAGGCAGGCAGGCAGACAGAGAGAGAGAGAGAGAGAGAAAGAAAGTGAGACACAGAGAGAGAGAGGGATAGACAGACAGACAAACAGAAAATAGCAATGATAATGATATGTTGTTTTTTTCTGATGGTAAAATTTACCAGTTCACTTTTTTTTTTCTTTTTCAAACGTACTTTTGCCAATCTTTATATAGATCTATATGTGTACGCCTGGAACTTTAAGCACAGGGGGGTAAACATAAAAATGTATCAATAAGACATAGACGTCTAGTACATCAGTAAATCAATGCTATAAGACATGATACGTAAAGAAATTCAAGAGTAACAAAACAGATCTAGCTGTCATACGAGAGAGATACATAAATATAGAACTGAAGGAAAGAAAATCTTATTGTAATCAATCAATCTCTCTCTGTCTCTGTCTCTGTCTCTGTCTCTGTCTCTGTCTCTGTCTTTCTCTCTCTCTCTCTCTCTCTCTCTCTCTCTCTCTCTCTCTCTCCGTCTGTCTGTCAGTCAGTCTGTCAGTCTGTCTCTCTCTCTCTCTGTGTTTCTGTGTCTGTCTGTCTGCCTGCCTGTCTGTCTCTCTCTATTTCTGTCTGTCTGTCTGTCTCTCTCTCTCTCATTCTCTCTCTATTCTCTGTCTGTCTGTTTCTCTCTCTCTCATTCTCTCTCTCTCACTCACTCACTCCTCTCTCTCTCTCTCCTCTCGCTGTGCTGTATGAGTGCTTGAGAGAGAGGGGGGATAGAGAGAGTGAGAGCGTATAGAGAGAGGATAGACGTATAAAAACAACTGGAGAGAGAGGGGAAAGAAGAAGGAAATTTTGAGGACAGAATGAGATAAGATTACAGACAGACAGACAGACAGACAGACAGGTAATTTTAAAGAATCAAATAGACAAAGAAAGAAAGAGAGCGAAACAAAGAGAAATGGAATCATAAACCACAGCTTGTTTTCATCGCGATAACCGTGTATAAACAGACCACATCATAGAGACACCTCTCTCTCTCTTCTCTCTCTCTCTCTCTCTCTGTTTCTCTCTGTCTCTCTTCTCTCTCTCCCCTCTCTCTCTCTCCATCTCTCTCTTCTATCTCTCTCTCTTGTTTCTCTCTCTCTTCTCTGTCTCTCTGTCCTCTCCTCTCTCTCTCTCTGTTTCTCTCTCTCTATCTCTACCTCTCTCTCTCTCTCTCTCTCTCTGAAGAGTAGGAATGCAACAACAACAACAACAACAAAACGAATTGATCAACAAAACAGAAAAGAAAGGAAAAGACAGAAAGACAGAAAAGAAAGAAAAAAACCGGAGGACAAGGAGGCAGAAAGCGAACGGAGTGACAAAAACAAAAAAAACACACAAAAACTAATAGAATTCTCCATGCACGATCACGAACTAAAAAACACACAGGCCAAACAAAACAAGCTGGCCGGCCCCTACAGGCAGCGCAGGCAGCTAGCCAGCTAGCTACGCGTAGCTCACACAGACACAACACTACCCCTACACTACACTACACCAATGATAACCATCGCAGCAAAATCAACGGACATGGAAAAGGGCACACACAGGAAGAGGCATCGCTTCGGGTGAAACAGAGGGCGACTAGGACAAGTGGGAGTGGGGAAACCGTTGAGGTAGGGGGAGGGAGAGGGGAGGAGGGAGGGAGCTGGAGCGGAGGGGGGAGGGTATAGAGGATGGAGGAGGTTTTGTCGGAGGAGAGGGAGAGTTGAGCCTGGAACACGAACTGGGGAGGTGGGAGGTTAGAGAGGAGTGGGAGAGGGCTAGGAGGGAAGATGTGGAGGTGGAGGTGGAGGGAGAGGAGAGGGGAGAGAGGGAGAGGGGAAGAGGTGTAACAGGACATGCAGAGAGAGAGAGAGAGAAAGAGGATGGAGGAATAGGTAGAGGAGGAGGGCGTGAGAAACGACTCTGTGAGAAGTGAGAGGCGGATTGAGGGGGTGGGGGGGGGGAGAGGGCAGTGGGTGAGAAAGAAGAAGAAGAAGAAGAAAAAAAATAAAAAATAAAAACATGACGAAAATGGTGAAGCCATATTGTAACATTTTGTCTCTACTACTAGACTCTAGGCATCCAGTACAGCTGCAAGTTTTTTCGTCTGGTTCTGAGCTTCTTGTGTGTTCAACCGTCGATAAATCCGCGTTTGACCTTGGTCATGTTG
>JAPXFY010000016.1:15809813-15814813 GCA_030674185.1 Monoplex corrugatus | reverse complement strand
GTTCTGCCGCTGATTTCGGTGGCCCTTGGCAGTTACAAATAATGATATCACCGTGGCTTATGAGTTGTCTGTCTGTCTCTGTCTCTGTCTCTGTCTCTCTCTCTGTCTCTCTCTCTCTCTCTCTCTCTCTCTCTCTCTCTCTCTCTCTTCGCTGTTCTCTACTCTTCCTCTTTCTCTTTTATCTCTTGACTGTTTGGCTGGAGTCAGTGTTGTTCGTTCCTTGATTTAACGTCTTTTCACTATAAGTGATATTAGACGGGTAAAAATGGCATGGAGGATGATTTTTTTTATTTTTTTTTTTTGGGGGGGGGGGGGAGGGGGGGAGGGGAGAGGGGAACAGAGTAAGAGACGGGAAAAAAAATTAAAAGGAATCGGCAAGGTTTTTAGAAAAAGGATATGGATGAACAGAGAAATGAAACTAGAACAACGCTAACATTAAATGTAAAAGAAAACATCGTCATAAAAAACGAAACAAAACAAAATAAAATAATAATAATTAAAATAATAACCTTAAAGTAACGCATTAACAGGACTGTGAACCAATGATTCTGAAATTTTAACTAACAGAACTTGATCTGATATTACTTCTTTAAAATGCTTTTCAAGATAGTTTCCTTGTGTAAACATCTTTGGTAAGAAATAACGAAGCTTTCTGCAGTAAAACAAACAGTGATACAATGTGAATTGTTCACCGCAAATACATAAAACGTTTTTACAATATTTGGTTTTCAAAGCGTTCATTTGAATACGAAAATATGTGGTAACAATTGATCTCAAATGATATAACGAAGAATACTGAATTTTTTTACAGATATTTTGAACTGAAAGTTTGATTCTTTTTGGACACAAATTTTTCATTTAAATGTTCATGAAATCGAATCCATGATGCTAATTCTAGCGAGTTGTAAGCTTCATTTACCGAGGTGTTAACATGTAATTCTATGGAATTTTCAGAATTGAGTGCACCGGATTTAGCTGCTCTGTCAACTACGTTGTTGCCTTGAAGACCAACGTGAGAAGGCACCCAGCATAAACTGATTTCCGAGCCATTTATCTTTAAACAGTGTATTAGATGATTTGCCTCAATTATTAAATCAGGTCTTGTGTCTGTATCAAAAGACTGTAAGGCATATAATACAGATTTTGAATCAACAAAGAGAACTACTTTGAAAGACACAGGCCGAAGGCTTATTAAATAATGCAACGCTTGAACAACAGCGACCAGTTCTGCTGTATATATAGATACATTTGTCCCAATGAAAAAAGACTTTTTAATGTTAAATTCTGGAACATAAAACGCTGCTCCAGCGCTCTGATTTGCTAAGACTGACCCATCGGTAAAAATGTGGAGGTGGGTACGGTACTTTTCATCGATGTGTTCACAAACTGTGGATAGCGTAATGTTGACATTATCATCTTTTTTAACGTCTGCATAATCGAGATCAAACGTGGCCTTTAGCATTTCCCATGTAGGGATAGGCGTTAACATTGGTTTTTTGGCTATTTCATCCATAGTTATGCTGGATTGTTTGATCAGGTCAGATATGTAAGTTGCGGTTGTAATTTGTGATGAAATGTTTTTTGCTCGTTTTGGAAAGTCAATATCAGACCTGATTTTAATTTCTTTGCTCACAAAATTATTCGCTTGTGAAGTAGTTCTAATTGCAAACTTTGCTGTAGCTAGCTCACGATGGTTGTTTAGAGGTAGAATTCCAGCAGCTTTTTACGTTACCAGAGTAGAAGCATGAGTTGGTACACCTAGTGCAATTTTAAGACTTTTGCAGTCCAAGTTCTGAATCTTTTTTAGTAAATATTTAGGTGCATTGAAAAAATTTTCTTGCGCGTAGGATAATTTAGACCTGACCAGCGCTGTTGCCAGATGAATCAGTATATTTGTATCCATTCCCCAGGGTAATTTGCTTATTATCTTTAGAAAATTTAAGGTTTTTCGTGCTTTTGTTAAAATATAATCAAAATGGATATTCCAGCTTAATTTCGACGTGATGTAAACTCCCAGAAATTTTACGACCTGTTTGTAATTTAACACTTCACCAAGCAATTTGAAAGAAGGTAAGTTATTTGAGTTACCACCAGGATCAAACAGCATCATGTTAGTTTTTTCTGCCGACAATGACAGACCATTTTCTAACATATAGTTTCCAAGGTTATCAAGATCAATTTGATACAACTTCCTGATGTAATTCCGTGTTCTCTGTGGAGTTGTCTTTTTTAAAGTGATATTCATCCAAGTACATATATCATCAGCATACTGTACTAAAACAACACGATTTGAAAGAGCTTTAGGAAGATCCTGTATAAGGATATTAAACAAAATAGGTGCTATCACTGAACCTTGTGGAATCCCCATGTCAAGGCATCGTGAAGTAGAATAACTAGCTCCCACTCTAGCCCGTATTGTTCTATTAGCTAAAAAAGATTTAATGTAATTGTACATATTACCAGATAAACCAACAGATTTTAGCTTGAACAATAGACGTTTATGCCAAACTTGATCGTAAGCTTTTTTTACATCAAAGAAAGTAGCTAAAACACTTTTTCTGCGGGCAAACTGTTGTTTGATCTGAGTTGTAAGTTTAACCAGGTGTTCAACTGCAGATCTCCCTTTTCTAAAACCCGCCTGGTTTACCGGAATAACATTATTTTTATCACAGTAGTGTAAAAGTCTGTTTAAGATCAATCTTTCCATTAGTTTGCTCGTGTGGGACGTCAAAGCAATGGGTCTGTAACTGTTTTTATCAGTTTTCGATTTTCCTGCTTTTAATATCGGTATAACTATAGACTTTTGCCAGATTTGTGGTACAGTTCCGTTAACCCAGCATTTCTGCAGAATTTTGTGTAGGAAAATAAGATAGTTTTCAGGGAGATGTTTAATCATTTCAGTCGAAACTGCATCAACACCTACCGAACTCGTTTTGTTGTGTAGAGACAGTATTGTGTTTTTTAGCTCTTCTAAGGTGATTGGAGAATTAAACCAGAGATCATTCTGAGGTATTGGATCAGTGTAGATTGGGTTGTTATCTTCCATTTCTCTGTGATGTTTGCAGTCTGAAGATAAACCTTCAACTTTACTGTTTTTAGCAAATAATTCCACAAAAGTTTCTGCTTTGTCCATGTCTGAAGGAAATGTGTTACATGTTTCTATTATTATCGGACACCTTTGTAGGTTGGTTCCATTCTTCATTTGATTCATTTTCGTCCAGACTTTATGAAAATCTTTGAAATCTGAAATTTGTTTTGTGCAGAATGATGCCCAATAATCTTTCTTTGCTTCAGCGATGGTTTTGTTACATTGGATGTTAGCTTTTTTCATTTCCACATGATCTTCAGGTTTCCGGCTTTTGATGTAGATTTTGAATTTCTCCCTTTTATATTGAACTGCTTTCTCACATGCCTCTGTCCACCAAACATTACCCAATCGATTATTCGATCTAGAAGTTTTGAGTTTCGGAATTGATATGTCTGCAGCGGCTAGAATTGACTCTTGGAATTTAGAAAACATAATGTCTACATTTTCACTTTCATAATGTCTGTAATCCTGATTAGCAAGAGTAGTTCGAAATAAGGACCAGTCTGCACGCTTGTAATTATATTTTGGAATAATATCAGGAGAGCTGTCTTTCATCCTGATGTTTTTGTCAGTTATGGTTATGATGATAGGTAGATGATCGCTTCCCAAGGTGTCTCTGTGAGTTTCCCAGGTACAGGATGGTGCTAATTCTGGTGATATCAGAGACAAATCGATGGCTGTCGCCCTGTGTTTGGAGACATCAGGGATCCTAGTGACACTACCATCATTTAGAAGGTAAAGCGAACTATCAACGATATTTTCTACCAAACGATTGCTTGTAACAGTAGAACAGTTCTTTTCCCAAAATGGGGAGTGGGAATTAAAGTCTCCACCTATTAGCCATTTACCACGCTGCTGATCTTGGATTGTGCGCAGCCATTCTGTGTTGTGGTCATTTGGACCTGTTGGCAGGTAGACTGACAAAACGTTGATGTTTAAAGAATTGCTTAATTGGACAGTGGCAGCACAAGCGTGCAAATCGTCGCTTGATTTCAAAACTGGGGAAGTAAGTAAGCAGTATTGTAAGTCTTTGAGTATATATATCGCGGTGGATACCTTCTTCCCGTGATTCCCACATTCATAGACTGGAGGATAGTAATAATTGGGGAAATTGGGAAGCTTGGTTGCGACAACATTCATCGACTGCAGAATCAAAACTTCACATCTATTTGATGTCAGGAAATGCTCTAAGTATGCCGAATTGGTGGAAAGGGATCTACAATTCCATTGCAAAAACTTGACTTGGGATTGTTGTCGCATTACTGATACTGGTTTATCTCCAACTTTCTATTGACTTTATTTATGGACGATAATAATGAAAACTTTGACTTTCTGTGTACAGGAGAGATGGACAGAAAGAAAATTACGCAATTACTTAGACTACGAAGTAAAGATAACAAAATTGTAGCAAAACGATGAAAAGAAAATTATATAGTCAACGTATAAATAACTTATTGAGGAGATATTAGATTACAATGAATAACAAATAACCAATAATCAAAATAATAACATACACGTCTTCAAATGTACAGAGTGTATAGTCTGACTGAGTCTTGATAGTCGGACTAAAACCTGGTTATTGTATACTTTCAGCAGAAGAAATGTCAGAGATGACGCAGAAAAAGTCCTGTGACATGAACGTCAAGAATTGTATATGTAATACTGTTATATCAAAACATATTATACGGCCACCATGGTACGTAGTTGTCGAAAAGGTGGTACCGTCCTCTGGAGAATCTGGAAGGATGTAGCTGTGCTGATCTTGATCTTGCTGTTCTCCTTGGAGTCTCCCAAAAGAGGTCTCGAATGTGTCTTCCAAGATTTCCTGCAATGATGCTGCTTCCTCTGGTGGTGGGGTGAATGTCATCTTTTAGAAATTGTTGTGTGGTACGAAGGTTCTCATGTGATACTA
>JAPXFY010000016.1:15799813-15804813 GCA_030674185.1 Monoplex corrugatus | reverse complement strand
AAAGAAAGGAGAGAGAGGACAGAAAGACAGAAAGAAAGAATGACAGAAAGACAGAAAGAAAGAAAGAAAGAAAGAGACAAAGAGAGAAAGAAAGAAAGAAAAGAGAGAGAGAAAGAAAGAAAGAAAGAAAAAAGAAAGAAAGAAGAAAGAAAGAAAGAAAGAGACAAAGAAAGAAAGAAAGAAGGAAAGAAAGAAAGAAAGAAAGAAAACACATGACGGTAAAGGGAAACAATACACAGGGAAAGAAAGTTAGAATTGAAACAAAAAGAAAGGAAAGAAAATATGGAGAGGAAAGGGAAGACTTTGTAGGACTATTCTAGAAAGAAAACGAAACACAAATGCATGCAAAATGTTGTGGGGGTAGGGAGAGGAAGGTATGGTGAGCTGCAACCCCCATTTTCACTTGCATGACTGTACAAATGGGATTTTACGTGTACAGATGTGGGTTTTTTTCCAAATCATTAATGTAGTCATGTTCTATTTTGGAATATGTCCAGTTGTTCATTTGACTATGTCAGTCATATTCTATTTTGGACTATGTCCAGTCATGTTCTATTTTGGATTCTATTGTGGACTATGTCCAGTCATATTCTATTTTGGACTATGTCCAGTCATGTTCTATTTTGGACTATGTCCAGTCATTTTTATTCTATTTTCTTTGGACTATGTCCAGTCATGTTCTATTTTGGACTATGTCCAGTCATATTCTATTTTGGACTATGTCCAGTCGTTCTATTTGGACTATGTCCATCATGTTCTATTTTGGACTATGTCCAGTCATGTTCTATTTTGGACTATGTCCAGTCATGTTCTATTTTGGACTATGTCCAGTCATGTTCTATTTTGGACTATGTCCAGTCATGTTCTATTTTGGACTATGTCCAGTCATGTTCTATTTTGGACTATGTCCAGTCATGTTCTATTTTCGATCTATTGTCCAGTCATGTTCTATTTTCGACTATGTCCAGTCATGTTCTATTTTCGACTATGTCCAGTCATGTTCTATTTTGACTATGTCCACGCTGGTTACTCTTCGTGTTTTCATACCGATCACTGACAAGGTTTCCAGGATCTTTAAAAAAAAAGATACAAAAAAAACGTATTTGGTGTTTGATGTTCTACGTATGTATATACATATGACGGGGGTCGGGGGGGGGGGGGGTTACAGGTAAAAACCGACCTGCAAATACGTTGACCTCAGAAATAAGAAAAATTGTCCACTCTTTCCCCACAAGCGGTACTCAATCAGATTTGAACTCAGGCTTTCCACCTGATAGACCAGTCTCTAAACCACTCTACCATCGCTTGCTTCCATCAAGGCAAACGATAAAAGAAAACTTCAGTTTAGAAAGGAGAGAGAGAGAGAGAGAGAGAGGGAGGGAGGGGAGAGAGAGAGAGAGAGAGAGAGAGAGAAATGAAAATGAACTAAACAAAACAAAGGAAGCTATTAAGCAACAAAGAATACAATGACTGTTATCAAGAAAGAAGAAAAAAAAAGCAACAAAACAAAAAAATAACAAAGTCATAGTTTGGCAAAGGACAGTAAGGAAATTGAAATGAGAAAAATAGAAGAAGCTGAAAAAAAAAAAAGATGAGACAAAGAAAGTAAGAAAGAACGACAACTCGACAATTCGTAACAGCTGAAAAACACAAAACACACAGACACACAAGTCAGAGAAGGAGAAAAGGAGAGAATTACAAGCTTCAGCAAAGACTCCAAACAAAAAGGCAACAAAGAAAATGGATGAGCTGATAGGCAAAAGAGCATTGAAGGAAAGAAAGGAAAAACAACACAAAACAAATGGGCCACTAAGGAAGAAACTTGAACACAAAGAATGAGAACAACAGCAGTGGCGTAAGAGTGGCGTGGAGGGGGGGGATGGAAGGAATTCTACAGGGTACATTCAGGGTATGCAATAACTGGGGTCTTGGAAAAAACATCCCTTGTTCAAATGGACTGGATGTTTATTTGATTATTTGTTTATTTATTTATTTATCTATTATTTATTTATTTATTTGTTTATTTATTCATTCGTTTATTTTTTGATTCTTTGTTTGTTTGTTTACTTATTCATCTAACTATATATCTGTTTATCTATCTATCTATCTATCTATCTATCTGTCTATCTATTATCTATCTATATATATATAATATATACATATATATGTATATATATATTATTGTTGTGTGTGTGTGTGTGTGTGTGTGTGTGTGGTGTGTGTGTGTGTGTGTGTGTGTGTGTGTGTGTGTGTGTGTGTAAAAAAATCATTCATTTCCACAGAATGATGGAACATTTCTTTCTAAAATGCAGGTCACTATTTATCTATCTATCCATCTGTCTATCTATTTATCTATCTATCTAGCTAGCTAGCTATCTATCTGTGTAAAAAAATCATTCCGTTCCATAGAATGATGGAATCATTTCTTTCTAAAATGCAGGTCACTCTCCATGAAGAAAAGATGTCACACACACACACAGACACACACACACACACAAACAAACAAACACACAGACACACACACACACACAACACACACACACACACACACACCACACACACACACACACACACACACACACACACACACACACAGCACACTCATACACACACACACTGTGTGAGTTAGAGTGTGTGTGAAGATACTAACACCATTTTTCAAACCATTATAGTGAGCACTTACATTTAACAAATATTAGCGAAATGGTTTAAAAGCTAAAGAAAATTGATTGCATATTTCTATGTAACACTAAAGAATTTGATTTTTTTTTTTTTTTTTTTTTTTTTTTTTTGTTTCTTTTCGTTCATTATTTCTTTTAACGTCTATTGACGTAAATGATTTTAGACGCGAAAAAAAAAGATGGGGGACCTTTCTTTTTTGTGTTTTGGGAGATGTTTTTTCCACCTCCTCTCTTTGTAAAACAGAGAATGACAGAAACAACAAAACGATGAGTGCTCATTATGATGTTAAAGATCTAAATGAATTGGAAACATAATAAAGTTTCATCATGAAGAAAAAAAAAACCTCTGAGAAAAGAAAAAAAATGAAACAAGGAATGGAAGGTTGGAAGGAAAGAAAGATAGAACGAAAGAATGAAAAAGGTATAAAACAAAACAAAACAAAACAAAGAAATAGTACAATATCCAGGGGGGAAAAAAAACACGAAAAAGAAAGGAAAGAATCAAAAGAAAAGACGAAGTGGTCAAGCCATTAAAACGATCTCCCTTCTTATACAAAACACTTTCCAGAAAATCCAGGTATTGTATTTCTCGGGGTCACTATATCCTTGGAGAAACATTGGTTCAATCAAATTTTAAAGCGATGACAGTGATGCAGTCACAACCATGAAAAAAGAGAATCGAAATTGTCACTGTTTGATTCTGCCACACATAGATATGCAGATATGAATCATGACTCTTCCACACTACTGATCGATCAACTTTGTAAAACAAAGACGTACCATAAAACAGGCCAGATTAAAAAGAAAAAAAGAAAAAGAAAAAAAGAAAGCAAATTATGTTGTGTGTCAATGTTTTCATGAAAGATTATGAGTGAGTGGAATCCAGTGTCACAGTGGAGCTTTACATTCATGAATATGTCAGTCTGGGGAAGTTGAGGGGACGGGTCTGATGTTGAAACCATCTACATGGAGATTACTTGGTCACGCCACTATCATGGCTTGCATTATTATAGGATAACGGTGATATTCCATTGTTGGTTGGTTGGTTGGTTGGGTTGGTTGGGTTGGTTGGTTGGTTGGTTGGTTGGTTGGTTGGTTGGTTGGATGGTTGGTTGGTTGGTTGATTGGTTGGTTGGTTGGTTGATTGGTTGATTGGTTGTTGGTTGGTTGTTGGTTGGTTGGTTGGTTGGTTGATTGGTTGGTTGGTTGGTTGGTTGGTTGATTGGTTGGTTGGTTGGTTGGTTGGTTGGTTGATTGGTTGGTTGGTTGGTTGGTTGGTTGGTTGGTTGGTTGGTTGGTTGGTTGGTTGGTTGGTTGGTTGGTTGGTTGGTGGGTGGGTTGGTGGGTTGGTTGGTGGGTTGGTTGGTTTTTGAATCATAATTTTCACGGGGAGACTGATTCCATTCAAATCATGGCAACAACTATGTTTTAAGATCAAAAATGATACTTTCACATTTGTAAACATGAAAATCCCATTACTACAATCTATATGCAATAGGCCTTTCTTTAAAGTCATGCAGAGAAAAATGATTCTATTCCTTATGTATCTTGATTTAATCATGCAAAAATCAAATCGCAACTGATGCTGCTAAAACGAATGGACTTGGCCAGCTCATGGGTTTATGTGCAGGCTTAAGGTTTGTGCCATGATCACCATACACATGATACCTGTGAAGCAAGTGCTTATGGAATATATTCATTCCGAGCCCAGGGACATCGTCCTGAAAAACTGAAACTGAATCTTGGAAACATTTGTTTTGCGTTGTGTGCATGTAGATCAAGCAACATTTAAAATATTTTTTTCGTGGTGATCTAGCTGCTTCTGTTCTCATTGACTTTTAACCAAAATCAGACACATCTTAAATTTATGTAAATCGGAGACCTATTTCTTTCTCCATATCTGAAAACATTATGTGTTCTTACTTCCTCTCTCACAGCATTTTTTTTTTTTTTCAGAGTGATCAAACAACCCTCTCGTGACAGTGACACCTTTCACTGGGAAACAAAAAAAAAATGAGCACCGTCTCAATCCAGTCAATATGAAACGCCCCACCCAACCAGCCTCTGAATCATACTTCAACGGAGGAGATTAAACTACAGTCAAAGCATCTTAAAGCCTGGATATCAACTACATTTCCTGTTCTCCATTATGTTTTATCCCCTGGCTCAAAACAGAGCTGTAAAGCAACATGAACATTCTTGTCAATAAATAAGGCAACAACCCACTTACTCTGTTTTGTAAATGGAGATTGATTAATAAAAATCCTCTTTTTTTCTTTTTCTTTTTCTTTTTTTTTTTTTTTCTTTAATTTTCCCTGC
>JAPXFY010000016.1:15787313-15789813 GCA_030674185.1 Monoplex corrugatus | reverse complement strand
AACAAATAAAGAAATAGATATATTCTGTACTCTGCATGCTGAACGTATTGTCTGTTTTCTCTCTTTATCAACAAATGGGAAGAATATTCCGACGTTATTAAATCAAAACGATGTGAGTGCCACTATACTCCCTCCCTCTCCCCCTCTCTCTCTCTTTCTCTGTCTCTTTCTCTCTCCATCCCTCTCTCTGTCTGTCTGTTTCTTTCTCTCTCTCTCTCTCTCTCTCTTTTCTCTCTCTTCTCTCTCTCTCTCTCTCTCTCTCTCTCCTCTCCCCCTCTCTCTCTCTCTCTCTCTCGAAGTTTATGTTTCTCTTTCTCTGTGCATGAAACCCAGCACAAGCACATGTGTTCTTTTGAACAGGGCTGTTTCGCTTGTCACTCACGCTGGCTGGCAGACGTGAACGTATCCATGTGATCCCTACTCAACGGGATTTTTTCTTTTTTTTCTGTGGTCTTTATGTTTTTAAACTATTTTTCTACCTTTCTAAATAAGTTGAAAGATGCTGAAATAAATCTTAGAACTACTTTAAATGCGGATGATTTTGTGAGGAATGAAATTAAAATCAGGTCTGATATTGACTTTCCAAAACGAACAAAGAACATATCATCGCAAAGAACAATTGCAGCTTACATATCTTACTTGATCAAATAGTCTAACATAAACATGGATGAAATAGCTGAGAAACCAACGACAATGTCTGTCCTCACATAGGAAATGCTAAAACCCATATTTCATCTTGATTATATACAGATGCTTAAAAAGATGACAATATCAAAATCGCGATATCCACAACAACTCAACACGTCGATGAAAAGTACCGTACCCACTTCCATATTTTTACCGATGGATCAGTCTTAGCAAATAAGATTGCCGGAGCAGCATTTTATGTTTCAAAATTTAACATAAAAAGTCATTTTTAATTGGGCAAATGTACCTACATTTACAGCCGAATTAGTCGCCACTATATAAGCGTTGCATTATCTAGTAAACCTTCAGCCTGTGCATTTCAAAGTAGTTCCCTTTGTTGATTCGAAACCTGTCTTACATGCCTTACAGTCTTTTGTTACAGAAACAGGACCTGATGTAATTATTTAGACAAATCATCTAATACGTTGTTCAAGGACAAACGGCTCGAAAATCCGTTTAAGCTGGGTGCCTTCTCACATTGGTTTCACGGCAACGAAGTAGTTGACAGAGCAGCTAAGACCGGTGCACTCAGTTTTGATGATTCTTCAGAATTATATGTTGATACTTCAGTAAAACGAGCTTGCCACGGACTAGAATTAGCACCATGGATTCCATTTTACGTACAGTTGAATGAAAAGTTTGTGTCTCAAAAAAAGGATCAAACTTTCGTTTCAAAATATATATCAAAAA
This sequence comes from Monoplex corrugatus, assembly GCA_030674185.1. Classification (NCBI taxonomy): domain Eukaryota; kingdom Metazoa; phylum Mollusca; class Gastropoda; order Littorinimorpha; family Ranellidae; genus Monoplex; species Monoplex corrugatus. Next base: position 15,788,436 of record JAPXFY010000016.1, on the reverse strand, counting down.
TGCAATATTCCTCCCCTATATCATTTGAGACTTACGTTTACGTTTATTTTCGTATTCAACTAAACGCTGTGAAGACGAAACATTGTAAAAATGTCGAACGTATTTGCAGCGCACAAGTCACACTGTATCACTGTTTGCTTTATTACAAAATCCTAATTCTTTTTTTACCAAAGATGTTTGGACAAGACAACTACCTGAAACGCATTTTTAAAAAAAAGTATCATGGCATCAAGTTTTGTTAGTTGAAATTTCACAATCATTGGTTCACAGGAATGTTAATCTGTTACTTTAAGTTTACGGATTTTTTTTTAGTGTGAATTCTTCCTTCGCGTTATTCATGTTAGTGCTAAGCTTTAGTTCCATTTCTCTATTCACCAGTGTCTTTTTACTTAAGGCCTTGCCTCTTTCTTTTACAAACTTTCTGTCTCTTGCTCTGTCCCCCTTCTGCGTCTGCCGCCCTCTCCCCACTCTGATCCTCCATACTTATACTTTCTTTTGTCTAAATATCACTCGTAGGAAAAAAACCCCGTTTTTTCAAAGAACGAACACAGAGTCACAGATGCATACACATATGCACTCACACACACACACACACACACACACACACACACACACACACATACACACACACACACACAAACAAACACACACACATACACACACATACACACAAACACACACACACACAAACACACACACACATACACACACACATACACACACACATATACACACATACACACAAACACACACATACAATCACATACACACAAACAAACACACACAAACACACACACACACATTTACATACACACACACATTTACATACACACACACAAACAAACACACAAACAAACACACACACAAACACACACAAAGCAGAAAGGGCAAGACAAACGAGATAACACAAAAAGAAAAAACAAGAAACCTTAAGCGCGATAAAAACAACAACAAAAGAGATAAACATTCAAGACGATAAAGTTTGAAGAACAATCAAAGAACAGAAGTTACAAATACAAAAAATAAAACATCGTAAAAGAAAGAAAGAAAAAAAAAAAGAAACGAAAAACACAAACAAAGAATTAATGACAATAGTAAAGGGAACATTCAATCCAAAGAGGAA
>JAPXFY010000016.1:15772313-15777313 GCA_030674185.1 Monoplex corrugatus | reverse complement strand
GAGAGACAGAGACAGAGAGAGAGAGAAGCAGACAGAGGAAAAGAGACAGTCTGCCTTGTTTTCGTTCTAGTTGTGGAAGAGGGAGATATATAGACAGACGGAGAGGAAAAGAGAGAGAGAGAAAGGCAAAGACAGACAGACAGAGATAGAGAGTGAGAAAGAGAGGGAGAAACTGAAACTGTTTATTGTCATTACCCGAAAAGGTCTTTTGACAAGGGGGATAACAATTTTCCAGTAGTGCGACACATAATCCACTCTTTGTATGTGCGCAAATTCTTCACGCATAATCAAAAAAAATATCGAACATCCATTCCTTGAACAGTCGAACATATTCAAATCATATATAATGAACAATCATCCATTTTACCATTACTACATAATGCAAAGAAAACAACAACAAAAAATATCAGAACAGTGTTCCCACATTCAGGCCAATAATTTGTCTAGGTTTAGACAAACCAAAATCTTTTTCACACACCCACACCCACACACACGCATCCATATACACTCACACGCGGGCGCGCGCTCGTGCGCACGCACACACACATCAAAACTGTAATATGATGAAACATCTGGGCTAGACCACCCAAACCTTACATTTAGTGATAATAATATAATCTTCACATAACTGCCCCAAAATACTCTGTTAACAAGGGACATCACTATGCCTTTTATTTATTTGTTTTTTGGTTTGTTTGTTTTTTTTTGTTTTTTTGTTTTTGTTAACATGTATAGTAGACCCTTAAGTGTCTATATACCCTTTCAATATCCACTTCTAACATATTCTACAAATATACCATTATTTTCATATTATTAGCTACTCTTAAATTATCGGCAAACAAAGCAAAGTAAAGCAAATGAAAACAGCTCTTTACAAAACAGAGTCTATAATAAAGCGGCTTCTTTTGGAGTTAACGTGATATAGCCCACATCAGTCAAAAGAGATTAAATTAATCCCAGTATGATATTGTCTAGACTATTGTCGGGCTTGTAAGTGTTTATGTCTTATTTTTTGTGCTTCCGCAATGTATAGTGCCACTGATTTGATTATGACTTCGTCATCAGACGACAAAATAGATACAACATCTTGTCTTTTGGCCATGTCGGATTCAAAAACTTTGCATTTTCCACGTATTGTGTCAAAAATTTGGCATTAGAATAAAAAGTGTTTTTCATTATCGACATTGTTTCCACATAAGAAGCAAGGATATACTGTGGACGTCCCAGGTTGAAACCAATTTTTATTTGCATTGAAACCAAGTGTTCTTAATCTAAATCTTGCGTAATTAGTTCTTTGCCATTTATCCGTAACAACACTGAGATATTTTTCGGTTTGAAAAACATCTTTAAATGAGAAGAACCAACTATATTTTTCTTTGTTTTCCATATCTGAGTGCCAATTTTGTTTAAACGAACAAATAAGCCTGTCTTTAAATTCATTAATAAACTGACACTCATTTCCTACTCCCTGGGACAACCACACGATTCCAAACCCAAGTTCTGATAAAGCCTTTTTTACCTGATAGGCCCAGTTCTGTTTTCCTATTTCCATTTGAGTAACCATCATTTCATATGCCTGTTTACATAACCGAGATTGTGGAAGCCTTAACAATTTCAACCAGTATTTAATACTCTTCACAAAGTTTCTAATGTATAAAGGATATCTTCCAGTTTCTCCATATAAAACAGTATTAGAAGAGTGAATTGGTACAGCCAAAAAACGTTTTATAGCATATGTATGCACTTTTTCCATATGTGGATTTACAATAAGACCCCATACTTCAGCTGCATATATAAGTAAAGGTTCTATCTGTGTATCAAACATTTTCCAATATAAATTACAATCAATAGAATTGAGCTTCCGTAAGGATTTTAGAATTTCAATAACACCCTTTTTCCCTTTATTACAAGATTCTTCCCATGCATAATTTAAACTTAATTTTGTCGAAAATATCATTCCTAAGTATTTATAAGAATTAACAACTTTAACCTCGTTAATTCCATAGAACCATTTTTCGTGTTTTGATAAATGTCCACCCTTCCTGAAAATCATAATATTAGTTTTATCCATGTTAACTGTTAAAGCTAGTCGATCCGATTCTTCCTTTAAGACATTTAACTGGTTTTGTAAGCCTTTGACTGTACCAGAGAGAAGAATAACATCGTCTGCAAACAGCAATAGGAATATCTCAATAACCCCAGGGATAATTTGAATGCCATGCCTGCCTTTTCTTGACAGTTCCACTGCTAATTCATTAATGAAAAATGAAAACAATTGAGGACTCAATTGACACCCCTGTTTCACTCCTTTAGGGCATTCAAAATAATCTGAATATACACACTTCTCACGCACGCATGCAAACACTGAGTTATAAACTCCTCTTAGGGCCATATATAATTTTCCATTCACACCACTTTTACGTAATATATTCCAAAGATTATTACGATTCACAGAATCGAATGCCTTCCTAAAATCCACAAATGCAACATAAAGTTTCTTATTTAAAAGTAAATGCTTCTGCACAAGGGAGTAAAGTGTGAAAATATGATCAATTGTACTGTATTTTGCTCTAAATCCAGCTTGTTCTTCAACTATTTTCTCTTCTTTTTCTGCCCACTTTGTTAACCCTTTGACTCCTGCACCCTATCCATCAACTGCAAAAACTTAACCCATTGATTCCCTCACCCTATCCACCAGCTTCCTGGAAGAAGCTGGTAGATAGGTTGAGGTAGTCAATAGGTTAAGTTTTTGCTTTGGTAGCATGGTTGACGATGCAGGATGCTGATGGATAGGGTACGGTAGTCAAAGGGTTAATCTCTTATTCAAAATATATGTATAAACTTTACTCACTATACTTGTTAGAGCGACTCCTGTATAATTATCTGGATTATTCACATCTCCTTTTTTATGAATTGGGATTATTATGGACTTTGCCCATTCTGACGGAAAAATGCCATTATCAAAAAGCTTGTTACATAAATGGACAAGGAAATCAATTACATTAGCATTTGCATGTTTTAACATTTCGCTGATTATTTGATCTGGTCCTGCGCTCTTTCCTGCTTTCAAATGCCTGATATTCGCAGTCACTTCTTCTTTAGTTATAGGCTCATTGAAAAGTGGCTCAAAATTATTCTCTTCCTCTACTATATTACTCTCTTGTGCAGTATTTTCCCCGATATCATTGAAAACACTGCAGAAATGATTGTACCATTGTTCAATAGAGATTTCATTGTACACAAAGGCCTTTCTATTAACAGATCTTATTATTGACCAGAATGTCCTGGAGTCATTGATGGAATCTTTGAGTGTTCTTATTTTCTTATCTTCGTATTCCCTTTCTTTCGTTTTCCTTAGTTTAACATACTCTTTTCGTGATATGACATATGCTTCTCTTTTTTCTCTTTTTTCTTTTTCTGTTTTGCATCTCTGGAATCTTTTCAGTAGCCTCTTAACTTCTTGTTTCTTTCTTTCACATTCCTTATCAAACCAATCATTCTGTTTCTTTTGTCCTTGTCTCACTGTTCGTACCATACACGCAGCTGCCCTGCATAAAGCCTTAGTAAACTGCTCCGAACTGTCATTCACATTATAATCTAACAAACCGAAAGCTGTCTGTAGACAATTGTTGAACTCAGAACCATCAAGCTCGTGTACAAATAAACTTGCTAATTCTTCAGACCATACAATTTTTTCTTCCCCTTGTTGTCTTGCACTTTCTACATCTGTATGATTATTTCCCCTTTTCCATATTACCTCAACAGGTAGATGCCATGAATCAACACAGTTACCTACCCATAAATCAAAGCATGAGACCAGATTATATGGAACAAGAAAATAGTCAATCACACTACACCCGTTTGGAGACACAAAAGTGTATTCACTCTCTGTATCTCCATCACAAAAACCATTCAAAATAACCATATCCAACATGAAACATAAGTTCAACAATGTTTTGCCAAAACTATTCACAGTTTCATCTTTAGAACAACGTACATCACATTCATTATACATCCTGTCATACTCAATGTCTTCCAAATAAGTAGTCATGTCTTCAGGCGCAAACTGTTCGTGACCTGTTCTAGCATTGAGATCTCCCATAATTATAAAATGTGTTTTTTCTTTTTCAAACTGTTGTAGCATTAATTCTTCCAGCATCAAGATCCCATCTTTAATTAATGTTTCGTTATATCTAGGGCTTCCTTCTGGAGCAACATAGCATGCAATCAAAATCAGATCTTTGTCTAAATCAAATACATTTTTGTTTACTCTGATGGCAATGGTGTTATCATAATCTAACATTATTTCTTTCGCACAATTTTCTAAAGTTTTTTTCACCAACAATAAAACTCCACCCGAATTCCTGCCATGGTGTGACAATTTCTTAGCTGGAGCATAAAACTTCAAATAATCAGTGAACAAACAGCTGAAATCAAACGAAGTATCAAGAAAACATTCAGTAAGACAAACAAAATCAAATTTTGTTACATAATTTATGAAGGAAACGTTCTTCAATTTACTGTACAAATTTTCAACGTTGTAATTCAAAAAGGACCACTGGTTTGGATGGCCATGCCTGTCCTATGGCTTTCTGGAAGTACCGGAACGCAAGCTCCTGTTGCCAAGGTTACCGCCTGCTCCTCTGCCGTGGGCCGTGCTTGTTGACGTCCGTCGCGGTTGGCTGCCCATGCTCACCCTCCCACCCGTCTGTCGGTCTGCCGCAGGACTGCCGCGTGATGCACGTGCGTCCGTGTCTGTAAGACGCCCGGTGTCATGTCCCTGGGAACTCCTGTTGGCGTCACGCTGAAGCTCGGCCCGGTTTGCACGTGAGATGACAGGCGGGGGAAGAGGAGGAAGAGGGAGAGAGAGAGAGAAAGGCAAAGACAGACAGACAGAGACAGAGAGTGAGAAAGAGAGGGAGAGAGAGAGAGTGAGTGAGTGAGTAAGAGAGAAAGGGAGAGAGAGAGATAAAGAGAGAGAGAGAGAGGGCGAGACAGAC
>JAPXFY010000016.1:15744813-15749813 GCA_030674185.1 Monoplex corrugatus | reverse complement strand
CTTTTATGGGAAACATAGAGACTAGTCACTTTTCTGAACTTTATTTCCCATTTCCACATTTACGGCTACAGAAACAAATGCACTGTTATCCTGGGTATTATCCTGGATTTACTCTGGTTAAAGGAGAAACGTATTACATGCACGGGTATTTTCTTGATAATGGCATCTTCGGACTCTTGAAGCAAACTCTTTTTAACTTTGGAATGAGTTCGACAATGCTTGTCATGTTTTATCTGTCCATGGTCTGCCCAAAATGCCATTTTACAGTAAAAGAAAAAAGGGGAGTGGAGTGCCATAACCGTGTGGTTGTAGGGGAGTTAGGTGGAGGACACCTCCCTCATCTTCTGTCTCGGCTACGATAATGAGGGTAGTGTCCATCAACTCTCCCTTGCTTCTTTACTTTACACAACCCTGTAACCAGCAATTTGAACAGGTCAGGTACCTTTTTTTGTCTAGCGTACTGGAGGATGTACACAGATGCTTATTCACTGACTTATTGTCTATTATGCTATGTAGAGCAGCAACGAAATTCCTCCACTTCTGTCAGTTCTTGGCCAAATTGTGTATGGTACCTAAGCTGTGTGATTCAGACTCTCGTGGGTTTTTTTATTTGTTTGTTTGTTTGTTTGTTTGTTTGTTTGTTTGTTTTGTTTTGTTTTGTTTTCTGTTTTTCTCCAAATGTTCCGGGTTTTCTTATCTCTTGCGTCTTCCTTCTGGTGCCCAGTGAAGGGTAGTCTGGGTGACTGTATGTCGCTTTCTTCGGATGATATGCCCAGTTTATCTATGTCGTCTTTTTATGATGATGGTGCCCCATACTCACTTGACATATTGGGAGAGGAGTTGTTGTTGGTTGGGGATAGTGCTGGACGAGAAGAATCGTATGATGAGATGCTTATTTAGAAAATATTTTTTTATAGATCCAAGTCGCAAGCATCTCAGTACGAAATTAGGAAACCTATTTCTATGTTTTATCAACCAGAATTCCCGAATATCCTCCACACTTTCCTTTGCACCCAACAAACCAAGTACCAAAGCTGTTGAGACTGGTTATAGCGATATCGATCCATTTTTCCACCACCTCCACCCCCACCCCCACCCCCTTACACCATCCCTGAGACCAGCTCTCCAGCACAAACAAGCTGCCTTCATGGCCATCCCACTCAATGGCCTTACGTTTCATTCCATTATGGCATCCTTCCTCCTTTCTATTTCTATCTGTCGTTTCTTTTTTTTTTCTTTTTTTTTTTTCCGTCAAGGGACATTTTTGGGGTTTTTTTTGCTTCACTTCATATTGTCTTTTTGCCATTGCTTCTTTTTACTGTCTTTATCCTTTATCTTGTTTTATTCGTCTAAAGGACTGAAAGTTAAGAAATTGTGAAAAATGCTCCCCCCCCCCCCCCCCCACTACTGCTTGCCAAGGTCTGTGGGCGTGTTAAAGTCAGTGAATCTGTGATACAGATACAGAAAAGGAGGAAGGAGAAGAAAGGACGAAAAGAGAGTGAGAGAGAGAGAGAGAGAGTGAATGAAAGACTGAAGGAGGAAGGAGAAGAAGAACAAGAAGAGAGTGAGAGGAAGACAGAGTGAATGAAAGACAGAAGGAGAAGAAGAACAAGAAGAGAGTGAGAGGGAGGCAGAGTGAATGAAAGACAGAAGGAAGAAGGAGAAGAAGAACGAGAAGAGAGTGAGAGGGAGACAAAAATGAATGAAAGACAGAAGGAGAAAGGAGAAGAAGAACGAGAAAAGACTGAGAGGGAGACAGATTGAATGAAAGACAGGAGGAATGAGAAGAAATGGAGAAAAGAGAGAGAGAGAGAGAGTGAATGAAAGACAAAAAGAGGAAGGAGAAGAAGAACAAGAAAAGAGTGAGAGGGAAACAGTGTGAATGAAAGACAGAAGGAGGAAGGAGAAGAAAGGAAGAAAAGAGAGTGCGAGAGAGTGAATGAAAGACAGAAAGAGGAAGGAGAAGAAGAATGAGAAGAGAGTGAGAGGGAAACAGTGTGAATGAAAGACAGAAGGAGAAAGGAGAAGAAGGACAAGAAGAGAGAGTGAAGGAGACAAGAGTGAATAAAAGACAGAAGGAGAAAGGAGAAGGACTAGAAGAGAGTGAGAGGGAGACAAGAGTGAATAAAAGACAGAAGGAGAAAGGAGAAGACGAACGAAAAGAGAGTGAAGGAGACAAGAGTGAATGAAAGACAGAAGGAGAAAGGAGAAGAAGAAGGACGAAAAGAGAGTGAGAGGGAGACAAGATTGAATAAAAGACAGAAGGAGAAAGGAGAAGAAGAAGGACGAAAAGAGAGTGAGAGGGAGACAAGATTGAATAAAAGACAGAAGGAGAAAGGAGAAGAAGAAGGACGAAAAGAGAGTGAGAGGGAGACAGAGTGAATAAAAAAAAGACAGAAGGAAGAAGAAGAGGAACGAGAAGAGAGTGAGAGGGAGACAAGATTGAATAAAAGACAGAAGGAGAAAGGAGAAGAAGAAGGACGAAAAGAGAGTGAGAGGGAGACAAGATTGAATAAAAGACAGAAGGAGAAAGGAGAAGAAGAAGGACGAAAAGAGAGTGAGAGGGAGACAAGATTGAATAAAAGACAGAAGGAGAAAGGAGAAGAAGAAGGACGAAAAGAGAGTGAGAGGGAGACAGAGTGAATAAAAAAAAGACAGAAGGAAGAAGAAGAGGAACGAGAAGAGAGTGAGAGGGAGACAAGACTGAATAAAAGACAGAAGGATGAAGGAGAAGAAGAACGAGAAGAGAGTGAGAGGGAGACAGAGTGAATCAAAGACAGACAGAAGGATGAAGGAGAAGAAGAACGAGAAGAGAGTGAGAGGGAGACAGAGTGAATCAAAGACAGACAGAAGGATGAAGGAGAAGAAGAACGAGAAGAGAGTGAGAGGGAGACAGAGTGAATCAAAGACAGACAGAAGGATGAAGGAGAAGAAGAAGAAGAGAGTGAGAGGGAGACAGAGTGAATCAAAGACAGACAGAAGGATGAAGGAGAAGAAGAAGAAGAGAGTGAGAGGGAGACAGAGTGAATCAAAGACAGACAGACAGACAGACAGACAGAGAGACAGGGAGGGAGACGTAGAAGAAGAAACAGAGATGCAGAAAAGTACACTACAGACAGACAGACAATCAATCAAACTAACCAACAAACGAACAGAAAAGAGACACCACTGACATCAAATTGATGTGATGAAGCTGATCAATCATGCCAGCAGCATCAAGGATCCACTACGCTGTGTGTTCTGATTACCACAGAAAGATCACAGGGATCAATGACCTGTGAAAAAGTTCATTCCGTGACATTGATGTACGACTTCGGGGACTTTTCCTGGAGAATTTGTGCCGGCTGGTACGTCTGTTTGAGAGAGAGCCGTAGAGCTATAATCTGATGTCACTAGTTCAATCTTGGCCTTGCAAGATATAAATAGTCCTATTCACTGTCCACCACCGTACTGCTCTTTTTTTTTATTCTGGCAGTCTGGTGATGTCAATATCTAAAGGTTCGGTTCCTTCCCTGACCATTTCACGACAGTCCGAACACATTAGGTTTTTGTGAAAGCTCAAAGAGTTGCTGTCAGATTTGAGTGGAGCAAAAACATGATATCGTCTGAATGTGACGAAATCCTTCTGAACAAACTCTAAATTTGATGTTGTTTTTTTCTTTTTCTTTATTGTAAATCGTCCTTTTATAACGCTCCGACGTAATTCTCAGATTCATTTGGTTTCAATGCATATTGCACAAGGGAGATAATTCTCAAGAGTTATGTCCTTTGATTATATTATAAAAAATTCTCCCTGCTTCCCTCTTATTTCTTTGGTATTACCTGTATGCCTTGGAAGCAACTTTGTATATATTCTGTCTTGTCTATGTGTGTGTGTTTGGTCAGTTCAAGAATAAAAGACTATGTCAATCTTGAACATGTATTTCTCTCTTCTCTCATAGTTGTGTGTAGGGTAGTTGCAGAGTATAAAGGTAGGCTTGGGCACTCCTTGTTTGAGGAATGTTCTGAGCTTACTGTTTTTGTACTTTGTATCTGCTTTTATGCTAGCTGAATGTGTAGTGCAAACTGTGTTAGATTTGAGAAGTTCTGTACAACATGGGAGATAATTCTCCAGAGTTATGTCCTTTGATCACATTACAGACAATCTGACATTTTAGTGGAGTATAGAGAACTCAAGCTGTCAGACGAACTGACCACCTTTTCACAGTATTGTTGCACAGTCCGCATCTTTTGATGAGATGCATGCTGTGTGTTTTCATGTTACCATAAGGCAGCCACTGACAGAATTGTTAACGTTCGTATCTGATATTCTGCATGTGTATACACACAAAGTGGTTCACAAGATAGATACTGGTAGGTCTGCACACATATGTGACCTTCCATCACGGAATGAGTCGCTTGTCCACTGGCAGCGTTTTGCACAATGGGGCAAAATAAGCGAGAGGGGTGTCAGGGCCCGTTACGGAGTTGTTGGTTTTAGCGGATGCCGGAACCCTTCCTACACATTCTACATTCAATAAATTACGCATATTGTGGTTCTTTCTTAGTGAAAAAGCTATTTGCATTACCCTACCCAACATACTGATGCTGAACTTTCACTTTCGTTTTTCTTGATTTTTCTCAAAACTGTGTTTCGGAAGTGCCATGTTTGGAAGGCTGTACCTCAGGTATTTATTGTCCGATTTTAAAATGGTTTTCTTCATTAGAAAGAGCAGTAAATGTACATTTAGAAGCAATGAAAAAGTGAAACTGCCTGAAGTGGACAAGTGACTCATTTCGTGGTGGAAAGTCACATATCCCAGCCACTAACGTGATCTACACTATCTTCAACGTGCATACTTGATGCTCTAGATGTGTGTACACATGAATGAAGTTTAGACACTGGCGCGCAGGTTTGCACACATGCTGATTGGAACATCATCCGGAACCCTCCCCCCCCTCCCCCGTCTAATATCACTTACAGTGAAAAGACGTTAAATCAAAGAACGAACGAACATCAT
>JAPXFY010000016.1:15727313-15734813 GCA_030674185.1 Monoplex corrugatus | reverse complement strand
TGAAAATATCAGGACAAAAGACAGCACTCCTGATATTATACCAAAATATAATTACACGCGCGCTGATTGGTCCTGGTTTCAGACTGCTCTTGCTAAACACGAATACAAACATTATGAAAGTGACAATGTAGACATTATGTTTACTAAATTCCAGGAGTCAGTTCTGGCTGCTGCAGATCTCTCAATCCCGAAACTCAAAACCTTTAAGTCCAATAACCGTTTGGGTAATGTTTGGTGGACGGAGGCATGTGAGAAAGCAGTTCAGTATAAAAAAGAGAAATACAAAATCTACATCAAAAGCAGAACACCCGAAGATCATATGGAGATGAAAAAAGCTAACACCCAGTGTAATTGAATTATCGCTGAATCAAAGAAAAACTTTTGGTCGTCCTACTGCAAAAAAGAAATTTCAGATTTCGGGGATTTCCATAAAGTCTGGACAAAATTGAATCAAATGAAAAATGGAGTCAACTTACCTAGGTGTCCAATAATGATTGACACGTGTCACAAATTTCCTTCCGATATGGACAAAGCTGAAACGTTTGTGGAACTTTTTGCCGAAAATAGTAAAGTAGACGGTTTACCTCCTACCTGCAAACACTACAGAAAAATGGCAGCTAACAACCCTATCTTCACTGACCCAATACCTCAGAATGATCGCTGGTTTAATGCTCCAATCACCTTACAAGAGCTAAAAAACACTATCTTGTCTCTACACAACAAAAGAAGTTCAGTAGGTGTCGATGCAGTTTCAAATGAAATGATTAAACATCTTCCGGAAAACTGCATTATTTTCTTACACAAAATTTTTCAGAAATGCTGGGTTAGTGGAACTGTACCACAGATATGGCAAAGGTCTATTGTTATACCAATATTAAAAGCAGGTAAGCCTAAGAACAATAAAAACAGTTACAGACCTATTGCGTTGACGTCCCATACGAGCAAACTAATGGAAAGATTGGTCTTAAAAAGACTTATACATTACTGTGATAAAAATAATGTTATTCCAGTAAATCAAGCAGGTTTTAGAAAAGGGAGATCCACAGTTGAGCACCTCGTTAAACTTACAACTCAGATAAAGCAACAGTTTGCCCGCAGAAAAAGTGTTTTAGCTACTTTTTTTGATGTGAAAAAAGCTTACGATCAAGTTTGGCATACGCGTTTATTGTACAAGCTGAAATCTATTGGTTTATCGGGCAATATGTATGATTACATTAAGTCTTTTTTAGCCAATAGAACAATTCAGGCACGAGTGGGAACTAGTTATCCTACTTCACGAAATCTTGACATGGGAATTCCACAAGGTTCAGTGATAGCACCTCTTTTATTTAATATCCTTATACAGGATCTTCCTAAAGCACTCTCAAATCATGTTGTTTTGGTACAGTACGCTGATGATATATGTATTTGGATGAATATTACTTTAAAAAAGACAACTCCACAAAGAGCGCAGAATTACATTAGGAAGTTGTATCAATCTGATCTTGATAATCTTGGAAACTATATGTTAGAAAATGGTCTGTCGTTGTCAGCGGAAAAAACTAACATGATGCTATTTAATCCTGGTGGTACTTTAAGTAACTTGCCTACTTTCAGATTGCTTGGTGAAGTGTTACATTACAAACAGGTTGTAAAATTCCTGGGAGTCTTTATAACATCGAAATTAAACTGTACTGTCCATTTTGATTATATTTCAACAAAAGCAAGAAAAGCCTTAAATTTTCTTAAGATAATAAGCAGATTACCTTGGGGAATGGATACAAACATACTGATTCATCTGTCAACAGCACTTGTACGATCTAAATTATCCTATGCACAAGAAGTGTTCTTCAGTGCACCAAAATATTTATTAAAGAAGATACAAAGCTTAGACTGCAAAAGTATTAAAATTGCTCTAGGTGTCCCTGCTCACGCCTCTAATCTGGAAACGTACAAAGTTGCTGGATTCTGCCTCTGAACAACTATCGTGAGCTAGCGACATCAAAATTTGTCGTTAGAAGTACTTCACAAACGGACAATTTTGTGAGTAAGGAAATTAAAATTAGGTCTGATGTTGACTTTCCGAAGCGAGCAAACAGCATTTCATCACAAATGACTGTTGCAACTTACATATCTGACTTGGTCAAACAGTCTCACCTAAATATGGATGAAATAGCTGAGACACCATCAACAACGCCTATCCCTACATGGGAAATGCAAAAAGCCTCTTTTGATATTGATTATACAGACGCTAAGAAACATGAAAACGTCAACATTTCGATATCCACAGCAAGACAACACGTCGATGAAAAATACCGTACCCACCTTCATATTTTTACCGATGGTTCAGTCTTAGAAAATAAATGTGCTGGAGCAGCATTTTATGTTCCAAAATTTAAAATAAAAAAGTCATTTTTCATTGGGGCAAACATATCTATATTCACAGCGGAATTAGTCGCTATTATACAAGCATTGCATTATCTGGTAAATCTTAAACCCGTGTCTTTCAAAGTAGTTCTCTTTGTTGACTCAAAATCTGTACTATATGCCTTACGGTCTTTTGATGCCGACACAAGACCTGATTTAATTACTGAGGCAAATCATCTTGTACATTGCTTAAGGATAAAAGGTACAGATATCAGTTTATGCTGGGTGCCTTCTCACGTTGGTCTTCATGGCAACGAAGTAGTTGACAGAGCAGCTAAGCAAGGTGCAGAGAATTCTGTTAATTCTATAGAATTCCATGTTCATACTTCCGTAAAAGAAGCTTGCAACATGCTCGAATCAGCCTCATGGATTCGATTCCATGAACATTTCAATGAACAGTTTGTGTCACAACAAGTGATAAAACTTTCCGTTCAAAATTTATATAAAAAAAATGCAGTATTCATCCATGCATCATTTGCGATCGATTGTTGCTGTTCGTTTTCGTATTCGGCTAAACGCATTGAAAACAAAATATTGTAAAAATGTCAAGTGTATTTGCGGCAACCAGTTCACATTGTTTCACTGTTTATTTTATTGCAAAATGCTACGTTCTTTTCTACCGAAAATGTTTACACAAGAAAACTATTCTGAAACTCATTTCAAAAAAGTAACATCAGATCAATCTTTGCTTGTTAAAATTTCAGAATCATTAGTTCACAGTCCTGTTAATGCATTACTTTAACTTTATGCAGTTTGTGTTTTAGTGTTAAATTTTCCCTTCACATTGTTGCAATTAATTGTTACTAATGTTAGAGTTAAGATTTCGTTCCATTTTACTATTCTACCACCTATTTATGACTTTTTCCTCTGTCTCCCCTCTACCCCAATCCAACCCGTCCAACTATCGTTCTCCATTTTATTGTATTTATACTTTTTTTTTTTTTCTTCCCCTCTCCCCTCCCCCTCCCCCCTCTCCCGTCTAATATCACTTACAGTGAAAAGACGTTAAATCAAAGAACGAACACACACACACACACACACACACACACACACACACACACACACACACACACACACACACACACAACACACACACACACACGACACACACACGCACACTATTTAGAAAGAAAAAGACAAAGTAACGCAAGAAAGCTAAGTTATTCTAAACGCAAATTTATTTCTGTAAAAAAAAATGTTGCATAAAAAAGCCAACAGATTGTTTACTTCTCAAAGTCAGTTTGAAGGGAAATAAACCTTGACGTGCATCGTGGACGACGAGATCCTGTTACAACAGTGAAAACAGTGTTTAAGTAAATGCCAGAAGCCCCTGAGAAAATGCTGGTCAGAAATGTTTTTCTTTTTCTGAAAAAGCGCTGATTTTAGAACCTTTTCTTTTTTTTTATCTTTGTGAAAAGGAAGAGGAAGAAGAGAAGCAATGTTAGGTAATTTAGGCTCGTTTATATATATATGTATGTGTGTTTCAGTGTCCTTTACTTATGCTTATATTTATACTCAGGTTTG
Source organism: Monoplex corrugatus (assembly GCA_030674185.1). Taxonomy (NCBI): domain Eukaryota; kingdom Metazoa; phylum Mollusca; class Gastropoda; order Littorinimorpha; family Ranellidae; genus Monoplex; species Monoplex corrugatus. The sequence goes on along the minus strand of JAPXFY010000016.1, from coordinate 15,730,883 downwards.
TTTGTTTTGTTTTGTGTTAATCCCCTGTGTGATAAATTGGACGCAGTGGTCAATGTCAGGGGCATAATCTTAGATTAAGTGCGTGAATGCATTGATATGTATTAAGTAATTTCCTTTTCCAGGTGTTTTTTTTTCTCTCTCCTGTGAGGTATGGTATACTTCTTTGATATTGCTGTAGTCCTAATGTGGCTCTGTACAGCCAGCTGGTTTTTAAGCAACAACAGCAATTATTAGAAGAAAAAATCTGTAATGTTCAAACTGATACTGATAGATCTAGTAGCAGACAATTCAAGGAACGTAACTCTTAAGTCATTAGGACCGGAAGACAGGGGGCGGTGAATAACAGGTAGCAACGGAAAAAACAAACAGCTGATGCTTCGCCACTAGATCTAATATATCAACATATTAATGTGAAGTAAATCCTGAAGTAAATATTACAAACACTAACAAAAACAAGAAAAAAAAAGTGCAAAAAAAGTTACTACCGTCACCAAAACCATCAACAAACGACAACGTCAACAAAGGAAACGCCTCCCAAAGAGAGAACTCACAAGGGCAAACCATCTTCTCTTGACACAGAGTAATGGAAGAGCTGACTGGCAGGGAATCATTCCAAAACGTCCAGGTTTTCCCTGAAACGGTTTTCTACCCCCACCCCCACCCTTCCCTTCCCTTCCCTTTACCCTTTCTTCTCCCTGCCTCCTCCCGTCTCTCTCTCTCTCTCTCTACTCCGCTTGTCTCGAGTGGAAACCTTGTCATGGTTCCAGACAGAAGTACATACCAGACGCTGAAGTCTTCTTTCCTCCCAGACTGTCATGACGTGCAGGCATGGATGGTAACCCCTGCTGACAGGACTGCAGTCTTTTTTGGGAGTTATCTTTCCCTTGCTCCTTTCCACCCCCCCCCACCCCACCCCCCACACACACCTTTGATCTGATCGTCAGATTGATTAAGGGGTTTGACAGTTGACGGGTCCTTTGTGGTGCAGACTTTTGAGGACTAAACGTACCAGTTTTAAGCAGACGCTGTCTGTGAATGATTCTGGTTGCTTGCTTGCTGGTTTTGTTTGCTGGCAACTTACTTAGATGTTCGGTTAGTCGGTTGACTTTTCCCTCTGGTTAAGTGGTGGCTTTTCAAAATGTTCCAAACAAAACGAAAGTTTGGAGTTTTGAGGTTAGCGTTTGTTCAAACAGGATTCTTCGCATTCAGACAATTCTATGTGCGCTTGACCTAAATCTGCCAGCAATTAGCTGGCAGACTCCTTGAGCCTGCACAAAATCCTACACGCTCGCTCGCAAGGTCTTGACATGAGGAGGAGGGAGAATGTAACACGAAGCTGACACCAGGAGAATGATGGGAATATTCAGTTTGGGAGCGAACAGGCCATGTTTATATAATGCTGCGAGCTGGAACCAAAGAGTATAGTACCTAGGTACTACACTCTTTGCTGGGACTCGAACTCAAGATATCAGATCTTGAGTCCACAGTTCTGACAAAAGAACTTACTGTTATTTTTGTTTGAAGCCCAGCCGACTGCGTAGAGCCATATCAAGGCTATAACCGTTTCAAAACATACACAACACTTCAACAGGAAAAGAAATGGAAAAAAAACAAGTACGCATATCAATGCATTCGCGCACATAATCTAAGGAGATGCCCCTGGCGTTGACCACTCCGTCCAATTTATCGCACAAGCGACTTAATAAACACATCTGATTATACAAATTTAAACATAACTAAGGACAGTAAAACATACCTAAAAACAGGCCTGAATTACCTACCATTGCTTCAGCATATCTCATTTCCCTAGAGCCCAAAATGCACTTAATGTATGTACCCAATTATCAATCCTGAGAGAAAAGTGCATATAAGACTTTACTGAACATATACATGTACAGGTGAATGGACCAGCGAGGCAGAAAACGATAGGAAGAAATGACAGAAAGTAAAGAAAATAAATAAAGAAAAAAATAAAGAAATAAACAGAGTGACAGAGAAGAGGACATTTCTCGCACAAAATTTTTCAGAAGGTGGGGGATACTATACATACTGAAATACCCCCCCCCACACACACACACACACACACACCTCCCCCGGCATCCCCATAGGGAAACCAAAAGAACTTACCAACCAATAAACGAAAATAACAGCTAAAATGACGAGGTCTGATCTGACAATTGCAACTTTCCAGGAAGATTGCCATACAGTAATGGAGGACTCGACTGTCAGAGAATCAATCCCGAACGTCCAGGTTCCCCCCCTGAAGTGACTTTCTCTCCCTTCTCCAGTTCTTTCATCGTCTCTCTTTCATCCTCTCCTCTTCTTTTCCTCGTCTTTCTCCCATCCTGCCCTTCTCCTTCAACTTCATTGATCTTGAGTTTACTTCCAGACAGCCTAGTCCAAGACAGGAGAACTTATGCACACTTTTTTTTTCTCACAGGTTGTTGTGACGTGTAGACATGGACGGCCCACCCCTACGCCTTGTCAATAAGACTTTAGGAAGTTATCTTTCCTTCCTGCACCATCGGGAAAACCTGATCATCTTTCAAAAGTTCACTACTGTTGTTGCTGTAGCATTGACTGACATGTGGTGGTATATTTTGTGGTTCATCCCTTTGATCATAGAGGTACAGATTGACATGTATTTGCTGCGTATGTGGTTTACTTATTGTCACGTTTGTTATTGTGAAGTGCATATACTCTTGTGAGATGAGGCACTCTACAAGTATTCCTCATTATTCTTATTGTTATCTATTCTTATTGTAGTTGATTGGGATGAATGGTCAGTTGATTGGATGGGTGGGTGACTAGGTGGATGATTGGCCAATAGGGTCGTTGGGAGATGGGTTGATTTTCTTTAAAAGACTGCGTTGGTGGATCTGCCGTAGATTTTTTTTTTTTTTTGGCTTTGTCATTTATTTGTTTCGTTCTTGTTTGTTTGTTTGTTTGTTTGTTTGTTTGTTTGTGTTTTCATGACGTGGATTACGTCTCTGATGACTTGGTACTCACAGAGATTTATTCCAGATTCCAACCATCCGTGTGAAACCGTTTGAATGGAAATTCTATCCAAGAGTATTTAGGGGTTAACTGCACACTGAAACATAAGTGTTGGACGGCAAGTTGAACACCAGCTGAAAACTGACCCTGGCAAGGATAAACTTGCTATTACTATTGGACTTTGTATGGCTCATTTCAACTTTGTTAGAAATATATTTTCTGCTTACTGTTGGGGCATGACCACAAGAGGTATATCCCTGCGACATCTTAACAAGTTTCTACTCTAAGAAGGGGGCAAATCTTTTTTATCTGTTGATATATTCATGACTTGGATGAGCGCCTACATCGTCTTATCATCGTCTGTTGACAGGTTATGAAATCAGGGTTTAGTGCCTGACTTTAAATGGAATGGAATGAACTGCATGAACTTAGATGAAATGAAAAGATTATAATTATATGCGTTGATGATCTTCTTCCTTCGTTTCCTGGACTTTGTTTTTGTTGTTTTGTTTTTGGTTTTGGTTTGGTTTGGTTTGGTTTGGTTTGGGTTGGTTTGGTTTGGTTTGGGTTGGG
>JAPXFY010000016.1:15717313-15722313 GCA_030674185.1 Monoplex corrugatus | reverse complement strand
GAGTTATCTCCCATGTAGAATTTCTCAAATCCAACAAGTTTGCGTTACCCATTCAGCTAACATAGACGCAGCCACAAGGCACAGAATTGCAACTCAGAACATTCCTCCATAGCATCGCGATTATCATAATCATCTCATCATCAAAGCGAATGTGAACAACTGTCCAAGATTCTGTAGCCAGGGGAAATGGGACAGTAAAAACAAAACAAAACAAAACAAAAACAAACAAAAAATGAAGGCACATGCAAATGTGGCTCCGTCAACCAATTTCACTTCCAAATTGGAAGGATCTGCAGCGAAATCAGAATTCTGGCTTCTGATTAAGGCTAACTGTAAAGCGATGGATGCCTCATGCAAATCATGATGCTGAAGCGTTTAACTCTAAAGTCACACAGTGGGTAAAGCTTGATATGCTTATGTTATTAAAAAAAAAACCTCCTCCGGTCAAACACTTACCATTCTTAGTTCTCACCTAGCTACGCCAAAGCCATCACCTTTCTAAATTTGATGAGGCAGATAACAGTCACATTGGTGATCTCGGGGCTGAACTGGACACAACACCTCCTGTCGCTCACTTGATAAAATTGCTGACATCATGTAATAATGTGTTCAGCTTTCTCATCCTCTTGACGGCAAGAACAGATCAGTGAAGGCGTCAGATTGAGCCAGCTGTGGCCAGTGCAGGAGCCTCAGCACGATCACTTTCTGCTCTCTGCACACATGGTGGTAATGTTTCTTTCCCATCTGAAGCTTTTCAAGGATGATCTGATAATGCTGCCATTCTCATTGTAGTTGGTGTCGTTGACTGGTTTGGCTTCCTGGTCTTTCTTTTCACCAACTCACCCACCCTATCGTTTCCTAATAGCCCAGGGTTAGGAGGGGATCCACTAGAGACCACTCTTCTGGTTCTTGTGGCTTCCTGCAAGGCCTTGGTCCGGTGGGGGGTTAGCGTGTCATCCTGCGTGGCCTGGAGAACTGAAAAGATGTTAATACAATATGAATTATAGTTTACAGGCTTTTAATCAGCCAAACATTTACTATTGATCTTAAGATTGATAATTGGGTACACGTATAAAGCGGTTTTGTTTTTTTTGGCTTTAGGTAAATGAGATATGCGGAAGCAATTTTAGATAGCTTAGGCCCGTTTTTATGTATGTTTTAATGTCCTTAGTTTTATTTAAATTCGTATTCAGATATCTTTTTTTTCAAAATCCCCTGTGTGATGAATTGGATGGACTGGACAACGCCAGGGGCATCTCCTTAAATTATGTACACAAATACATTGATATGTGTACTTAATTTTCTGTTCCTGGTGGGGTTTTTTCCTGTTGAAGTACAGTGTGTGTATTGAAACGGTTATAGCCCTGATATGGCTCAACGCAGTCGGCTGGGCTTTTAGCGACAATAAGAATAAGAATAAAATAAAAACTATCAACAAATCCTTCAGTCATATCGTCATAACCACATCATCCTAAAAGAAAGGAAAACATGCCACCATCCTTCCAACAAATGACAGACAGAAAAGGATATCCAGACATCAATAGACTCTAAACTCATGAAACAGATAGACACACAGAAGAGAAGAAACATAAACAAAAAGAAAGAAAGAAAGAAAGAAAGAAAGAAAGAAAGAAAGAAAGAAAGACAGACAGCCAAAACGATGGTTATGTCTTTCTAATCAAAACTTAAATGACAGGAATTGTCGAATCAGCAATTGAAGAAAAATAAAGACATCAATTAAATAAACCAGAAGATTCGTTCCTCTCAAAATAAACCTTCCCAAGTTAGCAAGCACTTTGAAGCAAACGAGATATACACAGTAATGAAAACGAAACAGGAGCAGGCCCATTTTCAGCACACTACAGTACACTACACTATAGTACACTACACTACACTACACTACACTACAGTACACTACACTACACTACACTACAGTACACTACTACACTAACACTACACTACAGTACACTACAGTACACTACACTACACTACACTACACTACACTACGCTACACTACACTACACTACAGTACACTACACTACAGTACACTACACTACAGTACACTACGCTACACTACACTACACCACTACAGTACACTACACAACAATACACTACACTACATTTCACTACACTACACTATACACATTTCACTACACTACACTACACAACACCACACTACATTTCACTACACTACACTATACACATTTCACTACACTACACTACACAACACCACACTACATTTCACTACACTACACTACACTATACACATTTCACTACACTACACTACACAACACCACACTACAGTACACTACACTACACAACACCACACTACATTTCACTACACTACACTATACACATTTCACTACACTACACTACACAACACCACACTACATTTCACTACACTACACTATACACATTTCACTACACTACACTACACAACACCACACTACAGTACACTACACTACACAACACCACACTACATTTCACTACACTACACTATACACATTTCACTACACTACACTACACAACACCACACTACATTTCACTACACTAAACCACACTACACTACGCTACACTGCACCACACTGCACTACACAACACTACACCACACTACACTACGCTACACTACACTACACTGCACTACATGACATTACACTATACTACACTACACTACACAACACGATACGCCACTACGCACACTACACTACACTACACCACACTACACCACACTACACTACATTGCACCACACTACACCACACTACACTACATTGCCCCCACACACATACACTACCACTACACTACATCCACACACATTACACACACTACACTACATTGCGCCACACATACACTACACTTCACCACACTACACTACACTACACCACACTACACACTACATTGCACCACACCACATTACACTACACCACTACTACACCACACTACACTACATTGCACCACACCACATTACATACCACACTACACTACACTAACTATTCACCACACACTACAATCTACACACATTACACTACACACTACACCACACTACCACTATTAACTACCACACTACACTACATTGCACCACCATCACACACACCACACTACACTCACCACTACATTGCACCACCTACAACTACCACCACATACTATACACTACTTACACTATCACCACACTACACTACATTGCACCACACCACATTACACTACACCACACCAAAACTACACTACACCACACTACACTACATTGCACCCACGCTTACACTACATGCACCACACCACATTACACTACACCACAACTACACTACACTACACTACTACACTACACTACATTGCACCACACTACACTACATCACCACACACTACACTACACACACCACACTACACACTACATGCACACCACACCTCACACATACCTAACCACACTACACTACATCACCACTAACACATATACACATACACCACCAACTACACTACTACCTACCTACACTCTACACACACACTACACTACATTGCCACACACCACATTACACTACACCACACTACACTACACTACACAACTACCACACTACACTACATTGCACCACTAACCACATTACACACACCACACTACACACTACATCTACACCACACTACACTACAGCACCACACTCACACACTACACACTATACATCACACAACTACACTCACTACACATACACCTCACCACTACAACACTACACCACACTACACTACACCACACTATACTACACTAACCACACATTACACACCACACTACATCACCACACTCACTACCTATCACTACTACACTACACTACACCACACTACACACACTACACACTACACTACCCACCACACCACACCTACACTACACACACTACAACACTACCACACACTACACTACACCACCACTACACACTACACCTACTACACACACACACTATACCACCACTACTACACTACACCACACTACACTCACACACTATACACTACACTACAATACTACCACACTACATCACCACTACACTACATGCTCACACTCACCACTACATACACTACACTCACTACACACCACTACACTACACCAACACTAACACACTACACACACTACACACACACTACACCTACATTACACCACACACATAACACACTACATACACAACTACACACACACATACAACACTTCACACACTACACTACACCACACTACACTACACACTCACACCACACTACACTACACTATACACCACACACTACACTAACACACAACACTACACTACACCACACATACATACACTACACACACTCACCACTACACTACTACACACTACACTACACACTTCACACACACTACACTACACTACCAACCACACCACCTACTACTCACCACACTACACACACTACATTCACTCACACACACTACACACGCACCATACTACACCACACTAACACACCACCTACACACTACACTTACCCACACTACACTACACTACACTCACTACAACCACACTACACTCACCACACTACACCACACTACATACACTACACTAATACACTACTACCTACACTCACTACACTACACCACACTACACTACACCACACCACCATCTACACCACTCACTAACCATACACACCACACTAACTACACCACACTACACTACACTACACTCACCATACTACACACACACACTACATTGCCACCCATAACAACTACACCACACTCACACCACTACACTCACACTACACTACACTACACACACTACACTACACTACACACACTACTACACTACACCACACTATACACACACACCACAACACACAACACACCACACACTATCACCTACACCAACACACACTAACACCACACTATACACTACACTACACACACTACCTACACCACACTACAACACTACCACACACTACACCACACTACACACACTACTCACACTACTCACACTACATACACTACACACACCACACTACATTCACCACAACCACACTACACTAC
>JAPXFY010000016.1:15707313-15712313 GCA_030674185.1 Monoplex corrugatus | reverse complement strand
TCATCAACATCAAGTGCCTTGTCACATGACGTTGGCAATCATGGCCCTTCATATGCCTCTGTCCCTTGTTGTCTCAAGCACATCTTCCACCCTCTCGGTCCTCAGCCACTCTGCAAGTCCGTCCAATATTTTTTCCCTGGGTCTTCCTGGTGCTCTCTTTCCCTCCAGCTTTCCTGTTGTGCTCCAATTCCCCTTTCCTCATAAAGTGGCCTATAAATGTTGCTTGTCTTTTCCTAATCTTCCTTATCAATGACTTTGTGTCTGCCTCTATCAAGACTGTCTCGTTTGTTTTCTTTGCTGTCCATGGAACTCTCAACATTCTTCTTAGAAATCACATCTCGGCTGCTTCAATTTTGTTCTGGCTTTGATTGTTGACTGTCCACGCCTCACAACCGTACAACATTATCGGTTCTATATAACATTCAAGAACTTTCTTCCTGATATTAATTGATAGGCATTTGTTGGTAAGAATGCCTTTCATCTTCTTGAATGCTGTTTTGGCTTGGCTGATTCTGCTGGCTATTTCCGACGTGCATCTGGCGTCTGGTGAAATGATCGTTCCCAGACATTCAAACCCATCAACCTGTCTCAAGGTTGTGCAGTTTGCCTCTATTCTGCATGAGGGGATTTTAAGTTTTTCACTGATTACCATGACTTCAGTCTTTTTGTTGTTTAGCTCCAACACCTTACCTTATGCCTGAGGTAAAATATTAAATCAGCGGATCATGGGGGCTGTCACTGGAGACCCCTAATGTTGTTGGTCTGTTTACTATGGATGGGAAGGGTTAAAGGGGAGTATCTCAGTCAATCTGGTTCCTCAACAGAGTGATTACTGTCGCCGGTAGGTTGCCTAAAATGCAATTGGGCTTAATAAACCCTTTGACTTCCGCACCCTATCCACCAACTGCAAAAATTTAACCCATTGACTCCCACATCCTATCAACTAAATGCAAAAACTTGACCCTTTGACTCCCATACCCTATCCACCAACTGCAAAAAAATTAACCCTTTGACTTCCACATCCTATCCACCAGCTGCAAAAACTTAACCCTTTGACTCCCACATCCTATCCACCGCCTGCTAAAACTTAACCCTTTGACTCCCACACCCTGCCCACCAACTGCAAAAATTTAAAACCCTTTGCACTGACTCCCTCACCCTATCCACTGACTACAAAATCTTTTAAAATAGGCTTGGCAGTGAAGGGGTTAACCCTTTGACTCCCTCACCCTATCCACCAACTGCAAAATCTTAAACCTTTGACTCCTCACCCTATCCATCAGCTTCGTTTTCCTGCAGGAAGCTGATCGATAGGGTGAGGGAGTCACAGGAAGCTGGTGGATAGGATGAGGGTGTCAAAGGGTTAAGTTTTTGCTTTGCTAGCATGGTTGACGATGCAGGATGTTGGTGGACAGGCTGCGGGAGTCAAAGGGTTAATAAGATGGCTCTGAACAGGCACTGTTTAACCCTATGGAAGTGATCCTGTTTCCTCTGGTGGGCGGTTTGACATCTCTGGTTTCAGTGGTTTTCTCTGGCACTGGGATTTCAGTGAAGCTAGGGTTGGCAGCGTACTGAGGAGCCGGAATAAGCGGCTGGGATGGACGCCACTGGGGTGGTGCAGAGGTTGTTGTTGTCATTATCTTTTTTTAAAGCTCAGCCGATTGCGTACAGCCATATCAAGGCTATAACCGTTTCAAAACATGCACAATATTTGAACAGGAAACATCAACGCATTCGTGCACATAATCTACGGAAATGCCCCCCTGTGCGTTGACCACTCCGTCCATACTTGAATACAAATTTAAACATAATTAAGGACACTAAAAACACATAAATAAACAGGCCTAAGTTACATTGGAGATTTGGAGCACCTGGTCACAACGGGAAAGCTGGAGGGAAAGGGAGCACCGCGTAGACCCAGGGAGAAAATGCTGGACGGACTTTCAGAAGGTAAAGGAACAAGACAGAAACAAAGAGAGCGACAGAAAAAGAGGAAATTTGTAGCAGAGGAAGAGACAGCAAAAGCACACAAAACAACAACAAACAACCACAAACAAAACAAAAGAAAATAACTAACCAACCAACCAACCAAACAAACAAACAAACAGACAAAACTGCCAGGTATAAAACTTGACTAGGCAGCCTTCCAGGGTGGTGTCGCAAAATAATGGATAGAGTAGTCGACTGAAAGTCAGAAGATCATTCCCAAACGTCCATGTTTCCCTCGATAGGGTTTTTTTGCTCCCCCTTCTTCCCTCCTAAGCCCCTCCTTCCCACTCACTCTTTTCCCCCTCCACCTCAACTACCCACCCCCAACTACCTCCCCATTTTGTTCTTAAGTAGACGTCTAGCCTTTGGTTCCAGACATAAGTACATCGACACTTCTTTCTCTGAGACTGTTGTGACATGTTGGCATGGATGGTCACTCTTGCCAACATGATTGCTGTGTTTGGGGAGTTATCTGTCCCTTGCCTACTTCTTCCCACACTGTCAATCTTGACAGATCCTCTGAGTCAATGGTTTTAAAAGTTTTTGGGGAGGATGCTTTTTTGTGGTGAAGTGTTGATGGCTAAACCTAACAAATTACAGAGCTTCTGTCTGTCAGTGTGTGTGTGTCTGTCTATGTGTCTGCCTGTGTGTCTATATCTATCTGCCTCTCTCTTGTCTATCTATCTGTCTCTCTCTGTCTCTCTCTGTCTCTCTCTGTCTCTCTCTGTCTCTGTCTCTCTGTCTCTCTCTGTCTCTTTCTCTGTCTCTCTCTCTCAAACAACACTTCCAGAGATAAAGATTGTATATAGAACAGCAACGGCAAGTTTGAGAAATGGCTTCTAGCCAATAGCTTTTACCGTTGGAAAATAAAGTATCATTGTCATTGTCATTGTCATTCTCTCTCTCTCTCTCTCTCTCTCACACACACACACACACACACACCTCTCTCTCTCTCTCTCTCTCTCTCTCTCTCTCTCTCTCTCTCTCAAACAACACTTCCAGGGATAAAAATTGCGCTACTGGTCGATGCTTGGTCGATGACGTGGTGTAGTTGTATAGACGAAAACAATGGACTTGTTCTCTTTTCTCCTGTTTGTTGTGCACATCGCATTAGCGTCAGGGACTTTGCTTTTGCTTGGGATATCATATTCTAAGCACATTAGTGGTGGTAGCAGTCAGTTATGGAGCTAAACTTTTAGCATCTTCCCTGATAAGGAGGCTGGAACTTATGTCTCACAGACAACAATCCCCATGAGCTATGCAAATACAAATGAATTTAAAGTGATATTTTCCCAGAAATTGGAGGTGAAAGACGAAATAAGATCTTGTGTCGTTGTGTAGGCAAGATTTCATCACTCATTGTAACTGGCAAAGTTGCAGGATCTGAAGCAATATCGGAATGCCGACTGTCGATGAATCCAACGCTAAAAAGCACGGTTTTTTTCAATGTTTGAAGTATCTGGTGCTTCTATGTATGTGTGAGCTAGTGGTTAGGTCAACCTTGCATTAGTCAAAAGGTCTACTGTGGTAAAAATTGTACTGTTTGTAACCTCATCCAAGTCAAACACAACTACTGTCACTTTTATTCTGTTTGTGTGTGTATGTGTGTGTGTGTGTGTGTGTGTGTGTGTGTATGTGTGTGCGTGTGTGTATGTGTATGTTTGTTTGTTTGTTTGTATGTGTGTATAATTATGTGTGTGTGTGCATGTGTATGTGTATGTGTTTGTGTGTGTGTATGTGTGCGTGCGTGTGTGCGTGTGTCTGATAGGAATGAAACAATAGTCACTAGAATTTGGAGTTTGCTCAAGCGACGTTCATTGCACTCATATACATCCATCTGCACTGTACCCAAGTCTGCCATCAATGATATAGAAGACTCCTTGGGCCTGCCCAAAATTCTGTGCACTAGCAAAGTCTGAAAATATGAAAGGGAGGGGTAGGACCTATCAAAACAATAAGCAGACACCACCAGAATGATTCAAGCATTAAGACTGGCAGCAAACAGGTCAGCTTTTATGTTACCAGCTGGGATTTAAGTAGAGACATCATATCTTCAGCCCACTGCTCCATCAAAGGAGCCAGCCGTTCCATGTGTTATTACTGTTACTGTTATTGTTACTTTTGTTTAAAGCCCAGCAGTTCATGTGTTGTTACTGTTACTGTTACTTTTGTTTAAAGCCCAGCAGTTCCATGTGTTGCTACTGTTACTGTTACTGTTACTTTTGTTTAAAGCCCAGCCGTTCATGTGTTGTTACTATTACTGTTACTGCTACTTTTGTTTAAAGCCCAGCCGTTCCATGTGTTGTTACTGGTACTGTTACTTTTGTTTAAAGCCCAGCCGTTCCATGTGTTATTACTGTTACTGTTACTGTTACTTTTGTTTAAAGCCCAGCCGTTCCATGTGTTTTACTGTTACTGTTACTGTTACTTTTGTTTAAAGCCCAGCCGTTCCATGTGTTATTACTGTTACTGTTACTTTTGTTTAAAGCCCAGCAGTTCCATGTGTTGCTACTGTTACTGTTACTGTTACTTTTGTTTAAAGCCCAGCCGTTCCATGTGTTGTTACTGTTACTGTTACTGTTACTTTTGTTTAAAGCCCAGCCGTTCATGTGTTATTACTGTTATTGTTACTGTTACTTTTGCTTAAAGCCCAGCCGTTCCATGTGTTGTTACTGTTACTGTTACTTTTGTTTAAAGCCCAGCCGTTCATGTGTTATTACTGTTACTGTTACTGTTACTTTTGTTTAAAGCCCAGCCGTTCCATGTGTTGTTACTGTTACTGTTACTTTTGTTTAAAGCCCAGCCGTTCATGTGTTATTATTGTTACTGTTACTTTTCTTTAAAGCCCAGCCGTTCCATATGTTGTTACTGTTACTGTTACTTTTGTTTAAAGCCCAGCCGTTCATGTGTTATTATTGTTACTGTTACTTTTCTTTAAAGCCCAGCCGATTCAGTAGAGCCATGTCAGGACTGTAACCTGTTTCAAAACATACACAATACTTCAACAGGAA
>JAPXFY010000016.1:15697313-15702313 GCA_030674185.1 Monoplex corrugatus | reverse complement strand
GCACTAACGTCACAAGTGCCTTATGATGAGAAAATTCCTTTTGCACTAACATCACAAATGTCATGTAATGGAGAAATGTCCACATGCACTAACATCACTAGTGCCATGTGATGGAGAAACGTCCATATGCACTAACATCACAAGTGCCATGTGATGGAGAAACGTCCATATGCACTAACATCACAAGTGTCATATGATGGAGAAACGTCCATATGCACTAACATCACTAGTGTCATATGATGGAGAAACGTCCATATGCACTAAAATCACAAGTGTCATATGATGGAGAAACGTCCATATGCACTATCATCACTAGTGCCATGTGATGGAGAAACGTCCATATGCACTAACATCACTAGTGTCATATGATGGAGAAATGTCCATATGCACTATCATCACTAGTGCCATGTGATGGAGAAACGTCCACATGCATTATCATCACTAGTGCCATGTGATGGAGAAACGTCCACATGCATTATCATCACTAGTGCCATGTGATGGAGAAACGTCTATATGCACTATCATCACTAGTGCCATGTGATGGAGAAACGTCCACATGCATTATCATCACTAGTGCCATGTGATGGAGAAACGTCCACATGCATTATCATCACTAGTGCCATGTGATGGAGAAACGTCTATATGCACTATCATCACTAGTGCCATGTGATGGAGAAACGTCCACATGCATTATCATCACTAGTGCCATGTGATGGAGAAACGTCCACATGCATTATCATCACTAGTGCCATGTGATGGAGAAACGTCCACATGCATTATCATCACTAGTGCCATGTGATGGAGAAACGTCCACATGCACTATCATCACTAGTGCCATGTGATGGAGAAACGTCTATATGCACTATCATCACTAGTGCCATGTGATGAGAAATGTCCATATGCATTATCATCACTAGTGCCATGTGATGGAGAAACGTCCACATGCACTATCATCACTAGTGCCATGTGATGGAGAAACGTCTATATGCACTATCATCACTAGTCCCATGTGATGGAGAAACGTCCACATGCATTATCATCACTAGTCCCACGTGATGGAGAAACGTCCACATGCACTATCATCACTAGTGCCATGTGATGGAGAAACGTCCACATGCATTATCATCACTAGTGCCATGTGATGGAGAAACGTCTATATGCACTATCATCACTAGTGCCATGTGATGGAGAAACGTCTATATGCACTATCATCACTAGTCCCATGTGATGGAGAAACGTCTATATGCACTATCATCACTAGTCCCATGTGATGGAGAAACGTCTATATGCACTGTCATCACTAGTGCCATGTGATGGAGAAATGTCCATATGCACTAACATCACTAGTCCCATGTGATGGAGAAACGTCTATATGCATTATCATCACTAGTCCCATGTGATGGAGAAACGTCCACATGCACTATCATCACTAGTCCCATGTGATGGAGAAACGTCTATATGCACTATCATCACTAGTCCCATGTGATGGAGAAACGTCTATATGCACTATCATCACTAGTCCCATGTGATGGAGAAACGTCTATATGCACTATCATCACTAGTGCCATGTGATGGAGAAACATCCATATGCACTATCATCACTAGTGCCATGTGATGGAGAAACGTCCATATGCACTATCATCACTAGTCCCATGTGATGGAGAAACGTCTATATGCACTATCATCACTAGTGCCATGTGATGGAGAAACATCCATATGCACTATCATCACTAGTGCCATGTGATGGAGAAACGTCCATATGCACTATCATCACTAGTGCCATGTGATGGAGAAACGTCTATATGCACTATCATCACTAGTGCCATGTGATGGAGAAACGTCTATATGCATTATCATCACTAGTGCCATGTGATGGAGAAACATCCATATGCACTATCATCACTAGTCCCATGTGATGGAGAAACGTCTATATGCACTATCATCACTAGTGCCATGTGATGGAGAAACGTCCATATGCACTATCATCACTAGTCCCATGTGATGGAGAAACGTCTATATGCACTATCATCACTAGTGCCATGTGATGGAGAAACATCCATATGCACTATCATCACTAGTGCCATGTGATGGAGAAACGTCCATATGCACTATCATCACTAGTGCCATGTGATGGAGAAAATTCTATATGCACTAATGTCACGAGTGCCATGTGATGGAGAAGAGCAAGAATGACATGGCACAAGCCTTAAGCCTGCACATAAACCCATGAGCTGGCCAGGTCCTGAGATAAAATACATACAATGAAGTTACAATGCAAGGAACCACGTTCAGTTGGTCAGGATATGTTTTAATCAGCTATGATCGACATTTTCGAAATGTCACACTTGATGGGTTTGTAGTCAGTGGAAGGGGGGTGATGATACTGATTGATAATATAGAAACGATAATTGAACAGATAAAAGACTGAACGCAAATGAAAAGTTAAATAGATGTAGCCTACGATGTTTCAGACACTGTACTTTTTTTTAAATAGTAATCTTTCATATCTACCAATCTTCCACAAAAAGAATTTCTAAAATAATATACGACTCTTGTGGCCCAGCACCGTGATCAACCAACAGCCACTCACCTAATATAATTCCATTTTTCGTTGTTGACTGAAACTACGTGATCGGTGAAATGCGCATGCACCGGGATAGCTGTGTCGTGTATGCTTCCGGTAACCATTGCCACCTTATTATCCTTGCTCGGTGAAACATTTTCATGTCATTCCACGTTATCCATGACAAAGATCCGTTGCATCGTAAAAATATTTGTCTCATATGATATCTCTGCAACTTTGCGGTGTTTATTTATCCCCATATTTACGTTTGTAATCTTGTCTTGCTGAAAAATTTAGCTGAGACAAAGGAAATGGCTGAACAACTAGATTTACAGGTCAGTACTGATGTCCCTCATGTCTCCTCAGCCAATCTACTTGATATGTAAAGCTAGAACAACAACACTAGCAGCAACGACAAGACGTTCAGAGTAATTGATAGGAAGAATAACAAACAGACAAGAGAGACAGAGACACAGATATGTGATAGAAAGAGACGGAGAAAGTTAATCATGATAACAGCTAAAAGAAAATTCGACCCCTGAAACTAAAATACATTACTCAAGGATGATAGGTCCCACTGGACCTGTTTCACAACCAGCCCCTTGCTATTCTGCATATATATAAACAAACATAAAAAAAAACGAAATGCATTTATTAAAACTTGGAAAAATAAAATGACAATGCATTATATAAGAATTACAAATATACATATCAAAGGAAGAAAGAAACGGAAAGAACAGAAAAATAGGAAGAGGTTGAGCCGAGTGCTGGAATGGTTTGGAGAGAGTGTGGAGATAGGGGGAGAATGGATCGGAGGGGGTGAGGGGAGGGGTGGGAGGGAACAGGAGAGAGGAGGAAAAAGGTCAGATTAGGACAAGCTCGCCAGAAGCGCCGAAAGGAGTTTTCTTTTGTTTTCCTTCCTCGTTTATTTTTTCTTGTTTCTTTCTTTCTTTTTTTCTTTCTTCTTTCCTTTCTTCCTCTTCTGTCCGTCTTCTTTCTTTCTTTCTTTCTTTCTTTCTTTCTTTCTCTCTCTCTCTCTCTCTCTCTCTTTCTTTCTTTCTTCTTCCTTCTCTCTCTCTTTCTTTCTTTCTACATTTTTCTTTCTTCGACGAACAACACCAAAGAAAAGCATGAAAAAGCACTTCAAGGGAGATGTACTCGCAGCGACAAGGGATAGATTCGTGCAGAGGGCCATGATCGTCAACGCCATGAGGCAGGCACATGATGATGATGATGATGATGATGATGATGATGATGATGATGATGATGATGATGATGATGATGATGATGATGACGACGATGATGATGATGATGACTTCCTCTTTCTTCGTCCTTCTCCTTCTGTTTTCTTCTTTTCCATTCTTTTCTTTTTTCTTTTTTTTTTTTTTTTATCTTTTCTTTTTCTTCTTTTTTTTAAGCTGACCTAAATCTACAGGTAATGACAGCGGACTAGTTTCTTGCAGGTTTGTTGGCACCAGTTATTTTCTGAGGGGGGGTGTTTTGTTTTCTTTTCTTTTTCTTTTCTTTTCTTTTCTTTTCTTTTCTTTCTTTTCATTTCTTTTCTTTTCTTTTCTTTTGTTGTAAGACTGTGTTTTTGTCTCGGTCTGTCTGTTTGTCTGTCTATTTGTCTGTCTGTCGGTTGCTCTCTCTCTCTCTCTCTCTCTGTCTATTTGTCTGTCTTCTAAGTGTCTGTCTGTCTCTCTGTCTATCTGTTGGCCTCTGTCTGTCTTTCTCTGTGTATGCCTGTCTGTCTGTGCCTGTGTTGGAAGGAGTGAGGAGAGGGAGGGAAACTCTACCCTATCACCATCGCTTAAAATCAACCAGAATGAGAAAGAAGCTGACAATGACTTAGAAATATTGACTTGTTAGCAGCACAGACCTGATAAAATCGGTTTGCGTTCGAACTCTGAATCTCATCTTATAAAGACAGAAGAAAGAAAGAAAGAAAAAAGAAAGAAAGAAAGAAAGAAAAAAAAGACTGACAGAAAGACAGAAAAAAGAAAGAAAGACAGAAATGAAAGACAGAAGGAAAGACAGAAAGAAAGACAGAAGAGACAGACAGACAGAAAGACAGAAAGAAACAGAAAGAAGAAAGAAAAGAAAAGAAAGAAGAAAGAAAGACAGAAAGAAAGAAAGAGAAAGAAAGAAACAGAAAGACAGAAAGACAGAAAGAAGAAAGACAGAAAGACAGAAAGAAAGAAAGACAGAAAGACAGAAAGAAGAAAGAAAGAAAGAAAGAAAGACAGAAAGACAGAAAGAAAGAAAGACAGAAAGACAGAAAGACAGAAGAAAGAAAGAAAGAAAGAAGAAAGACAGAAAGACAGAAAGACAAGAAAGAAAGAAAGAAAGAAAGAAAGAAAGAAAAGAAAGTGATCTCAAATTTACCTAGGTAGGCCTGCCTATTGCTATCCAAACCTTAACCCTACCGAAGTTTTAT
>JAPXFY010000016.1:15667313-15689813 GCA_030674185.1 Monoplex corrugatus | reverse complement strand
TGCGCGTAAGGTAAGGTGTTATAATCACTAAGACACACACGTGTGTTAAGTGAATGCATGTGTATGAACATTTCCTAAACAAAAAATATGGACTTGGGCAGAACATGAGTGTCGATATATGCGAGCACGTGCGTGTATTCTTCCAGATCAGAAAGAACATGTGACGTGATGCCTAGCGAATATCAAAAAGTGATTATTCTCTCTGCCTGGGTACAACCATTCCACAAAACCTGGATTAAAAAGCGATTAAACTAAGAATGCTCTCCAGGGGGCTTTTACAACACCGAGTATTAGCAGACACGCTGACCTATTTCATAAAAGAGCGGTCCCAGTTTCATCTCCCTCGCTCCTCGTGCCATCATCATCCCCATCCCCCATCCCCCTACCCCCCTACATCCACATCCCCGCTAACCCTCCTTTCTTCCGCCCTCTCCCCCCACCCTCCCCACTTCTCTTCCCCCCCCCCCCCCCCCACTCTTCCCAAGGTTTACTGTCTTTGCTGAGCCAGTAACGTCTCGTCTGGTGCTTTGTTTACTAGAAGAGATAAACGAAAATCTCATTTTCACTGTGAAATATCTGTGTCTCTGTCTCTGTGTCTGCCTGTCTGTCTGTCTGTCTGTTCTTCTGTCTGTTTGTCTGTGTCCGTGTCCGTGTCTGTGTCTGTGTGAGTCTCTCTCTCTCTCTCTCTCTCTCTCTCTCTCTCTCTCTCTCTCTCTCTTTCTCACTCTGAGTACATGTGTGTCTGTGCCTGTGTGTCTGTGTATCTGAGTGTGTATGTGTGCATGTGTGTATGTGTATAATGTGTGTGAACGTGTGTGAATGTGTTGTGTCCTCTGTGTGTGTGTATGTGTCTGTGTGTGTGTCTATGTGTGTGTGTGTGTGTGTGTGTGTGTGAGTGTGTGTGTGTGTGTGTGTGCGCACGTGTGTGTGTGTTTGTATATGTGAGTGTATGTGAGTGTTGTGTCATTGTGTGAGTGTGTGCGCGTGAGTGTGTATCTTCATGTGTGTGTGTGTGGTGTGTGTGTGTGTTGTGTGTGTGTGTGTGTGTGTATCTTCATATGTGTGTGTGTGTGTATCTTCATGTGTGTGTGTGTGTGTGTGTGTGTGTGTGTGTGTGTGTGATGTTAAACGACGATAAAACAGCCATATCTTTGCCCCACGTCATGTCGTCACCTGCTGTGAGCAAAGCAATGAGGTGGATAGAGGTGGAGGTGGAGGTGAAGGAAGAATGGAGAGGATGGTTTTGACGTCAAGCAGGTGCGGTGGTGGTGGTGGTGGTAGTGGTCGTAAGGGCCAACCGACTACGGTGTCATCGATGATGGATAGATAATACAGTAGATCTCAGAGTGGTTCAGGGGCACTTTTTCTGACTGATTGCAGCGATTTCGGCCTTTGCTTTACGGCAAACTGTTGGCAGTAGACACACCACGAATGGCACGATTGTAGGTCCCTTAACCCTTTGACTCTCGAACCCTGCCCACCAGCATCATGCATTGTCAACCATGCTAGCAAAGCAAAAACTTAACCATTTGATTTCCTCACTCTATCCAACAGCTTCCTGTGAGGAAGCTGGTGGATAGGGTGATGGTGAAGGAGTCAAAGGGTGAAGTTTTAGCAGTTGGTGGATAGGGTGCGGTAGTCAAAGGGTTAAGTGAACAGCAGCACTGTATCCATATAGCATTCTAAAGAAAAAAAGCATGTTCCGTTTATTTTCAGTACTTCTTTCTATTTATCTGATGCTCTTTTTCCCTCCAGTTACCCTGTTGTGATTAGGTGTTCTAATTTATCTTGTCTCATAAAATGTCTCTAAATGTGTTGTCTTTTCCTTATCTTCTTCACTGATGTTCTTTTTGTGTTTGCCTCTTTCAAGACTTTCTTGTTTGTTTTCTTTGTTGCACATGGAACTCTTAACATTCTTCTTAGAAACCACATTTTAGCTGCCTCTATCTTGTTCTGGCTTTGCGTGTTGACCGTCCATACTTCACATCTGTACAGTAATATCGGTTGTATATACACTGAAGAACTCTCTTGCTGATAGGCATTTTGTTGGTAAGAACGCTTTTCATTTTCTTGAATGCTGTTGTGACTTGGCCGATTCTACTGGCTATTTCTAATGTGCATCTGCCTCCTGGTGAGATGACTTCCCAGACGTTTAAACTTATCAACTTGTCTCAATTGGTGCTATTTGCTGTTATTTTGCAAGAGGGGATTTTTGTGCTTTTTACCGATTACTATGACTTCAGTCTTCTTGCTATTTAGCTCCAGCCCTCTATTTCTTCCTTCTATTTGTATCATGTTCACATGATTTTGTAGAGTTTTTTGGGTTTTTTTCGTTTTCTGCAATTATCACGGTGTCAACTGCGTAACAAAGATTGTTTATCATATTTCCTCTAACCTTTATCCCAGGGCATTCTTCTAGGTTTCACGTGATGGTTTCACTGTAAAGTGCAAACAAATCTGGTGACAGAACACATCCCTGCCTAACCAATCTTTTGATATTTTGGAAAGAGCTTTTATTATTTTCTACTCTTATAGCTGCTGTTTGTTCCCGATACATATTCCTTATTATTCTTAGATCCTTTCCATCAACATTGAGCCTTTCTACTTTGGTTGATCAATTCTTCGTGTCTTACCTGATCAAAAGCCTTCTATAATCAACAAAACATAAACAAAAACCCTTATTCAATTCAACTGATCTTTCAATGAGAGATCTTACGGTGTATATGGCATTAATAGTTCCTTTCCCTTCCACAAATCCACATTGTTCTTTTGCTGTTTCTCTTTTGATTCTGTTCCTTGTCCTCGTCATGATTATTCTTCATAGAATCTTTGTTACATGACTCATCAAGCTGATTGTACGATGAAGTTCGCATTCTATAGCCCCTGCTTTTTGGTGTCAAGAGTGGACAAATCCTTTGAACCTTCTGGGAATTTCTGAATCTCTTTCCTTTCTTATGATTCCAGAATATGTTGTATGTACGTGTGTATGTATATGCGCACGTGCGCGTGTGTGTGTTTGTTTGTGTGTGTGTCTGTGTGTATGTGTGTGTGTTCTCGTGTGTGTGTGTGTGTGTGTGTGTGTGTGTGTGTGTGTGTGTGTGTGTGTGTGTGTGTGTGTGCGCGCGCGTACTCATACAACTAGAGCACAATGGTGTCATGTATGCTGGCAAATTAGTTGGGTCCTCTGATTCATTCATGATTCTCTCCTTACTTCTCCTAATAAAAATTAGAATAACAATGCCTGGTGATTACTTCTAACTCAGTGTCATCAATCTTAGGCACTGTATTTAACCCTTTGACTTGTGCACCTGTCCACCAGTATCTTGCGTTGTCAACCATGCTAGCGAAGCAAACACTTAACCCTTTGACTCCCTCACCCTACCCACCAGCTTCCTGCAGGAAGTTGGTGGATAGGGTAGAGGAGTGAATTTTTTTTTTTTTTTTTTTTTTTTTTTTTTGCAGCGGTTGGATTGGGTGTGGGAGTCAGAAGGTTAATCCATAAAAAATCCTCCTTGAACACACTCTGTCCTTGTCCTCTACACACAGCTTCAGATTTAACAGGAGAAAAGATCATAAAAGAGGGGCAGGGAAACACACATGGATCAGAGAAAGAAAGAGGGAAGGAGGTCTAAAGGGTCCGGGCTTTAGTTGACCCACGTCTCTGGAACTAGGCCTGTTTGCTCTCCATTCAGTCAGTCTGTCTTTCAGGGGGGGCACAATGCTGGTATAATTTGCACGGCACACTCAGACCTGATCATGATCTCATGCAAATCCTGTGCGTACAAAGTGGACAGTGCCAGATGCCGCCTCTGTTCAGTTCTATGCCCTGTCTCACGTGCCGACTGCGTCAGAACAGCGCGGGGACAAACACTAAACTGTTCCTGTTTGCGCTCTTTTCTTCTCTCCAAACAGGAAGCTTGAACAATGGCGTGGTGGTTCTGAATGCGTGACGCGCGGCTCTGCGCAGAGAAATCACCATGCTAATGACTGTGGGAGCACTACGGATGGCGAAATGCCTGTGACACTGTGGTATAAAGAGTGCTATTCTGGACGACTTGATGAAGGGTGGGGTGAGAGGCATTGTGGACGAGGATGTCTTGTCATCAGGGAGCGGTGTGGTACCAGTGCTAAGTCAGGATGTTTTAGTGTTGATGACCTGCGGGTGCCTTGTCAGGAAGCAACATCAATCACAACAGGATTCAATCAACTATTGATCAACTGTCAACTGCCAGGCGCCAAGGAGATGAATAATGTTGGTATCTCAGAGAGCAAGCTAAGCTAACATGAAAAATTATCTTTTCTTCCTTCATGCATCCCAAAGGAGAGAACGTCATATTAATCTTTGATTCCCGCACCCTGTCCACCAACTTCAAAAACGTACCCCTTTTACTCCCTCACCCTATTCACCAGCTTCCTGCAGATGGTGAATAGGGTGAGGGAGTCAAAGGGTTAAGTTTTTGCTTTTGCTATCATGGTTGACAATGCAGTATGCTGATAGACAGGCTGCGGGAGTCAAAGGTTAATGTGGGTTGTTGTTTTTTTTCCTTTGGCTCAGGCTCATTGCTGATCTCCACCAGTGACGTACGAATAGTAATAATGATGAATTCTGCAAAGTGTCCTTCTTGTAAAAAGCCCAAAATTCTGATGAGGCAAACTAAACTGACAGCTCCACGTTTGCAAATATAAAAAACTCATGGATATTTACAATAACAATAATAACCTGTAGAAGATGGTACTGTTGACTCTTCAGACAACGTAATGATGATGTACTGTCCTGGATGAACACCAACAGACTAAAGTCGGGCACAGACAAAGCGAAAGTGATACTTCATCATCATGTGCCCTGCCGCATGGCGTTGGTGATCATGGCCCTCCAAACGAATCTATCCCTTGTCACTGGAAGTACATATCCCACCATCTCTGTCCTCATCCACTCTGCAGATCTGTCCAATATTTTCTCCCTGGGTCTACCTACTGCTCTTTTTCCCTCCAGCTTTCCTGTTCTAACCAGGTGCTCTAATTTCTCTTGCCTCATAAAATGTCCCATAAATGTGATGCTTGATACCGCTAATTCTCAGATTGGTTGGTGATGAATGTGCAACTATTGGTGGTGCTGATTTTCCAGAACTCTGTGAAATGTTTCGGGATCAGGATTGACAGAAATCTGTATAGGCAAAAACACTTCAGCAACATGTGCTGTAGTTCTTATCTAGAGCTTAGGAGGATGGCCTCCATCAGACCATTTTGTCAAAAAAAATTATGCAAACGACTTGTCTCTGCTACAATAACTTCCCAGCTAGACTATTGCCATTCTGTGTCAGCTCACTTACCAGCACAGCAAATGTCTCGACTGCAAAGGTTTCAGAATAATGCAGTTTGTCTAATCATAAAGACACGAAGGCGTGATCATGTAAAACCATCACTCAAACAACAACAAATCTCACTACAGTATGTCCTTAAAATGGGGTCTATACTGCAAATGTCCGTCACTCAACAGAGACATTCCAAATCTAAATTTTGCGAGATAGCAATTCACATAAAATCTAGTGACAATTCTGACTTTGCCAGACTAAAAATACAAACTTATTATCGAGAAACAAGTGACAAAGATTAACTTGCATTCGCCAACAGAGTGCGACTAGTCGACTGGAATCTATTTTTACCACTCTTAAATCTCCCATGTATGAAGTATGTTCTTTTTCATGTTGTCAGATGTAAAAAAAAGTTCTTCTTATGTGTATGAATTGAAATTATTATCATTTTTTGTTTTCTTTTGTTACTACATTGTTGATGTCTATTCACTGTTAAAAATGAATAAAAAAAAAAGGTGAAAAAAATATTTTTACCACTCTTTCCTTCCTCTCCAACCTCGAGCACTCATCCAAGCATCCACACATTGGGATAATGTGGTTTGAAACTAAAGGTCCCTTCTTTGCTTGTAATCACACGAAAACCCTCTGTCAATCTCTCTTTTTGTGATTTTTTAAACTCTATCTACCTTCCATCCTTGTCCTGTTGATTTTATTTCCTTCTGGCATAGCGGAATGCACAAACAGTTCAAACAGAGACATGCTGTGAACAAAGAATAGAATCAATATCCTAAAAGATCAGATACGTGTATGAAATTGCTCATCCTGCAGAAATCAGCGAAGGACAAGATGGCATGTGGATTAGTTTAAAAAGGCTGCTGCAACCCATGTATGTATGAAACAAATAGATCGCTTTTTGCCATGCCAGCAACCCAGCGTCATGTCTGCGATCGATCAAAGTGTTAATAAGAAAAAAATGTGCATAAGAGTATAATGTTACATTCTACATACATTATGGTAAACCTATTCCTTTAAAACGGCAAGTGCTTCCAAGCATACTAATCTTTTGACTCCCGCACCCCAATCCACCAGCTGCAAAACCCTAACCCTTGGACTCCCTCAACCTATCCACCAGCTTCCTGCGGGACGTTGGTGGATAGGATAAGGGAGACAAAGGGTTAAGATTTTGCTTTGCTAGCAAGCTGACAATGCAAGATGCTGGTGGACAGGGTGCAGGAGTCAAAGGGTTAAAAAGACAAGCCGACTGTTAGGGAGTTAGAATTTCAGTTTGTTTAAAGATTTATCACACTCAGATAATTCCGTATGCGTGCCACTGGATTCTAACAGTTTTACCTGACAGACTCTTTGAGCTTGCGCAAAACTGGACGCGTTGGCAAGGTTTCAGAATGGAGATGGGTGGAAGATACCTAAGAAACGCTCAACTTTCACCACCAGAATAAATAAATCATTAGGATGTCTGGCGAGTGGCACTGTCAGAGAACCATTCCCAAAAGAATCCACAATTGTTTTTTCTCGCTCCTTTCCCTTCGGTTCCCTCCCCTTTCGCGCAGTTGTCGGTCTTGAGTGGAAGTCTAGTCCCTGTGGTGCAGTCCTCTTGCCAATCAGAAGGACAAACATACACTTCTTTTCTCACATACTACTGAGACAAGTTGGCACGGGTAGTCAGCCATCCCTGCCAACATATGACTGCTTCCTTTACTTTGCCTCCATTTCTCCTGCACAGTTGATCCACACTGACAGATGTTTTTTGTGGGATGAACTTCGGTCGATCGCCATGGAATTTAGAACATTCAAAACCAAAATGAAAGTCGTAGCTGAGCCATTGCCATCACAAAAACCTACGCATTCTGCTTTGTTTATCTAGTCCTTTGCGTCTAATGAATTAAAATCTCAAGCTTGTGACAGTTGGAAAAGGAAACAAAAAAGTAAAGATCTGTTAACTGTGTAATACAACGGACCATGATTAATGACCAGTTGGAATTTCCGTGTGCGTGTGGAAGGAGATTCACCACCAAACGCGGCATGAAGATCCACAGGACAAAAATGGGCTGTTTGAAGACACATACGAACCAGCAGCAGCGCACTGCGATAGCAGGTGAGACGTTGGATGACCAAGGCCAGGAATTAAACCATAGTGCCAAGGACATCCACGCTGACGGTTCTGATGCGGATTTTGCACAAGCTCTTAACGCCAAACGTGGAAAACTCAATTTGCCGCCTGCCGGTGCAAAAGAACAATGGGAGAAATTAGATGAGGAACTTGTCCTTAAGCTGAATGCGCTAATAGGGAACAGTACGCTGGAACACAAACTTGACACATACGGAGACATCATATACTCTATCTGCAGGGACACTTATGGAGTGAAGCAGCCAAAGACAAAAACGCCTCCCCAGAAATCCAGAAGACAGCAGCAGATGGAGAGCATCCGGAGGGAGAAAAGGAAGCTTAAAAAGCGAATGAAAACTGCCTCAGAATTCGAGAAGCAAGGGCTCCTGGAACTCTGGAAAGATCTGAAGGCCAAACACAATGCTCTCAGCAAAGTGGAATCAGCAAGGCGAAGAAAGAGCAAAAAGAAGAAGACTCAAGATCGTTTCTTCAAAGATCCCTTTGACTTTGCAAGAAAGCTGTTTGAACAACCCAAATCAGGGACTCTCACAGTGGGCAAGGAAACCCTAGAGCAGCATCTCAGGGAAACATATTCCGATTCTCAGCGCGAGGCACCACTTGAAATCCAAAATCTGGTTTGGCCTGCAGCGCCAGAAGGAAAATTCAATAACAAACCACCAACACTGGATGAAGTGAAGAACGTAGTAAAGAAAGCCAGAGCCAAGTCAGCACCTGGACCAAACGGAATACCATACCTGCTCTACAAGAAATGCCCAAAAGTGCTCGAGTGGCTCCACAAGATGATTCGATCAGCATGGAGGAACCAGAAGATCAGCGACCAATGGATGAGAGCTGAAGGAGTGTACATTCCGAAGGAGCAGAACTCCAGCAGCATCAATCAGTTCAGGCCAATATCACTTCTGAACGTCGAGGGGAAAATCTTCTTCTCTGTTATGGCAGCAAGATTGACAAAATACCTGACTGAAAACAAGTATCTGGATATGTCAGTCCAAAAGGGAGGCATACCAGGAATGCCTGGATGCTTGGAACATGCCACGTTGATTTGGGATGCCATCCAAAAAGCAAGAACAGAGAAGAGAGACATTGACGTAGTTTGGCTTGATCTGGCGAATGCATATGGATCAGTTCCACACGATATGATCCAGCTGGCTCTTGAAATGTATCACATCCCAGAAAACATCCGAACAATGCTGAGGAAGTATTTCCAAGGGTTCTCAATGCGGTTCTCTACCAAAGAATACACCACGGACTGGATAGACCTAGAGGTGGGCATTGCAATGGGCTGTGCAATCTCTCCCATACTGTTCGTGTTGGCAATGGAAGTCATCTTGAAAGCTGCAATGAAGAGTTCAGGTCCAGTGAATCTGGGAGATGGATACCAGATGCCTCCTCTGAAAGCTTTCATGGATGACACAACAGTCTTGTCCACGGATGAGGAAGAGACACACCAAATCTTAAAGCAGCTGGATAAGCTGGTGGCCTCTTCAAGAATGAGGTTCAAACCTAAGAAATCCCGAAGTCTCTCAATGCGAAAAGGAAAAGTGGCAGATTCAGTCAAATTCATGGTAGCCAACCAAGCCATCCCCACTGTCACAGAAGAGCCAGTAAAAAGTCTCGGAAGATGGTATGATGACTCCCTGAAAGACACACAAAGGGGATGTGAAACCAAGCAAACAGCAGAAGAAGGCCTGAAGAAAATAGATAACTGCGGACTGCCAGGCAAATACAAAGTCTGGTGTCTACAGTTCATGCTGATACCAAAGCTGCTGTGGCCACTGCTAATCTATGACATTTGCACCAGCACAGTCGAAGCAATGGAAGCCAAAATCAACAAATACACAAGAAAATGGCTCGGTGTCCCACCTGGTCTCACTGATGTTGCATTCTACTGTCGTCAAGCAATGCTGAAGCTACCTCTGAAATCCATAGTGGAGGAATACAAAGTTGGAAAAGCAAGACTGTTGAGCATGCTGGAGGAATCGGAGGACAATATCGTGAGAGCAGTTCATCCAAAGCTGAGAACTGGCAGAAAGTGGAAAGTCCAAGAGGCTGTAAACAATGCCAAGAGAAACCTCAGCATCAAAGAAATAATTGGACACACGCAAACCAACAGACAGGGACTGGGAGCAACAAAAATGCAGTGGTGGTCCAAAGCCAAAGGGAAGGAAAAAAGAGACATGATCATACAGGAGTTGAAGGAAGAAGAAGATGTCAAAAGAGTGCAGAAGGCAGTCCAGCAAGGTCAACAGGGGCAATGGACAACATGGGACAGTGCACTCCAAAGAAGTCTCAGCTGGAACGATATGTGGCACATGGCTCCTCTAAGGATAAGCTTCCTCCTCAGATCTGTATATGACCTGCTCCCCTCGAATGCAAACTTAGTGAAATGGGGGAAAGCAGACGACCCAGCATGTCCGCTCTGTCAGAAGAAACAAACAGTGGAACATGTCCTAAGCTCTTGCAAAGTAGCGCTAGCCCAAGGAAGGTATACATGGAGGCACAACCAAGTTCTGAAAGTGATCACAGATGTGGTTAGCGAAAAAACCATGACCCCAAACGCACCAATTGCTATGACAACGTTCTACAAAGCAGGAGGGAAACAGGTCTGGCCCGAAAGGGCTATGACAACCAGCACATTGCCAAAGGGTCTTCTGGATGGAGCAGTCGACTGGGAGTGTACAGCAGACCTCCCAGAGTGGAGAAATTACCCAGATGTCATCAGCAAGACAGGCATGAGACCAGACATCGCTCTCCACTCTGACTCCTCGAAACAAGTGATTCTGATAGAACTCACTGTGCCATACGAAAGCAGAATGGAAGAAGCACATATCTACAAGACCGAAAAATACGCCGGTCTTGCCAGCACCCTGAAGAAAGCAGGTCTGCGGGTCAAAATCTTCGCCATAGAGGTCGGGGCAAGAGGGTTTGTGGGCACCTCCGCTTATGATCTCATGAAACAACTCGCCATTTCTGGGAAGAAGAGGACTAGAGCCCTTAAAGCGATGGCAGAGGCAGCAGAAAGGAGCTCAAGCTGGATCTGGGCAAGGAGGAACCAAAAAAGTGAACTTCATAAGGATTAAATTCCCTACAGATGATGTGTGCCCCGTTAGCACATTGGTAAAACCGCGTACCGCAGTTCTGAAGCGCAGAATCGCCCAGGTTCGATCCCCGGCGTGGGGAAAAAAAAAAAAAAAAAATAGACAACAGCAGACGGGCATCCAGGAGTCATAGAGGCCGCAACAGGGGAAACAGGGCCGAAACACTTGTCTAAAGGGGGTTACTTCTCTGAAGACCTTCTGTTGTCTAGCTCTCCCTAGAGTTTCTTTCTACTTTTCTGTTCCAAATTTGACCTTGAAATTCATGTTTATTGCTGTTTTCCAAAGATTTGTTCCAGACTTGCTAATAATTAACCTGGGTGAGTAAGTCAACACACCACCAAACCAGGTTATTTCCTTTACAGTAATCCTCATCATCAAGCGCCCTGTCACATGGCGTTGACGATCATGGTCCTCCATCATGCATCTATCCCTTGTTGTCGCAAGCACACCTTCCACTCTCTCTGTCCTCAGCCATTCTGCAAGTCCGTCCAATACTTTTTTCCCTGGGTCTACCTGGTGTCTCTTACCCTCCAGCTTTCTTGTTGTGACCAAGTGCTCTAATTCCCCTTTCCTCGTAAAATGGCCTATAAATGTTGCCTGTCTTTTCCTAATCTTCCTTACCAATGATCTTCTTCTGTCTGCCTCCAGCAAGACTGTCTCGTTTGTTTTCTTTGCTGTCCATGGAACTCTCAACATTCTTCTTAGAAACCACATCTCGGCTGCCTTAATCTTGTTCTGGCTTTGCTTGTTGACTATCCACGCCTCACAACCGTATAACATTATTGGTTGTATATAATATTCAAGAAATCTCTTCCTGATGTTAATTGATAGGCATTTGTTGATAGGAACGTTTTTCATCTTATTGAATGCTGTTTTGGCTTGGCCGATTCTGCTGGCTATTTCTGATGTGCATCTGCTGTCTGGTGAGATGATCGTTCCCAGATATTTAAACTTATCATTTTGTCTCAAGGTTGTGCCGTTTGCTGTCATTTTGCATGCGGGGATTTCATGGTTTTTACTGATTTACAGTAATAATGCCTGAAAGTCCATAGAAGCCATCAAGTATTGATTAAGCCAGCAACTAGAGAAGACTGAACATTACTGCATCGTCATTTTAGTACTCTTCTGATGCAATATGCTTAAGACACCAATTACTAAGCCGTCTACTCGCGATAGCACATGCAATATACTGAAGACACCAATTACTAAGCCGTCTACCGGCGATAGTAACTCTTCAGTTACGGGGCCAGACAAGGTGAATGTACTTACTGTCTAGCCAACAGAACTACTAACACCAAAGACCTTTCAGCGAAGTTACCTCAAAATCCTGGTAGCGGAAGAAACTGAAATTGAAGACAACGTGCGAATAGGACATCATCACTGAACATAGTTTGTAAATTTCAAGGATCTGGAGCCATATGAGAACGATGAGTGATAGCTGATACCACTGTAAAACACTGTCTTTTTTTAAATGTCATACGACCCTGCAGTTTCAGTCTATTTAAAGAGCTTCCCAGGGTGAGGGGATCTTTGGTCTCAGTAATATGGTGTAAGTCAATGTGTACAGTGCAATGGACTGTACTGCATTAAATGAAGAACACTATCAAAAACAAAAACATGTTATAATTAACCAGCGCCACAAATCCTTGATTCTCCTAGAATGATGGATGTACTTATCGAGGAAGATGTGTGTGAATAGCATTTCCAAAGAAACTTCTGACGATATTCAATTTTCTTCCATTTGGTGATAGTCTGTCTACATTGGCTTCTTTGCACATCAAAAGTCATTTTATTTGAACCTTCTTCAAGGTCACACTGACCTTAAAAACTAGAAATTCTGCATTGCCTGTGATCACTTTTGTATGAAAGAAGACATTGTCAGAATGTCTTTACTATTTATATCTTAAAAAGCGACACAGCAAAATATTTCAATAGAAAGTCCATCACAAATTAAAAAAATGACAGACATCTGTATATATGTCTTCTATAGTTAAACCTCTACCGAAATTATCTATCTTCATCCAGTCAAACTACAGTCATCACCACTTATACTATTTTGTAATAAGTCAGACGGTAGTTAACAGATTTGATTTAGCAGTATTTCTTTTGTTAAAACCTGTACCAATTTTATCCTTACCTAGATGTGACCAATACCCTTTAAAATGAAACCACACTACTCCCCCCCCCCACCACCCCAACCAAGGAAACAAAGACAGACAATCAGACAGATAGATACATATATGGACAGACAGAAACAGCCAGACAGAATCGCAAGTAAAACTTGTTTGTCATCAATATAAAACGATCTCGTCTTTAAAAAGGGAAAGGAAAAAAAGGTACATTAAACAAACAAACAAAAAGATGGCAAACTGGATCAGAAAATTCAAACACAAGACTCATTGCCACCATGCCGACCCTTCCCAAGCAAAGCAAGCACTTGGATGCAAATGAGATACACACAACGAACAAGAAAGAAGGGAGTAGCTCCTTTTCTCGTCTATGTGATCACACCACACACACCACACCGCTAATTCCATCCACTACTTCAAGCAGCGATGGCCCAGTCAGTGTAATGCCGTTGGCCAATAAATGTCTGAAATTACGGGCAAAAGACACGGCATTAAATTAGCAGGGCCACCAAACATTTCTATGAATAGTGATACCACTTATCTGGAATTGCTTCCAGACTGCACACAATCAAATTAAGAACAGAAGAGAGAAAAGAGTGAAGGAGGGGGGGGTAGCTAAAAGGGAGGAAATGAAGGAGGTGAAGCAATATATTTCAACTGATATAAATCGCAGGAAAAATGTTTCAGACAATGAGGGACAATGGACAAATTTGAAAAAAGAAACCCTGAATGAATGAAGCTTGTGAAGAAATCCCTAAAGCTGAATTAAAAGCACAGACGTATTGAATTAAAAAAAGAAGTTTTAGACTTGATAAATGAGCACAAGAAAGTAAATGGAAAAGTGGAAGGGTACAAAAAGATAGATAAGGAAAGCAGGGATCAATTCTTTTAATCTCAGATGCTTGGCTAGAAACAAAGTGCAAAGAAATAGAAGATCGATGCAAGACAGATATTAAGTTTATATACAAAAATACTGAAGAAACTGCCCACAGGAAAAGACATGCACATAAACTGATTGCTTTAAATCAAAAGATGCTGCGAGTGTTATGGAAAAAGATAGAATATTAGGAGAATACATCGAAGATCATTTTGACGATGACAGTAAGGAGGAAACCATCATTAGAAAGAACTTTGAAGGACCACCAATAATGAAAGATGCATCAGAACAGCGTTAAAAAGATGAAACAAGGGAAACCCCAGGACTAGACAATGTTACTAAGAAACGATTGGGGCTCTAGATGAATTTGATGTTAAAAAAGTAACAGTCCTCCTCAATGAAATTAATGACACTGGAAAATCCCTAAAGATATGTCAAAGTCAATTTTCTTTCAAAGAAAGCAGAGGCTATAAAATGCGAACTCCATCCTACAATCAGCTTCATGAGTCATTTGACAAAGATTCCATTAAGAACAGCCACGAAGAGGACAAGGAATAAAACCAAACCATAAATAGCAGAAGAACAATGTGGATTTGTTGAAGGGAAAGGAAGCGTTAATGCAATATATATCATAACAACTCTCATAGAAAGATCAATTAACTGGAAAAACTCAGTAATGATGGAAAAGATCAAAGAAAAATATGGAATACGTATCGGGAACAAACGGTCGCAATAAGAGTAGAAAACGGTGTAAGTTCTTTTCAAAATATTAAAAGAGGGGTTAGACAGGGATGTGTTCTGTCACCAGATTTATGATTTGTTATGCAGTTGCAGAAAATAGAAAAGGCATACAAAATCTTGTGAATGTAATAGAAATTGAAAGCAGAAATAAACGACTAGAGCTAGATAGCAAGAACACCGAAGTCATGATAAGCAGTAAACATACACACACATACACACACACACACACACACCACACACACACACACACACACACACACACACACACATACACACACACACACACACACACACACACACACACACACACACACACACACACACACACACACACACACACACAATAAATCCCCTCATGTAAAATAATTAATGGCAACATAGAGATAAGCTGATGAATTCAAATATCTGGTGACAGTCATCTCATCAGATGTTAGATGTACATTAGAAATGTCCAGCAGAATTGGCCAAACTAAAACAGCATTCCAGAAAACGAAAAGTGCTCTTACCAACAAATGTCTCTCAATTGATATCAGGATGAGAGCTTTTCGGTGTTATATAGAACCAATACTATAGTAAGGATACGAAGCCTAGGCAATCAACAAGCAAAGTCAGAACAAGATTGAGGCAGGTGAAACGTAGTTTCTAAGCAGACAGTAAAGAGTTCCATGGACAGCAAAGAAAACAAACCAGACAGTCTTGAAAGAAGCAAACACGAAAAGAACATTAACGAAGAAGATTAGATAAAGATAAGCAACATTTATAGGATATTTTATGAGGCAAAAGAATTTTATCACAGCAGGAAAGCTAGAAGGGAAAAGCGCCAGTTAGACCTATGGAGAAAATATTAGACAATTTTCCAGAATGGCTCGCGGGGGATGGGGGGGGGGGGGAGACAAAAAGAGAAGGAGATATACTTTGCAGCGACAAAAGATAGATTCGTATGTAGGGCTATGATTGCCAACTCCAAGTGGCAAGGCACACAATGATGATATGTATCAATTTTTTACACAGGGAAAAAAATAAAGCACGAAGGAGGAAGAAATGGAGAGGAACAGGAAGAAGACACTGAGATGAAAGATTATGAGCACATGGAGGAGAAGAAGAAGAAAAGGAAGATGAAACAGAGGCGGAAAAGGAGAGACGAAGAACTACAGATGAAGTTTAGAACAACACAAATATAACACCATCAGCATACCACCATCATAATAAGAAGGAACTACAAGATGAAGTCTTAGAACAACAACAAATATAACACCATCAGCATCACCACCATCATCAATAAAAGAAGGAGGAACTACAAGATGAAGTCTAGAACAACAACAAATATAACACCTCAGCATCACCACCACATCAATAAAAGAAGAAAACTACAAGATGAAGTCTTAGAACAACAAAAAATATAACACATCAGCATCACACCATCATCATAAAGAAGGAAGAACTACAAGATGAAGTCTTAGAACAACAACAAATATACACCATCAGCATCACCATCATCATAAAGAGGGAGGAACTACAAGATGAAGTCTTAGAACAACAACAAATATAACACCATCAGCAACCACTCATCAATAAAAAAGGAGGAACTACAAGATGAAGCTTAGAACAACACAAATATAACACACCAGCATCACCATCATCATCAATAACAAGAGGAATACTAACAGAAAAAGCGAAAAAAGTATTGAGTGAACAATAAACATAGAAAGGAGTAAACATGACTCCACTAAATCACATTTTCTGTAAAATGACACAGATTGAGAACACTGCATTTGTCGCGTGGGAACTGCAACTGTCAGTGAATAGTTTAAGCTTGCCAAAGGAATGCAGACATTTTAGTTGCTTAGAGAGATCAAGAGAGAGAGATAGAGAGGAGAGAGAGAGAGAGAGGGGAGAGAGAGAGAGAGAGAGAGAGACAGAGAGAGCAGAAAGATTTGCATCATCAGTACGATACAACAAATCAATACAAGAATACACTTCCATTTATGAAGGCTACGGCAAAAACAAAAGAAAAAGAATTAAAAAGGTTTGGTTTTATTTTTGTTTTCCTGTTTCTCTCTTGCGGAGTGCACACTAATAACAGTTATTAATAAGAATCTAAAAATATCAAAATACTACGCAGTCCAAATATCAGCAGCATAAAATCTTTTAACAGACACAAAAAAATACTGGAAAAAAACAAATGACTTTCTGCATGTCAGACTGACATGCCAAATATTACAGAATAATTAGACAGGTTTGGGGTACCTGAAATCCCTTTCAAAAATGTTCTACAATTCACAGAAACAAAACATTACGATCAAATAATGTAATACAACACATTCTACCCAGAACGCGAACAAGAACAACAAAACTTCTATCGACAAGGACAGTGAGAAAATTAAATATAGAGTGAGCCAACGAGGGTACAGATAGAAAGAGAGACAGACAGACAGGCAGACAGATAGACAGAGACAGAGAGAGAGAGAGAAACAGAGACAGACAGACAGACAGACAGACAGACAGACAGAGACAGAGACAGAACAGACTCATAGACACAGACAGACAGAAACAAAGAGCGAAAGATCACAACAACAACAAAATAATAATAATAATGATAATACAGAAAAAAGTAATGGGGGAGATCCCAATGATTTTGAAAGTTTGCAGTTTGGAATTTTTTCAAAAGTGATTCATCTCAATCGGACAATTCAATATGCGCTCCATCCAATTCTGCCCGCCATTGTCTGCGAAAAGAAAAAGAACTTCGCGCTGGCATGATCTTAAAACAAGGAAGGGAGGGAATGGACCTATGAAATACCAAGCTGACACCACCAGAATGAATGGTGATGACCAACTTTTTGTATCTGCGAGGTAGGATTGATCCCGAGATCCTGAGTCCATGGGTTATTCAAAAGAGTCATCCAGCCAGCAGGGGGGGGGGGGGAAGGAGGGGGAGAGAATCTGTGGAGAGCCAGAGGGTTGAACCCAAGAACCTTTACATTATCAGCATGGAGCTCTAGCTGGATGACGTCAGGTGAACAGTTACTTTTGTTTTATATTTGTTTGTTTGTTTGTTTGCTTGCTTGCTTCTTTGTGTGTTTCTGCATGTGTTCCTGTGTGCTTTTTCTGTTTCTGTGTGTTTGTGTATTTGTTTCTGTGCTAGTTTATGTGTGTGTTTGTGGAATTTTTGTGTGTTTGTTTGTTTGTTTGTTTGTTTGTCTGTTTGTTTGATTGTTTGCTTGTTTGTTTGTTTGTGTTTCTTTGTTTGTGTGTGTGTTTATGCATATTGTTTCTGTGTTTGTGTTTGTGTGTATGTGTGTTCTTTCTTTCTTTCTTTCTTTCTTTCTTTGCTTGTTTGTTTGTTTTGCTTTGTTTCGCTGTTTGCTTTCCAGTTGGCTGCGGTATCTCGGTTGATGAAACAGACAGACAGACAAGCACAGAAAGAGACGGAGGGAGATGAGGGCAGCGACAGAGGAAAAGTCCAACAGAAAAGAGGACACATCTATACGCTTCTTATCGATCAAGCCGAATGGCTTGTGGGGTTGTGAGGTTTAGAGGGCGGAAGGGAGGTAGAGATGGTGGGAGTGGTGAGAGAGAGAGGGGGGGTGAGGGAATGAGATGGTAATGATTGGGGTGCTCGAGGAGAGAAGCAGTTCACCTCCACGTCCTTTCTTCCCCCTATCTTCTTTTTCTTCTTTTTGTTCTTCTTGTTCTTCTTCTTCTCCTCCTCCTCCTCCTCCTCTTCTTCTTCTTCTTCTTCTTCTTCTTCTTCTTCTTCTTCTTCTTCTTTCTTCTTCTTCTTCTCTTCTTCTTCTTTTCTTCTTCTTTCTTTCTTCTTCTTCTTCTTCTTCTTCTTCTTCTTCTTCTTCTTCTTCTTCTTCTTCTTCTTCTTCTTCTTCTTCTTCTTCTTCTCTTCTTCTTCTTCTTCTTCTTCTTTCTTCTTCTTCTTCTCTTTTGCGTGTGTGTGTGTGTGTGTGTGTGTGTGTGTGTGTGTGTGTGTGTGTGTGTGTGTGTGTGTGTGTGTGTGTGTGTGTGTGTGTATGTCTGTGTGTGTGTGTGTGCATGTTAGCATATGTGTGAATCCAATTTGTATTCTTGGTTGTTGGTTTTTGTTGTTGTTGTTTTTTGGGGGGTCTTTATTATTATTAATATAGTTAATTTTCCCCTTGTTTTGCTGTTGCTATGTTTTCCTTGGTTTATCGTTTACCGTGTTTGTTTGTTTGTTCCTTTGTTTGTTTCCTTCTTTGTTTGTTTGTTCCTTTGTTTGTTTCCTTGTTTGTTTCTTTGTTTGTTTTGTTTTTTTGTTGTTGTTTGATTCTTTCTTTATATGTTTCTTTTTTCGTTCGTTCGTTTTATTCGAACGTTCAATTCTTCGTTGGATGGTTGCTTGGGTGGTTGTAGGCTGCTTGCTTGCTTGCTTGCTTGCTTGCTTGCTCGGTTAGTTGGTGGGTTGGTTGCTTTTGTCGTCTTTCTTTCTTTCTTCTTCTTCTTCTTCTCTCTCTCTTTCTGTCTCTCTCTCTCTGTCTGTCTGTCTGTCTGTCTGTCTGTCTCTCTCTCTCTCTCTCTCTCTCTCTCCCTCTCTCTCTCTCTCTCCTACTTCTAATTCTTGAACCCTTACCGAGTCTCTCTTTCTCTCTCTCTCTCTCTCTCTCTCTCTCTCTCTCTCTCTCTTTCTTTCTTTCTTTTCTCTCTTCCGTTTCTCTCTCTTTATTGTTTTCTCTCTCTCTCTTTCCCCTCCCTCCCTCTGTCCACCCTTATAGCCAAACAATTAACAGCAGACAGAGCCAAATGGAGAACTTCTCTGTGACAGATATGAAATAACTACATTTTGATGAAATATTGACGCCAACTAAACAAAAAAAATCGAGACACATTACCTTCCCCCTTTCCCCTATCCATCCTCCCTGTACTCCCTAACACCAATCAAGCGAACACTCCAACACAAATGAGAAACATGCAAACTCAAAGGAAAAAGGAAACACGTCCTATTAGTCGTCGTCTGTGTGACCACACCACTCCCATATCACACCACTCCATCAATCCTAACCACCATGACCAGTAATGCCAAAGTCATCGTAATGCCAATAAACGTCTGAAATTGCGGGCAGGAAATGACAGGGCATTAAATTTGCAGGGCCACCAAACACCACTATGGATGGATAGTGATACCACTCCTCTGAAATCGCTTCCAGACACACGCAATCAGATCTCTTCTACCGATCTAAGAAGAGAATGGAGAGTACAGAGGTATAGAGAGTGGACTGACAGAGGAGATAAATCGAATCTTGGCGTGGTGGGGAGACGGAAGGGGTAAAATAAAGAACGAACATGTTGACAGAAAGGAAGAAGAGGAGAAGGAGGAGGAGGATGTCGACAAGAGAAAGGGAAGAAGAAGAGACAGAAGGAAGAGGAGACGATTTAGAGAGAAAAAAAAAGACGAAAGAAGGAGAGGAATAGCGGAAGGGCAGAAAACAAGAAAATCAATAACAAGATTGACTAAACAAAAAGAAGAAAGGAAAAAATACATTAAAATGAAACAAATCACTTTCAACACGCACAGTAGTGATCATTCCAAAAACTTACTTTTCTTTTTAAATGTAAACACTGCATTACCTTCCCCCTTCTCCACTCACCCTCCTTAAACCCCCGAACATCAATCAAGCAAACACTCTAAAACCCAAATGAGAAACACACAGACTCAAAGGAAAAAGGAAACACGTCCAATTTGTCGTCGTCTGTGTGACCACACCACTCCCACATCACACCACTCCATCAATACTAACCACCATGACCAGTACTGCCAAAGTCATCGTAATGCCAATAAACGTCTGAAATTGCGGGCAGGAAATGACAGGGCATTAAATTTGCAAGGCCACCAAACACCACTATGGATAGTTATACCCACTCATCTGAAATCGCTTCCAGACACACGCAATCAGATCTCTCTACCGATCTAAGAAGAGAATGGAGAGTAGAGAGGTATAGAGAGTGGACTGACAGAGGAGATAAATCGAATATTGGCGTGGTGGGGAGACGGAAGGGGTAAAATAAAGAACGAACATGTTGACAGAAAGGAAGAAGAGGAGGAGGAGGATGTCGACAAGAGAAAGGGAAGAAGAAGAGACAGAAGGAAGAGGAGACGATTTAGAGAGAGAAAAAAAAGACCAAAGAAGGAGAGGAATAGCTGAAGGGCGGAAAACAAGAAAATCAATAACAAGATTGACCAAACAAAAAGAAGAAAGGAAAAAATACATTAAAATGAAACAAATCACTTTCAACACGCACAGTAGTGATCATTCCAAAAACTTACTTTTCTTTTTAAATGTAAACACTGCATTACCTTCCCCCTTCTCCACTCACCCTCCTTACACCCCCGAACATCAATCAAGCAAACACTCTAAAACCCAAATGAGAAACACACAAACTCAAAGGAAAAAGGAAACACGTCCTATTAGTCGTCGTCTGTGTGACCACACCACTCCCACATCACACCACTCCATCAATACTAACCACCATGACCAGTAATGCCAAAGTCATCGTAATGCCAATAAACGTCTGAAATTGCGGGCAAGAAATGACAGGGCATTAAATTTGCAAGGCCACCAAACACCACTATGGACAGTTATACCCACTCATCTGAAATCGCTTCCAGACACACGCAATCAGATCTCTTCTACCGATCTAAGAAGAGAATGGAGAGTAGAGAGGTATAGAGAGTGGACTGACAGAGGAGATAAATCGAATCTTGGCGTGGTGGGGAGACGGAAGGGGTAAAATAAAGAACGAACATGTTGACAGAAAGGAAGAAGAGGAGAAGGAGGAGGAGGATGTCGACAAGAGAAAGGGAAGAAGAAGAGACAGAAGGAAGAGGAGACGATTTAGAGAGAAAAAAAAAGACGAAAGAAGGAGAGGAATAGCGGAAGGGCGGAAAACAAGAAAATCAATAACAAGATTGACTAAACAAAAAGAAGAAAGGAAAAAAATACATTAAAATGAAACAAATCACTTTCAACACGCACAGTAGTGATCATTCCAAAAACTTACTTTTCTTTTTAAATGTAAACACTGCATTACCTTCCCCCTTCTCCACTCACCCTCCTTAAACCCCCGAACAGCAATCAAGCAAACACTCTAAAACGCAAATGAGAAACACACAAACTCAAAGGAAAAAGGAAACACGTCCTATTTGTCGTCGTCTGTGTGACCACACCACTCCCACATCACACCACTCCATCAATACTAACCACCATGACCAGTACTGCCAAAGTCATCGTAATGCCAATAAACGTCTGAAATTGCGGACAGGAAATGACAGGGCATTAAATTTGCAAGGCCACCAAACACCACTATGGATGGATAGTGATACCACTCCTCTGAAATCTCTTCCAGACAACACGCAATCAGACCTCTGCTACCGACCTAAGAAGAGAATGGAGAATAGAGAGGTATAGCGGGCGGATTGACAGAAGAGATAAACCGAATCTTGACGTGATTGGGAGAAGGAAGGGATAAAATAAAGAACGAATATGTTGACAAAAAGGAGGAAGAGGAGAAGGAGGAGGACGACGACGACAAGAGAAAGAGAAGAAGAAGAGAAGGAAGAGGAGAAACGATTTAGAGGGGGAAGAAAGAGGAAAGAATGAGAGGAATAGCAGAAGGAAGGAAAATCAATGACAAGATTGACAAAACAAAAAGGAAAAAAAAGTTGAAAATAAAAATAAAAAATACATTCAACACGCACAAGAGTGATCATTCCAATAAATTACTTTTCCTTTTAAATGTAAATATTGCACATTGCACTACGCTGTTTGCCAAGGAATTGCAATTACCAGTAAAAAGTTCCAGTTTGCCAGAGAATTGTATACATCTTTATTTTCCTCTTGGAATGAGTAGTCTTCCAATGGCAAATAGATTAGGGAGAATGGGGCAGGTCGTGTAGAATGATGGAGAGAGAAACAAGAGATGGGAAGGCACAGAAAAAAATGAAAGGGACAGAGGAAGAAATACAGAAACTACAGGCAGAGAGAGGGGGAAGAATCCCATCACCAGTAGTGGGCAGACAGACAGGCACAAAAAGAGAATGTAAGAGAGAGAAAAGGCATGGAGTAGGAGGTTGATGGTTCAAATCCCAATCACTTCCCTTCTCCCTCTGATTTTTTTTTTTTTGCTGTGGGTATTCTTGTTGTTGGTGTTGTTGTTGGTGGTGGTGGTGGTG
>JAPXFY010000016.1:15659813-15662313 GCA_030674185.1 Monoplex corrugatus | reverse complement strand
TGTCTGCTGTCCATTCAGACGTCTTTCATTTGTGCAAAGCTGGTTTAATTTGCACAACACGTCCAGGACTAACTGTCCACCACCATGCAAATATGTGATATGTGCAAAGTGGACAGTGCCAGATACTGCTTCTGTTCAAGTCTTCTCCTTGTGGCTTGTTAAGACACGTCTGTTAACGACCTATGGGTACACTCAGCCCAATCTGCAAGGAAGTAGGTGTTTTTCATTCCACGCATCCTCACCAATAACTCCTCCCCAGGAGCACTTAGCACTGGCAACTGGGTCTGTTACATGTATCTCATCACTGGCACAGGTGTCAACCAGCACACATAGACATGCAAAAATTGATACATTCCACTATTAAAATTGCTCTAGGTGTCCCTACTCATGCCTCTAATCTGGAAACGTTCAAAGTTGCTGGAATTCTGCCTCTGAACAACTATCGTGAGCTAGCGACAGCAAAATTTGCAGTTAGAACTACTTCACAAACGGACAATTTTGTGAGTAAGGAAATTAAAATCAGGTCTGATGTTGACTTTCCAAAGCGAGCAAAAAGCATTTCATCACAAATGACTGTTGCAACTTACAATCTGACTTGGTCAAACAGTCTAACATAAATATGGATGAAATAGCTGAGACACCATCAACAACGCCTATCCCTACATGGGAAATGCAAAAAGCCTCTTTTGATATTGATTATACAGACGCTAAGAAATCTGAAAACGTCAACATTTCGATATCCACAGCAAGAGAACACATCGATGAAAAATACCGTACCCACCTTCACATTTTTACCGATGGATCAGTCTTAGAAAATAGATGTGCTGGAGCAGCATTTTATGTTCCAAAATTTAAGATAAAAAAGTCATTTTTCGTTGGGGCAAACTTATCGATCTTTACAGCGGAATTAGTCGCTATTAATCAAGCATTGCATTATCTAGTAAATCTTAAACCCATGTCTTTCAAAGTAGTTCTCTTTGTTGACTCAAAATCTGTATTATATGCCTTACGGTCTTTTAATGCCGACACAAGACCTGATTTAATTACTGAGGCAAATCATCTTATACATCGTTTAAGGGTCAAAGGTACAGATATCAGTTTATGCTGGGTGCCTTCTCATGTTGGTCTTCACGGCAACGAAGTAGTTGACAGAGCAGCTAAGCAAGGTGCCCAGAATGCTGATAATGCTATAGAATTACATGTTTATACCTCCGTAAAAGAAGCTTGCAACTTGCTCGAATCAGCCTCATGGACTCGATTTCATGAACATTCAGATGAACAGTTTGTGTCACAACAAATGATAAAACTTACCGTTCAAATTGTATGTAAAAAATTGCAGTATTCTTCCATGTATCATTTGAGATCGATTGTTGCTGTTTGTTTTCGTATTCAGCTAAACGCATTGAAAACAAAATATTGTAAAAATGTCAAGTGTATTTGCGGCGAACAGTTCACACTGTTTCACTGTTTATTCTACTGCAAAATGCTACGTTCTTTTTTACCGAAAATGTTTACTCAAGAAAAGTATTCTGAAAATCATTTCCAGAAAATTACATCAGATCAAACGTTGTTAGTTAGAATTTCAGAATCATTAGTTCACAGTCCTGTTAATGCATTACTTTAACTTTATTCGGTTTGTATTTTAGTGTTACAATTTCCCTTCACGTTGTTGAAGTTAATTGTTAGTGTTAAGTTCTCGTTCCATTTTACTGTTCCCCCACCTGCTAA
This sequence comes from Monoplex corrugatus, assembly GCA_030674185.1. Lineage (NCBI taxonomy): Eukaryota > Metazoa > Mollusca > Gastropoda > Littorinimorpha > Ranellidae > Monoplex > Monoplex corrugatus. Next base: position 15,660,585 of record JAPXFY010000016.1, on the reverse strand, counting down.
TGTCTTTTTCCTCTGTCTTCCCTCTGCCCAAATCCAACCCGTCCAACTATCGTTCTACATTTTATTTTGTTCACTTTCTTTTTTTTTTAATTTCCCCTTCCCCCCCTCCCCCGTCTAATATCACTTATAGTGAAAAGACGTTAAATTAAAGAACGAACGAACATTCCACTGTATATTTTATGTATATTCCTGGCGGTTTAGAAACATCCCAGACTTGTTCATATAGAATGAATTAAAAACACAATGTTGTTTACTGCACATTAGATCATAATAGGACCATCTACTAAAACGATGAAATGGCTTTATTAATTTCTTGGGGGTGCAGAAAAATGTATCACTGTTTGTTGTAAAAGCAGATGAAACCAAATGTAGGAGGCCAGATTGTAGCTAGAACTTTTAAATAATGCATTTCTAACTTTCAATTTTCAATGTGTCCACATTTACCAAGTAATATGTTGAAACGTAAAAGTTCAGATATCGTAGATATTGTTGTGTACGCTGTTTTCAACGAAATATACCGATAGGGCTGAGTGTACCGATAAGGCGCTAACACACGTCAGAATATCGCAGAGACTACAAGTGAACTGTTTTTGTTCGCGCTCTTACACCCTCCCCATTCCTATCCATCATTCTCCAAACAGGAAGCTGAACAAAGGCATGGTTGTGAATGACGTGACACGTGGCTCCCTTCAAAGAAATCACCTCACTGTTGGCTGTGGGAGCACCAGGAACGGCGAGGTGTTTATGACAGTCTGTGCTATTCTCAACGACA
>JAPXFY010000016.1:15639813-15657313 GCA_030674185.1 Monoplex corrugatus | reverse complement strand
TTGTCCACAGTACACTCTTCCCTCATTCTGCACAAGAGCTTGGCCCACAGACCAAACAAGAGCATGCAAGGGAAAGAACTACAGGGCAGAGGCAAAAACTGGGGACGTCTCTATAATGCCAGGGCTTTATTATTGAATCAGAGAATCTTATGTGGTTGAGCATGCAGTGGAAATATCAAGAGCTGAGTGGTAAGCTCTTGGATAAACTTAAATACAAACTTACTATTGGCAAAGGAATACTCGACATAGCAACAAAGCCTCGTTATAGGCAATTTGATACTTCTTTAGAAATATGTGTGTATCATTTACTTTGATTGTGTGGACCTCTGAAAGTGAGAGATTCCTGCAATACTAATCATGATTCAGGTGGGAAGCACATTATTTATTCCTAATGACTTGCTCATGAATTGGGACGTTGTCGGTTCAATAGTTCCAAAGTTACATAAAAAGCAGGATTTCATCAACCCTTCCTGTTTCTTTTAATCTTATGCTCATCCTCCATTCTCCCCTCAAAGAAGGGAAAAAGGACGAATGTGATATGATGATGATGAAAGAGGATGGAAATAACAACAGTATGAACATCGTCAACAACAAAGAAAAGAAAAACAAATAACAAAAAACATGAAAAAGAAAAAAAATAAGCAAGACCTGGCTATTCAAAATTTTAGATTTCCAACAAACTACAGAGTCGTGAAGAAATCGATGGCCAGAGACTTATTCCCAAACATTCCACTTCCCCTGAAATGGTTTCCTCTCCTCCCTCCTCTTCTCCCTGTCTCCTCTTAATCCCTCCAGAATCGTTAGTCCAGAGTGGAAGTCTAGTCTCAGTGCCAGACAGAAGAAATACATACATACGAGGTTCTTTTCTCACAGACGGCTGTGACGTGTGGACATGGATGGTCACCCTGCCAACATGACTGCTGTCTTTGGGGACTTAACTTTCCCTTTTTTCTTTCACACCCACACCGTCAGTCCTGACTGATCGTCTGATTTAAGGGGTTTAAACAGTTCTGAGGTTATGTACATTGTGGGATAGAGTTTTGAGTGGTGAACGTTCCAACTTTAACAGCCACTGTCTGTGTGTCTTTGGCTCTTAGAGATTGGTTTCAGTTTTGCCAGGTCTCTGAGTGCTTCTCTCGTTTTGGTGAAGATTTCGCGTTTTTTTTGACTTTCATCGCTGATGACTCAGGCTTTGTGAAAGTATATGTTTGAGCTCTTCCAATAACTAAGATCTGTCTTCTGACGCTTATGTTTGTATTAATCATCAATAATACTCTCTTTCCACTTTTCCCTGCAGACATTCTTTTCGGTTTTCATTAAAATGGAAAAGAGTAAGCTTACTGAGAGGGGTTTATGATAAATATTCTGCATAATCATGAGTCAGCAGTGATGTCCATTATTCAGTAGATCTCCTCTGGTTAAACTTTACCATTCCTACTTATGCAACTGAAACAGATACAAGCATTTCAATGAAGGAATAGCAGACAACCATTGCCACCACTTCAGTTGATAATCTTTTCCTCGTGTCCCCTACCCTGTATACAGAAACGTATTGAGTCATCACTACATTTAACATGCAAATTTAAACAGCATCTGGAAAAAAAATCACAATTCTTATGTCTAAACTATTCAAATGGAGTACGTTGACAATCTTGGGAATGAGAAGAAGTGGGAACTGCATTTCTTTTGATACATTAACCAACATGTCTCTGGCTGGTGGACTTTTACCTTTATCTATCCTCAGCAAGCTGAAGTACCATCAGAATCACATCAATTTTACGTAATGAGCCAGCAGGCAGCCTATGGCTTTCAGTTAATAGCGATTTTCCTTCTTTCTTTCTTCAGTTAGCCTTTCATCAGTCTTGCCTTTATCAATCTCTAACCACTACCCACACTATCATGCGTACACTCTTGACCACGAAAATGTGCACAGATAAACAGATAAACACAGAAAAATAAGAAAGACAGAGACGCAAAGAGAGAGAGAAGGAGAGACAAAGAGACAGACAGACAAGTAGAGACAGAGAGAGAAAGACAAAGACAGACAGACAGACAAACAGAGAGAGGGAGAGAGTGTGTGAGAGAGTATGAGAGACAGGGAGACAGATAGGTAGAGGCAGACAGAGAAAAACAAAGACAGACAGAGTGTGTATATGTGTATATGTGTGTGTGTGTGTGTGTGTGTGTGTGTGTGTGTGTGTGTGTGTGTGTGTGTGTGTGTGTGGGGTGTGTGTGTGTGAAAGAGAGAGAGTGAGAGAGAGAGTGAGTTTGAGAACGAGTGAGAGAAAGAGAAAGAGAGCTAGACAGCCTCTATACGATCAGATTTAAACGATCTCTCTCCTTTTGTACACGAACATTCAGAAATACCAGACTGATAAATCGCTTCATGATCAGCATGAAACGATCACTTTTTATCTGTACAATGAAAAAAAGAAGAGCGTGTCCACATAGGAAATTAAACCAGACAAAATCCAGACACTGAGACCCACTGTTTGCAACCAAGTCCACCTAGACAAGCAACCACGCTGATTCAAGTGAGATGAGATGCACACAACTGAACAAATGGAAAAGAAGCAACCCACTTTTTCACCTATGGAAGAAGAAGGAGGAGGAGGAGGAAGAGGAGGAGGAGGAGAAGAAGAAGAACCACATCGAATATACCATACCACACCACTAACCCAACCATCAACCAGCAATTCGCATCCCAAAGTAATATTGTTGGCCAGTAAATATCTAAACCTATGGGGAAATGACACAGCATTATATTTACCAGGCAGCCAGACAGTACTATGAACAGAATAGCTTACAGCCAAACTGGTCTAACAAACAACCCAATGTTCACTGAGATAGACTGGTCTGGGTCTCATTTATTATATAAGTGATACCATTTGTCTGAGTACTCCATTCAGACTGCAAGCAATAAAATTGTCGCTAAAAACCTTATAATGCCGTCGAGAGGAGTGGAGTAGATTGTGGGGATATGTTGGAGGAGTATGGTCGTCTGCAAGATACTAAAAGGAGGTAATTTGAACATTTACTTGAAATTTCTTTTTGAAAGAAGAGATGGGAAGAAGAAGAAAATGAAGGTGGTCAAGGAGAATGATAACCAATATGAGAAGAATCACAAGCCTCAAAGAAAGAGAAAAGTGGGGGAAAAAGAAGAAGACATAAAATGGATTAACATTTGTAGGGGTAATTACGTGTAACTTTTGGTGGCAAGATTATGTATTCATCCAGTGACCGAGTCAAGTCAAAGGAAATGTTACATTTCTGTTCATTTTGTTTTCACTACTTTTAAAGTCTCAAGAACCCAGCAATCAGTTTTAAGTGTTCAACAGCAGAGGACTTGAATAATCAGTTTCAAGTTTGAAGTTAGTTCATTGCACTCAGGCAACTCTATATGGATCTCTACAAAAATCTGCCACCAATTACCTGGTAGACTCCTTGAGCTTACACAAACCCTATCATCATCACTGTGTGCCCAGCCGAATGGCGTTGGCGATCATGGCCCTCCACATGAATCAATCCCTTGTCACTGAAAGCACATCTCCCACCCTCTCTATCCCCTGCAAAACCATCCAATATTTTCTCCTTGTGTCTAACTGGTGTTCTCTTTCCCTCCAGCGTTCCTGTTTAGGCCAGGTGTTCTTCTTCCCCTTTCCTCATAAAATATCCTGTAGATGTTGCTTGTCTCTTCCTAATCTTCTTTATTGTTGATCTTCTTGTGTCTGCCTCCTTCACGACTGTCTCGTTTGTTTTCTTTCTTGTCCATGGAAAGAGGAGACAGGAAGAAGAAGAAAACGAAGGTGGACAAGGAGAATGATATCAAAGATAAGAATAAACAGGCACAGAGAACGAGGAGAAAGACGAAAAAGGACAGAAAGAAGAAGAAAACCCTTTGCGCTTGCAAAATCTTGACATGGTGAGCGGAAGGATGGACATATGAAATACTTAATTGACTCTATCAGAATGATTTAAGCATTGGCATGGGCAGCAAATACTCTGGTTTTTATGGCACTGGCTGAAATTTATCTCAGGACTTCATCTTCAGTGCTGGCTGGATCAAAAGAACCAAACGGTTGTTAAACAGTGTCGCGTGTTCTAAAACTATAATTATTTATAATGAATAATGACAACTTGATGTGTTAAGAATTTCATTTCAAACAAATATACGAGAGCATGTACATGCTTGACCATGACGATAACTTCAAAGTACCTTAGAAAAAAATCTTTAGCCCACTGGTAAACACTGAAGCATTACTCCTGGAAAAGCCTCCCAATCATACATCAACGTCAAAGAATGAAGGACTCTTTCTCAAGATGGTGATCTCTTGTGATTTTTCTTTGCTGCTCTGGACACGCTGTGTAGACCCCTTGGGTTGCTGACATGATCGATCAGCTTTATGTCATCAAATCGGTTTACATCGTCAGCGAGTTCAATGTTCTGTGATAATAATTTATTATTTCCTGTGTGTATGTTTGTTATTTGTTTCATGGTCTGTCTGTGTTTCTGTCTGTATGTTCATTTTCGATTCTGTTTATGGATCTCCATGCATATCTGTCTGTGTGTCTGTCTGTGTATCTATCTGTCTGTCTGTGTGTCTGTCTGTCTGCCTGCCTGTCTATCTGTCTGTTTCCCTCTGTCACGCACACACGCACGTACACACCACGCAACACATCCACACACTAAGATACATGGTCAGACAGACAGATACACACATACGCACACACACACATCACCAATGAACATGTGCTTCTCTCTCTTTCTCTCTCTCTCTCTCTCTCTCTCTCTCTTTCTCCCTCTGTCTTTCTCCTTCTCTTTCTATCTGTCTGTCTCTCTCTTTGTCTCTCTCTCATTCTTTCTCTCTTTCTCTCTGTCTGTCTGTCTCTCTCTCTCTCTCTCTCTCCCTCTCTCTTTCTCTCTCTCTCTCTCTCTCTCTCTCTCTCTCTCTCTCCCCTCTCTCTCTGTCACAAACATACACACATACACTGTGTGTTTGTGTATATGTGTGTGCGTGGTTATGTGTGTACACATTTATATGTTTGTGTTGTTTGTTTGTTTGTTTGTTTGTTTGTTTGTTTGTTCGTGATTGCGTGTATGTGGTCATGTGTACACATATGTTTTTGTTTCTTTGTGAGTGTTTTTGTTTGTGTGTGTATGTGTGTGGTGTTGTGTGTGTGTGTGTGTGTGTGTGTGTGTGTGTGTGTGTGTGTGTGTGTGTGTGTGTGTGTGATGTTCTGTATGTGTAATGTATGTGTAATGTATGTGTGTTTACAGAGTGTGTGTGTGTGTGCGTGCGTGTTTGTCTGTGTGTCTGTGTGTCTGTCTGTCTGTCTGTCTGTCTGTCTGTCTGTCTGTAAATGTGTGTGTGTGTGCGTGTGGGTATGTCAGGGAGAGAGAAAGACTTTACACTGAGTACAGAGAACTTGACAGTGAGTTACAATACTGAAGCCTGGTGACTGCTTCTAAACCAATCTTCTTATGGATCATAACTTACGACAATTTGCCCGCAGCACACTTATTCTCCTTCTCTTCCTCTTCCACAGAAGGGCTTGGCCCAGCCCAAAGGCCAGACAAGGTCATACAGAAGGGACAATAAGCAGATAGGGGAAGAAAGTGGTTGGAAGCGGGGGGGAAAAAGAAGAAGCTGGAAGCAAGTGAAGGAACTGTCTGACCATCTGTCTGCAGGGTCAGAGCTTCAACTGACTCCAATCTCCTTAACCAGCCTGTCTGCTGTCCATTCAGACGTCTTTCATTTGTGCAAAGCTGGTTTAATTTGCACAACAGGTCCAGGCCTAATCTACCACCACTATCCAAACCTGTAGTAGGTGCAAAGTGGACAGTGCCAGACACTGCTTCTGTTCAATTCTTTTCCTTGTAGCTCGTGAAGACACGTCTGTTAACGTCCCATCAGTCTACTCAGCCCTATTGGTATGGAAGCAGGTGTTTTCCATCCCACACATCCTGACTAGCAACTCTCCCCAGAAGAATCTAGCACTGGCAACTAGGTCTGTTACATGTATCTCATCACTGGCACCTGTGTCAACCAGTGCCATAGACATGCAAAAATTAATACATTCCACTTTACATTTTACGTATATTACCTTCCGTTTTAGAAACATCACAAACTTGTTCATATAGAATGAATTAAAAAGACATACTCTTTAGTTACAGCACATTGAAATGGGACTGTCTACCGATAGGATGAAAATAGCTTTGAATAACTTGTTGGGGTGCAAAAAACGTACCACCATTTCTTGTAAAAGTAGATAAAACCAAAAGTAGGTGTGAATGGGAAGGCCAAGTTGTACCAAGAAATTTTAAAATAAATGCATTTCTAACTTAATCATAACCATTCAATTTCGATTGTGTATACATTTATAATCGTTTGAAGTAATATGTTGAAACGTTAACGTTTAGATTTAGTAAATGTTGTGTCTGCAGTTTTCACCGAAATATACTGATAGGTTGAGTGTACCGATAAGGCGTTAACACACGTCAGACCATCACAGAGACTACAACTGAACTATTCCTGTTTGCACTCTTTTCCCTGTCCCCACTCCTATCCACCATCCTCGAAACATGAAGCTGAACAAAGGCAAGGTTGTGAATGACGTGACACGCAGCTCCCTTCAAAGAAATCACCTCACTGTTGGCTGTGGGGGCACCACGAATGGCGAGGTGTTTATGACAGTCTGAGCCATGCTCAACGACATGATAAACAATGGTGACAGGCACTGTGGACGATGTCATCAAAGAGCAGCGTGATAGCAGGTGAATCAGATGTCTTGATGACCTGCAGGTCCTGTCAAAGGCGACATCAATCAAAACGGGATTCAGTTGACCATTCAGCCATCACTGTAGACTGAGGATATGAATAATGTCCGTTATCTCAGACAGCAAGCACTGCGAAAGTGAGAAGTATTCTTCTCTTCTTTCAAGGGCCCCTGGAGAGACAGGGTGCAATGCTTTGGCTTTGGCTTTGGCCTCATCTCCTTTCTGATTCCCAGGATAGATGGGAAAATATTAATCATGGACAATTATTTTGCCCATTGTTATATAAACATCTCAAAACCTCCTGGTGATGTATGTTATAATAACAGCTCCTTGGGGAGAAGAGTGAAAGTTTTGGATTATTTCCAATCGTAATTGTATTCTGTGGCTAGCTGATATCGGAGATTGATTTTCTTTCATGAGCTACTGACTATAACTCTCCACGTCTGTGTGAAGTGTGATTAACATTTCGTACAAAATCCATTGACTCTGTTCACACTGGTCATTTCTCACTGAACCAGACCATAAGACAAATATGTGAAGAGATAAATCTGTAAGAAAGGTTCACTAGGGATTTGTTTTGTGTGCAGACAGAACATCACTGGATATGGATCTTTCTTTGTCCATTTTTGCCCTCCAACCTTCCCACAGGTATGTACATATTAGATTCCTGATGTGGTTTGAAACCTCCAGACACATACATACACATTAGATTAACCATGTGGTTTGAAACAAGAGACCCCTTCTGAACTTGTGACCAAAGGAGCGTGATTCGTGAGTTTCAATCTTCCCCTTCCCCTTCTGTGTCTCAGATTCTGTCTCTGTATCTCTCTCTCTCTCTCTCTCTGTCTCTCTCTCTCCCTCCCTCTTTCTCCCTCTCTCTTTCTCATCCTCTTTCTCTCTCTCTCTCTCCCCTCTCCCTCCTCTCTGTCACTTTTCTCTCTCTCTTTCTCTCTCTTTTCTCTCTCTTCTTTCTCTCATCTCTTTCTTTCTCTCTTTCTTCTTTCTCTCTCTCTCTCTCTCCTCTCTCTCTCTCTCTTGCCCTTTCCCCTCCATTCATCGTTGATCTTACCTCTCTTGTTTTTCTTTTGTGAAAACAAATGATTTTTACAGCAAATGGCGAATACACGACAGGCAAAACAGACTTGCTGCAAACAATGAAATGAACTTTAGAAACGCCTAGGCAGGTGCAAAAAACATCACGAACTTGTAGAATTGCTTCAAGGAAATCATTTGAAAAGGATCATGTGGTATATCAATTTGATCACAAGGCTATTGTTAAATAAAGAATTATTTATGGATTTTGTTTGTTTGGCTTTTTTTTGGTTTGGTTTGGTTTGGTTTGGTTTTGGGTTTTTCCTTTTTTTTTTCTTTTTTTTTTTTGCAAGACCAGCGTGTCAAATATGAGGATTCTGATCAATCAAACTGTAAGGAAATCAAAGGCACAATGCTATCTTCTGAAATGTTTAAAAACATACGAGTGCAAACGATGCATGTGTCTATTTCTAAGATTCGCTTCAAGTTGCAACAGCAAATTAAAATAATATAAAACAAAATAAACAAAATGAAATAAAACATGAATAAAGTTCATGTTAAAAGATGTTCAAGCAACTCAGTCATAAAGCAATTTGTGTGTGTGCCTGTCTCTGTCTCTACATCTCTTTCCCTGCGTCTCTGTCTCTGTCTGTTTGCCTGTCTGTCTGTCTGTCTGTCTGTCTGCCTGCCTGTCTGTCTGTCTGTCTTTCTCTCTCTCTCTTTCTCTCTCTCTTCCTCACTCTTTCTCAATCTATCTATCTATGTATCTATCTAAGAATCTATCTATCTATCTATCTATCTATCTATCTATGTCTGTCTGTCTGTCTGTCTATATCTAAGTATCTATCTATCTATCTATCTATCATCTATCTATCTATCTATCTATCTATCTACCTATCTATCTATCTATCTACCTACCTACCTATTTATCTATCTACCTATCTATCTGTCTATATATCTATCTATCGACCTATCTATCTATCTATCTGTCTGTGTGTCTGTATATTTATCCCTCTCTCTAGCACACTCTTGCATGCGCGAGTGCCAATCACTGTGCTAGTAATGACATGTGCACAGTTGTTGTTTTTAAATGTTCAATCATGTAGATTAGATAATGTAATCTCCCACAAGGGGCAATACTGGATACTGGATGACTGAAAGATGTGTAGCGCTTATCTGTCAGGCTTGGAAATAAAGACACATATTTCAGTCTCTCTGTCTCTCTGTCTCTCTCTATCTCAGTCTCTCTTTCTGTCTTTGTCTCTGTCTCTCTCTCTCTCTCTGTCTCTCTGTCTGTCTCTCTCTCTCCCTCTCTCTCTCCATCTCTTTCTCTCTATCTCTGTTTTCTCTCTCTTGCTCTCTTTCTCTCTCCATCTCCTATCTCTCTCTCTCTCTCTCTCTCTCTCTGTTTCTGTCTCTCTCTCCGTTTCTGTCTCTCACTCTCTTTGTCTCTGTCTCAGTCTGTCTGTCTGTCTGTCTCTCTTCATCTCTCTCTCTCTCTCTTTCTCTCTCTCTGTCTCTATGTCTCTGTCTCTGTCTCTGTCTGTCTGTCTGTCTCTCTCTGTCTCTCTGTCTCTCTGTCTCTCTCTCTCTTTCTCTCTCTCTCTTTCTCTCTCTCTCTCTTTCTCTCTCTCTCTCTCTCACATACACACACCTTTCTTGTAGCATTAAAATCTGAGCAAATGTTCAGAGTGACAAGTAGCAACAGATGACACTGAATTCCAAACTGTCGTCTCCATCACTGTCACAACAACACCCAGGCGATGCAACTATCAGCAGTCTTGTCACATTTGATCTTATGGCAACAAACAGGGAGGATCCAGTCGTGATTCTCCCTAGTTTCTCCAAGAGGAAACTGGAATAATGAAACCAGGTGATTACTTCTAGGTCAGTCTCACCAAGCCTGAATAGGGAATAAAAACATTGAGAAATCCTGGTAAGCATTTTTAACTCCATCTCGTCAAGCTTTGACTCTGTGTCTAAACCTAAAAATCAATTTGCCCACAGGGTGCTCTTCCCTCATTTCCACAAAAGAGCTTGGCCCAAAGACCTAACAAGAGCATGCAAGGGAAGGAACTAAAGGGAGGGAGAAAAAACTGGGAACGTCTCTAAAATGCCAGGGCATTATTATTGAATCAGAGAATCTCGTGGGGTTGAGCATGCAGTGGATATACCAAGAGCTGAGTGGTAAGCTCTTGGATAAACTTAAATACAAACTTATTATTGGCAAAGGGATACTAGGCATAGCTACTGAGCTGCATTATAGGCAATCTAATAGTTCATTAGAAATATATGTGTATCATTCACTTTGATTGTGTAGACTTCTAAGAGTGAGAGATTCCTGAAATACTGATCATGATTCAAGTGGAAAGCATGATTCTTTATTCCAAAAGAATCGTTCATGATCTGAGACATAGTCGGTTCAATAGTTCCAAAGCTACATAAAAAGCAGAATTTACTTTTACTTCCATTCCTGTTTGTTTCTATCTTCTGGCCATCCTCCATTCTCTTTTCGAAAAAGAAAAAAATGATGATAGTGATATGATGATGATGAAAGAGTAGGGAAATAACAGCAGCATGAACATTATCGACAACGAAAGTACGAAAAACATCACAAAAAAACATAAGAAAGAAAAAAGTAAACAAGACCTGGCTATACAAAATTTTCGCTTTCCAACAAACCACAGAGTCATGAAGAAGTCGATGGCCAGAAACGTATTCCCAAACATCCAGTTTTCCCCTGAAATGGTTTTCTCTCCTCCCTCCTCTTCTCCCCGTCTCCTCTTAATCCCTCCAGAATCGTTAGTCCAGAGTGGAAGTCTAGTCTCAGTGCCAGACAGAAGAAACACATACATACGAGGTTCTTTTCTCGCAGACAGCTGTGACGTGTGGACATGGATGGTCACCCCTGCCAACATGACTGCTGTCTTTGGGGAGTTAACTTTCCCTTTCCTCTTTCACACCCACACCGTCAGTCCTGACTGATCGTCTGATTTAAGGGATTTAAAAGTTCTGAGGTTATGTACATTGTGGGATAGAGTTTTGAGTGGTGAACGTTCCAACTTGAACAGACATTGTCTGTGTATCTTTGGCTCTTAGAGATTGGTTTCAGTTTTGCCAGGTCTCTGAGTGCTTCTCTCGTTTTAGTGAAGATTTCTTGTTTTTTGACTTTCATCGCTGATGACTCAGGCTTTGTGAAAGTATATGTTTGAGCTCTTCCCAATAACTAAGATCTGTCTTCTGACGCTTATGTTTGTATTAGTCATCAATAATAGGCCTACTCTTTTTCCATTTTTCCCTGCAGACATTCTTTCTGGTTTTCGTTTATATAGAACAAGAGTAAGCTTACTGAGAGGGGGTTTGTGATAAATATTCTGCATAATCATGAGTCAGCAGTGACGTCCATTATTCCATAGATCTCCTCTGGTTAAACCTTACCATTCCTACATATGCAGCTGAAACAGATACAAGCATTTCAATGAAGGAATAGCAGACAACTATTGCCACCACTTCAGTTGATAATCTTTTCCTCGTGTCCCCTACCCTGCATACAGAAACGTACTGAGTCATCACTACATTTAACATGCAAATTTAAACAGCATCTGGAAAAACATCACAATTCTTATGTCTAACTTATTTAAATGGAGTACGTTGACAATCTCGGGAATGAGAAGAAGTGGGAACTGCATTTCTTTTGATACATTAACCAACATGTCTCTGGCTGGTGGACTTTTACCTTTATATATCCTCAGCAAGCTGAAGTACCATCAGAATCACATCAATTTTACGTAATGAGCCAGCAGGCAGCCTGTGGCTTTCAGTTAATATGGATTTTCCTTCTTTCTTTCTTCAGTTAGCCTTTCATCAGTCTTGCCTTTATCAATCTCTAACCACTACCCACACTATCATGCGTACACTCTTGACCACGAAAATGTGCACAGATAAACAGATAAACACAGAAAAATAAGAAAGACAGAGACACAAAGAGAGAGAGAAGGAGAGACAAAGAGACAGACAGACAAGTAACTGAAACTGAAACTGAAACTGAAACTGTTTATTGTCATTACCCGAAAAGGTCTTTTGACAAGGGGGATAACAATTTTCCAGTAGTGCGACACATAATCCACTCTTTGTATGTGCGCAAATTCTTCACACATAATCAAAAAAAATATCGAACATCCATTCCTTGAACAGTCGAACATATTCAAATCATATATAATGAACAATCATCCATTTTACCACTACTACATAATGCAAAGAAAACAACAACAAAAATATCAGAACAGTATTCCCACATTCAGGCCAATAATTTGTCTAGGTTTAGACAAACCAAAATCTTTTTCACACACCCACACCCACTCACACGCATCCATATACGCTCACACGCGGGCGCGCGCTCGTGCGCACACACACACACATCAAAACTGTAATATGATGAAACATCTGGGCTAGACCACCCAAACCTTACATTTAGTGATAATAATATAATCTTCACATAACTGCCCCAAAATACTCTGTTAACAAGGGACATCACTATGCCTTTTATTTATTTGTTTTTTGGTGTTTTTTTTGTTTTGTTTTTTTTTGTTAACATGTATAGTAGACCCTTAAGTGTCTATATACCCTTTCAATATCCACTTCTAACATATTCTACAAATATACCATTATTTTCATATTATTAGCTACTCTTAAATTATCGGCAAACAAAGCAAAATAAAGCAAATGAAAACAGCTCTTTACAAAACAGAGTCTATAATAAAGCGGCTTCTTTTGGAGTTAACGTGATATAGCCCACATCAGTCAAAAGAGATTAAATTAATCCCAGTATGATATTGTCTAGCACTATTGTCGGGCTTGTAAGTGTTTATGTCTTATTTTTTGTGCTTCCGCAATGTATAGTGCCACTGATTTGATTATGACTTCGTCATCAGATGACAAAATAGATACAACATCTTGTCTTTTGGCCATGTCGGATTCAAAAACTTTGCATTTTCCACGTATTGTGTCAAAAATTTGGCATTGGAATAAAAAGTGTTTTTCATTATCGACATTGTTTCCACATAAGGGGCAAGGATATACTGTGGACGTCCCAGGTTGAAACCAATTTTTATTTGCATTGAAACCAAGTGTTCTTAATCTAAATCTTGCGTAATTAGTTCTTTGCCATTTATCCGTAACAACACTGAGATATTTTTCGGTTTGAAAAACATCTTTAAATGAGAAGAACCAACTATATTTTTCTTTGTTTTCCATATCTGAGTGCCAATTTTGTTTAAACGAACAAATAAGCCTGTCTTTAAATTCATTAATAAACTGACACTCATTTCCTACTCCCTGGGACAACCACACGATTCCAAACCCAAGTTCTGATAAAGCCTTTTTTACCTGATAGGCCCAGTTCTGTTTTCCTATTTCCATTTGAGTAACCATCATTTCATATGCCTGTTTACATAACCGAGATTGTGGAAGCCTTAACAATTTCAACCAGTATTTAATACTCTTCACAAAGGTTCTAATGTATAAAGGATATCTTCCAGTTTCTCCATATAAAACAGTATTAGAAGAGTGAATTGGTACAGCCAAAAAACGTTTTATAGCATATGTATGCACTTTTTCCATATGTGGATTTACAGTAAGACCCCATACTTCAGCTGCATATGTAAGTAAAGGTTCTATCTGTGTATCAAACATTTTCCAATATAAATTACAATCAATAGAATTGAGCTTCCGTAAGGATTTTAGAATTTCAATAACACCTTTTTTCCCTTTATTACAAGATTCTTCCCATGCATAATTTAAACTTAATTTTGTCGAAAATATTATTCCTAAGTATTTATAAGAATTAACAACTTTAACCTCGTTAATTCCATAGAACCATTTTTCGTGTTTTGATAAATGTCCACCCTTCCTGAAAATCATAATATTAGTTTTATCCATGTTAACTGTTAAAGCTAGTCGATCCGATTCTTCCTTTAAGACATTTAACTGGTTTTGTAAGCCTTTGACTGTACCAGAGAGAAGAACAACATCGTCTGCAAACAGCAATAGGAATATCTCAATAACCCCAGGGATAATTTGAATGCCATGCCTGCCTTTTCTTGACAGTTCCACTGCTAATTCATTAATGAAAAATGAAAACAATTGAGGACTCAATTGACACCCCTGTTTCACTCCTTTAGGGCATTCAAAATAATCTGAATATACACACTTCTCACGCACGCATGCAAACACTGAGTTATAAACTCCTCTTAGGGCCATATATAATTTTCCATTCACACCACTTTTACGTAATATATTCCAAAGATTATTACGATTCACAGAATCGAATGCCTTCCTAAAATCCACAAATGCAACATAAAGTTTCTTATTTAAAAGTAAATGCTTCTGCACAAGGGAGTAAAGTGTGAAAATATGATCAATTGTACTGTATTTTGCTCTAAATCCAGCTTGTTCTTCAACTATTTTCTCTTCTTTTTCTGCCCACTTTGTTAATCTCTTATTCAAAATATATGTATAAACTTTACTCACTATACTTGTTAGAGCGACTCCTCTATAATTATCTGGATTATTCACATCTCCTTTTTTATGAATTGGGATTATTATGGACTTTGCCCATTCTGACGGAAAAATGCCATTATCAAAAAGCTTGTTACATAAATGGACAAGGAAAGTCAATTACATTAGCATTTGCATGTTTTAACATTTCGCTGATTATTTGATCTGGTCCTGCGCTCTTTCCTGCTTTCAAATGCCTGATACTCGCAGTCACTTCTACTTTAGTTATAGGCTCATTGAAAAGGGGCTCAAAATTATTTTCTTCCTCTACTATATTACTCTCTTGTGCAGTATTTCCCCGATATCATTGAAAACACTGCAGAAATGATTGTACCATTGTTCAATAGAGATTTCATTGTACACAAAGGCCTTTCTATTAACAGATCTTATTATTGACCAGAATGTCCTGGAGTCATTGATGGAATCTTTGAGTGTTCTTATTTTCTTATCTTCGTATTCCCTTTCTTTCGTTTTCCTTAGTTTAACATACTCTTTTCGTGATATGACATATGCTTCTCTTTTTTCTTTTTTTTCTTTTTCTGTTTTGCATCTCTGGAATTTTTTCAGTAGCCTCTTAACTTCTTGTTTCTTTCTTTCACATTCCTTATCAAACCAATCATTCTGTTTCTTTTGTCCTTGTCTCACTGTTCGTACCATACACGCAGCTGCCCCGCATAAAGCCTTAGTAAACTGCTCGAACTGTCATTCACATTATAATCTAACAAACCGAAAGCTGTCTGTAGACAATTGTTGAACTCAGAACCATCAAGCTCTTGTACAAATAAACTTGCTAATTCTTCAGACCATACAATTTTTTCTTCCCCTTGTTGTCTTGCACTTTCTACATATGTATGATTATTTCCCCTTTTCCATATTACCTCAACAGGAGATGCCATGAATCAACACAGTTACCTACCCGTAAATCAAAGCATGAGACCAGATTATATGGAACAAGAAAATAGTCAATCACACTACACCCGTTTGGAGACACAAAAGTGTATTCACCCTCTGTATCTCCATCACAAAAACCATTCAAAATAACCATATCCAACATGAAACATAAGTTCAACAATGTTTTGCCAAAACTATTCACAGTTTCATCTTTAGAACAACGTACATCACATTCATTATACATCCTGTCATACTCAATGTCTTCCAAATAAGTAGTCATGTCTTCAGGCGCAAACTGTTCGTGACCTGTTCTAGCATTGAGATCTCCCATAATTATAAAATGTGTTTTTTTCTTTTTCAAACTGTTGTAGCATTAATTCTTCCAGCATCAAGATCCCATCTTTAATTAATGTTTCGTTATATCTAGGGCTTCCTTCTGGCGCAACATAGCATGCAATCAAAATCAGATCTTTGTCTAAATCAAATACATTTTTGTTTACTCTGATGGCAATGGTGTTATCATAATCTAACATTATTTCTTTCACACAATTTTCTAAAGTTTTTTTCACCAACAATAAAACTCCACCCGAATTCCTGCCATGGTGTGACAATTTCTTAGCTGGAGCATAAAACTTCAAATAATCAGTGAACAAAAGCTGAAATCAAACGAAGTATCAAGAAAACATTCAGTAAGACAAACAAAATCAAATTTTGTTACATAATTTATGAAGGAAACGTTCTTCAATTTACTGTACAAATTTTCAACGTTGTAATTCAAAAAGGACCACTGGTTTGGATGGCCATGCCTGTCCTATGGCTTTCTGGAAGTACCGGAACGCAAGCTCCTGTTGCCAAGGTTACCGCCTGCTCCTCTGCCGCGGGCCGTGCTTGTTGACGTCCGTCGCGGTTGGCTGCCCATGCTCACCCTCTCACCCGTCTGTCGGTCTGCCGCAGGACTGCCGCGTGATGCACGTGCGTCCGTGTCTGTAAGACGCCCGGTGGACAGACAGACAAGTAGAGACAGAGAGAGAAAGACAAAGACAGACAGACAGACAAACAGACAGAGGGAGAGAGTGTGTGAGAGAGTATGAGAGTCAGGGAGACAGATAGGTAGAGGCAGACAGAGAAAGACAAAAGACAGACAGAGTGTGTGTGTGAGAAAGAGAGAGAGTGAGAGAGAGAAAAGAGAGAGAG
This sequence comes from Monoplex corrugatus, assembly GCA_030674185.1. Classification (NCBI taxonomy): domain Eukaryota; kingdom Metazoa; phylum Mollusca; class Gastropoda; order Littorinimorpha; family Ranellidae; genus Monoplex; species Monoplex corrugatus. The sequence goes on along the minus strand of JAPXFY010000016.1, from coordinate 15,640,863 downwards.
AGAGAGAGAGCTAGAGAGCCTCTATACGATCAGATCTAAACGGTCTCTCTCTGATGTACACGAACATTCAGAAATATCAGACTGATAAATCGCTTCATGATCAGCATAAAACGATCACTTTTTATCTGTAGAATGAAAAGAAAGAAGAGCGTGTCCACATAGGAAATTAAACCAGACAAAATCCAAACACTGAGACCCACTGCTTGAAACCAAATCTACCCAGACAAGCAACCACGCTGATTCAAGTGAGATGAGATGCACACAACTGAACAAATGGAAAAGAAGCAACCCACTTTTTCACCTATGGAAGAAGAAGGAGGAGGAAGCGGAGGAGGAAGAAGAGGAGGAGGAGGAGGAGAAGAAGAAGAAGAATCACATCAAATATACCATACCACATCACTAACCCAACCATCAACCAGCAATTCGCATCCCAAATATTGTTGGCCAGTAAATATCTAAACCTATGGGGAAATGACACAGCATTATATTTGCCAGGCAACCAGACAGTACTATGAACAGAATAGCTTACAGCCAAACTGGTCTAACAAACAACCCAATGTTCATTCAGATAGACCGGTCTGGATCTCATTTATTATATAAGTGATACCATTTGTCTGAGTACCCCATCCAGACTGTACGCAATAAAATTGTTGCTAAAAACCTTATAATACAGTCGGGAGGAGTGGAGTAGATGATGGGGATATGTTAGAGGAGTATGGTCGACTGCAAGATACCAAAAGGAGGTAATTAGAACATTTACTTGAAATTGATTTTTGAAAGAGGAGACGGGAAGAAGAAGATAATCAAGGTAATCAAGGAGAATGATAACCAATATGAGAAGAATCACAAGCCTCAAAGAAAGAGAAAGGTGGGAAAAGAAGAAGAAGACACGAAATGGATAAACATTTGTAGGGGTAATTACATGTAACCTTTGGTGGCAAGATTATGTATTCATCCAATGACCGAGTCAAGTCAAAGGAAATGTTACATTTCTGTTCATTTTGTTATCACTACTTTAAAGTCTCAAGAACCCAGCAATCAGTTTTAAGT
>JAPXFY010000016.1:15627313-15637313 GCA_030674185.1 Monoplex corrugatus | reverse complement strand
AAGACACGTCTGTTAACGCCCCATCAGTCTACTCAGCCCTATTGGTATGGAAGTAGGTGTTTTCCAACCCACACATCCTGACTAGCAACTCCTCCCCAAGACCATCTAGCACTGGCAACTGGGTCTGTTTCATGTATCTCATCTCTGGCATCAGTGTCAAATAGCGCGATTTCCATGCAAAAATGATTACATTCCACTTTATATTTTATGTATATTCCTTCCGTTTTAGAAACATTACAAACTTGTTCATATAGAATGAATTAAAAAGATATATTCCTTAGTTCACATTAGATCCAAATAGGACTGTCTACCCAAATGTTGAAATGGCTTTTGATAATTTGTTGGGGGTGCAAAAAAATGTATAACCGTTCGTTGTAAAAGCAGATGAAATCAAAAGTAGGTCAGGACAGGGAATCTAAATTGTACAAAGAAGTTTTAAATAAGTGTATTTCTAACTTGATCATAGTCTCTTAATCTTCATTGTGTATACATGTTTATAACCTTCTGAAGTAATAGTTGAAACGTTAAGATTTAGATTTCGTAAATATTGTTGTGTATGCTGTTTTCAACAAAATATCCCTATAGTGCTGGGTATACGGATAGGGCGTTAACACACGTCAGAACATAGCAAAGACTACAACTGAACTATTCCTGTTTGCACTCTTCCCTCGTCTCCACTCCTATCCACCATCCTCCAAACTGGAAGCTGGACAAAGGCAAGGTTGTGAATAAAACCACACGCAGCTCCCGTCAAAGAAATCACCACACTGATGGCTGTGGGGGCACCACGAATGGCGAGGTGTTTATGACAGTCTGCGCCATTCTCAACGACATGATAAACAATGGTGACAGGCACTGTGGACGATGTCATCAAAGAGCAGCGTGATAGCAGGTGAATCAGATGTCTTGATGACCTGCAGTTCCTGTCAAAGTGATATCAATCAAAACAGGATTCAGTTGACCATTCAGCCATCACTGTAGACTGAGGATATGAATAATGTCCGTTATCTCAGACAGCAAGCACTGCGAAAGGGAGAAGTTCTCTTCTCTTCTTTCATGGGTCCCTGGAGAGACAGGGTGCAATGCTGTGGCTTTGGCTTTGGCCTCATCTCCTTTCTGATTCCCAGGATAGATGGGAAAATATTAATCATGGACAATTTTTTTGCCCATTGTTATATAAACATCTCAAAACCTCCTGGTGATGTATGCTATAATAACAGCTCCTTGGGGAGAAGAGTGAAAGTTTTGGATTATTTCCAATCGTAATTATATTCTGTGGCTGACTGATATTGGAGATTGATTTTCTTTCATGAGCTGCTGCCTTTAACTCTCCACTTCTGTATGAAGTGTGATTAACATTTCATATGAAATTCATTAACTCGGTTCATACTGGCCATTTCTCACTGAACCAAACCCACAAGACAAATGTATAAAGAGATAAATCAGTAAAAAAAAAGTTCACTAGGGATTTGTTGTGTGCAGACAGAACATCACTGGCCGATCTGAATCTTTTTAGTCCATTTTTGCCCTCCAACTTTCCCACAGGTATGTACATATTAGATTCCTGATGTGGTTTGAAACCTCCACACACATACATACACATTAAATTAACCATGTGGTTTGAAACAAGAGACCCCTTCTGAACTTGTGAGTTTCAATTTTCTTCTCCTTCCCCTTCTGTGTCTCTGATTCTGTGTCTGTATGACTCTCTCTCTCTCTCTCTCTTCTTCTCTCTCTTTCTCTCTCTCTCTCTCTTCCTCTCTCTCTCATCCTCTCTCTCTCTGACTCTCTCTCCCTCTCTTTCTTTGTCTCTCTCTGTCTCTCTTTTTCTCTCTCTCTTTCTCTCACTCTCTTTCCCTCACTCTCTTTCTCTCTCTTTTTTTTCTCTCTCTCTCTCTTTCTCTCTCTTTCTCTCACTCTCTTTCTTTCTTTCTCTTTCTTTTTCTCTCTCTCTCTTTCTCTCTCTCTCTCTCTCCCTCTCTCTCTCTTCCCTCTCCCTCCCTCCCATTCATCATTGCTCCGTTGATTTCACCTCTTTTTTTTCTTTTGTGAGAGCAAATAATTATTATCGCCAATGGTGAATACACAGACAGGTAAAATCAGACTTGCTGCAAACAATGAAATGAACTTTAGAAACGCCTAGGCAGGTGCAAAAAACATCACGAACTTGTAGAATTGCTTCAAGGAAATCATTTGAAAAGGATCATGTGGTATATCGATTTGATCACAAGGCTATTGTTAAATAAAGAATTATTTATGGATTTTGTTTGTTTGGCTTCTTTTTTTTTTTTTTGGTTTGGTTTTGTTTTGTTTTGGGGTTTTTTTTTGTTTTTTGTTTGTTTGTTTTTTGCAAGACCAGCGTGTCAAATATGAGGATTCTGATCAATCAAAGTGTAAGGAAAGCAAAGCATAATGCCATCTTCTGAAATGTTAAAAACATACGAGTGCAATCGATGCATGTGTCTATTTCTAAGATTCGCTTCAAGTTGCAACAGCAAATTAAAATAATATAAAACAAAATAAATGAAATGAAATAAAACATGAATAAAGTTAATGTCAACAAATGTTCAAACAACTCAATTATGAACCTAAATTTCTGTGTGTGTCCGTATCTGTCTCTACATCTTTCACTCTGTCTCCCTCTTTCTCTGTCTGTCTCTGTCTGTCTCTGTCTCTGTCTCTGTCTCTCTCTCTCTCTCTCGCTTGCTCTCTCTCTATATATCTATCTATCTATCTCTATCATTCTCTCTCTCTTTCTCTCTATCCATCTCTCTCTCTCCCTCTCTCTCTCTTTCAAACACACACACTCACAGACACACACACACACTCACTCACACACACACACACACACGCACACACACACACACACACACACACACACACACAACACACACACCACACACACACACACACACACACAAACCAGTTTGTAATATTTAAATCTTAGGAAAATGTTCAGTGTGATAAGTAGCAACAGATGATACCGAATTGCAAACATTCGTCTCCATCACTGTCACAACAACACCCAGGCGATGCAACTGTCAGCAGTCTTGTCACATTTGATCTTATGGCTGACATGATCAACAAACAGTGGGGATCCAATCATGAGTCTTCCTTGTTTCTCCAGTAGAGAACTGGAATGATGAAGCCAGCTGATTACTTCTAGGCAGTCTGGCAAATCCTGAACAGGGAATGAAAATACCGAGAAATCCCGGTAAGTATTTTTAACTACATCTCGTCAAGCTTGGACGCTGTGTCTAAATCCAAAATCAATTTGTCCACAGTACACTCTTCCCTCATTCTGCATAAGAGCTTGGCCCACAGACCAAACAAGAGCATGCAAGGGAAAGAACTACAGGGCAGAGGCAAAAACTGGGGACGTCTCTATAATGCCAGGGCTTTATTATTGAATCAGAGAATCTTATGTGGTTGAGCATGCAGTGGAAATATCAAGAGCTGAGTGGTAAGCTCTTGGATAAACTTAAATACAAACTTACTATTGGCAAAGGAATACTCGACATAGCAACAAAGCCTCGTTATAGGCAATTTGATACTTCTTTAGAAATATGTGTGTATCATTTACTTTGATTGTGTGGACCTCTGAGAGTGAGAGATTCCTGCAATACTACTCACGATTCAGGTGGGAAGCACATTCTTTATTCCTAATGACTTGCTCATGATTTGGGACATTCTCGGTTCAATAGTTCCAAAGTTACATAAAAAGCAGGATTTCATCAACCCTTCCTGTTTCTTTTAATCTTCTGCCCATCCTCCATTATACCCTCAAAGAAGGGAAAAAAGGACGAATGTCATATGATGATGATGAAAGAGGATGGAAAAACAACATTATGAACATCGTCAACAACAAAGAAAAGAAAAACAAATAACAAAAAACATGACAAAGAAAAAAAATAAGCAAGACTTGGCTATTCAAAATTTTGGTTTTCCAACAAACCACAGAGTCGTGAAGAAATCGATGGCCAGAGACTTATTCCCAAACATTCCACTTTTCCCTGAAATGGTTTCCTCTCCTCCCTCCTCTTCTCCCCGTCTCCTCTTAATCCCTCCAGAATCGTTAGTCCAGAGTGGAAGTCTAGTTTCAGTGCCAGACAGAAGAAATACATACATACGAGGTTCTTTTCTCACAGACGGCTGTGACGTGTGGACATGGATGGTCACCCCTGCCAACACGACTGCTGTCTTTGGGGACTTAACTTTCCCTTTCTTCTTTCACACCCACACCGTCAGTCCTGACTGACGGTCTGATTTAAGGGGTTTAAAAAGTTCTGAGGTTATGTACATTGTGGGATAGAATTTTGAGTGATGAATGTTCCAACTTGAACAGCCACTGTCTGTGTGTCTTTGGCTCTTAGAGATTGGTTTCAGTTTTGCCAGGTCTCTGAGTGCTTCTCTCGTTTTAGTGAAGATTTCGTGTTTTTTGACTTTCATCGCTGATGACTCAGGCTTTGTGAAAGCATATGTTTGAGCTCTTCCTTATCACTAAGATCTGTCTTCTGACGCTTATGTTCGTATTAGTCACGAATAATACTCTCTTTCCATGTTTCCCTATATACATTCTTTTCGGTTTTCATACAAATGGAAAAGAGTAAGCTCACTGAGAGGGGTTTATGATAAATATTCTGCATAATCATGAGTCAGCAGTGATGTCCATTATTCAATAGATCTCCTCTGGTTAAACCTTACCATTCCTACATATGCAGCTGAAACAGATACAAACATTTCAATGAAGGAATAGCAGACAACCATTGCCTCCACTTCAGTGTCCCCTACCCTGCATACAGAAACGTACTGAGTCATCACTACATTTAACATGAAAATTTAAACAGCATCTGGAAAAAATCAGAATTCTTATGTCTAACCTATTTAAATGGACTACGTTGACAATCTGGGGAATGAGATGAAGTGGGAAGTGTATAGTCTTAATACATTAACCAACATGTCTCTGGCTGGTGGACTTTTACCTTTATCTATCCTCAGCAAGCTGAAGCACCGTCAGAATCATATCAATTTTGTGTAATGAGCCAGCTGGCAGCCTGTGGCTTCCAGTTGATATGGAATTTTCCTTCTTTCTTTCTTCAGTTACCCTTTCACCAGTCTTGCCTTTATAAATCTTTAACCACTACCCACACTATCATGCGTACGCTCTTGACCACGAAAATGTGCACAGATAAACAGGTAAACACAGAAAAATAAGAGAGACAGAGACACTAAGACAGAGAGAGAAGGAGAGACAAAGAGAAAGACAAACAGATAGGTAGAGACAGAGAGAGAAAGACAAAGACAGACAGACAGACAGACAGACAGAGGGAGAGAGTGTGTGAGAGAGAGAATGAGAGACAGAGAGACAGATAGGTAGAGACAGAGAGAGAAAGACAAAGACAGACAGACAGACAGACAATGGTGTGTGAGAGAGAGAGAAAGAGAGAGAGGCGAGATAGAGAGTGAGTTTGAGAGAGAGAGAGAGAGAGAAAGAGAGAGAGACAGCCTCTATACGATCAGATTTAAACGATATATCTCCTTTTGTACACGAACATCGGAAAGACCAGACTGATAAATCACTTCATGATCAGCATAAAACGATCACTTTTTATCTGTAGAATGAAAAGAAAGAAGAGCGTGTCCACATAGGAAATTAAACCAGACAAAATCCAAAACACTGAGACCCACTGTTTGCAACCAAATCTACCTAGACAAGCAACCACGCTGATTCAAGTGAGATGAGATGCACACAGCTGAACAAATGGAAAAGAAGCAACCCACTTTTTCACCTATGGAAGAAGAAGTAGGAAGAGGAGGAAGAGGAGGAGGAAGAAGAGGAGGAGGAGAAGAAGAAGAAGAATCGCATCAAATATACCATACCACATCAATAACCCAACCATCAACCAGCAATTCGCATCCCAAAGTAATATTGTTGGCCAGTAAATGTCTAAACTTATGGGGAAATGACACAGCATTATATTTGCCAGGCAACCAGACAGTACTATGACAGAATAGCTTACAGCCAAACTGGTCTAACAAACAACCCAATGTTCATTCAGATAGACCGGTCCGGGTCTCATCTATTATATAAGTGATACCATTTGTCTGAGTACCCCATCCAGACTGTACGCAATGAAATTGTTGCTAAAAACCTAATACCGGTAATACAGTGGGAGGAGTGGAGTAGATAAAGGGGATATGTTGGAGGAATATGGTCGACTGCAAGATACCAAAAGGAGATAATTTGAACATTTACTCGAAAACATTTTTAGAAAAAGGAGGAGAGAAAAGAAGAAGAAGAAGACATGAATTGGATAAATATTTGTAGGGCTAACACATGTAAACTTTAGTGGAAATACTATGCACTCATCAAATGAACGAGTCAAGTCAAAGGAAATATTATATTTCTGTTCATTTTGTTATCACTACTTTAAAGTCTCAAGGATCCAGCAATCAGTTTTAACTGTTCAGCAGCAGAGGACTGGAATGATCAGTTTCGAGTCTGAAGTGTATACATTGTACTCGGACAACTCCACATGGAGCTCTACAAAAATCTGCCAACAATTACCTGGTAGACTTCTTGAGCCTAAACAAACCCTATCATCATCACCATGTGCCCTGCCACATAGCGTTGGCGATCATGGCCCCCACACGAATCTATCCCTTGTCGCTGCAAGCACATATCCCACCCTCTCTATCCCCAGACACCCTGCAAGTCCATCCAATATTTTCTCCCTGTGTCTACCTGGTGTTCTCTTTCCCTCCAGCTTTTCTGTTGTGACCAGGTGTTCTAATTCCTCTTTCCTCGTAAAATGTCCTCTAATGTTGCTTGTCTTTTCCTATTCTTCTTCATTAACTCGATGGCGACGCTCCACAGCTATAGCTGCGGAGCTCCGTGTCTCGACTGTGACGCTCCACAGCTATAGCTGCGGAGCTGTTATGGGATTTTCACCAAGTCTACGTGTATCTATAATAAGGGAGATTATACTGACAGCAGAGTTTAACCATTGACCTTTTAAAACATATATAACAGGATAGGTTTATTGTCGTTGGATATTCTCCATATTTTTTTTAAAGTACCAAAAACTGTAAAGTCAGTGTTGTGTGTTCTAAAACTATTATTGTCATAATGGATAATGACAACTTCATGTCTTAAGAACTTCAAACAAATTCACGAGAACATATATATGTCTGCCCATGATGATAACTTCAAATCACCTTGAGAAAAAATCTTTAGCCCACTGGTAAACACTGAGAGCATTACTCCTGGAAAAGCCTCCCAATCATACATCAACGTCAAAGAACGAAGGACTCTTTCTCAAGACGGTGATCTCTTGTGATCTTTCTTTGCTGCTCTGGACAGGCTGTGTAGACCCCTTGGGTTGCTGACATGATCGATCAGCTTTATGTCATCAAATCGGTTTACATCGTCAGCGAGTTCAATGTTCTGTGATAATAATTTATTATTTCCTGTGTGTATGTTTGTTATTTGTTTCATGGTCTGTCTGTGTTTCTGTCTGTATGTTCATTTTCGTTTCTGTTTTTGGATCTCCATGCATATCTGTCTGTGTGTCTGTCTGTGTATCTATCTGTCTGTCTGTGTGTCTGTCTGTCTGCCAGCCTGTCTATCTGTCTGTTTCCCTCTGTTCAGCACACACGCACGTACACACCACGCAACACATCCACACACTAAGATCCATGAACAGACAGACAGATACACACATACGCACACACACACATCACCAATGAACATGTGCTCTCTCTCTCTCTCTCTCTCTCTCTTCTCTCTCTCTTTCTTTGTCTTCTCCTTCTCTTTCTGTCTGTCTCTCTCTTTCTCTCTCTCTCATTCTTTCTCTCTGTCCGTCTGTCTTCTCTCTCTCTCTCTCTCCCTCTCTCTTTCTCTCTCTCTCTCTCTCTCCCCTCTCTCTCTCTGTCACAAACATACACACATACACTGTGTGTTTGTGTATATGTGTGTGCGTGGTTATGTGTGTACACATTTATATGTTTGTATTGTTTGTTTGTTTGTTTGTTTGTTTGTTTGTTTGTTTTTTGTTTTTGTTTGTTTGTGATTGCGTGTATGTGGTCATGTGTGTACACATATGTTTTTGTTTCTTTGTGAGTGTTTTTGTTTGTGTGTGTGTGTGTGTGTGTGTGTGTGTGTGTGTGTGTGTGTGTGTGTGTGTGTTTGTGTGTGTTGTGTGTGTTCTGTATGTGTAATGTATGTGTGTTTACAGAGTGTGTGTGTGTGTGCGCGTTGTTGTTGTGTGTGTCTGTCTGTCTGTCTGTGTGTCTGTCTGTCTGTCTGTCTGTAAATGTGTGTGTGTGTGTTTTCGTGTGGGTATGTCAGGAAGAGAGAAAGAGTTCACACTGAGTACAGAGAACTTGACAGTCAGTTACAATACTAAAGCCAGGTGACTGCTTCTAAACCGATCTTCTTATGGATCATAACTTACGATAATTTGCCCGCAGCACACTTCTTCTCCTTCTCCTCCTCTTCCACAGAAGGGCTTGGCCCAGCCCAAAGGCCAGACAAGGTCATACAGAAGGGACAATAAGCAGATAGGGGAAGGAAGTGATTGGAAGGGGGGGGGGGACAAAAGAAGAAGCTGGAAGCAAGTGAAGGAACTGTCTGACCATCTGTCTGAAGGGTCAGGCTTCAACTGACTCCAATCTCCTTGACCAGCCTGTCTGCTGTCCATTCAGACGTCTTTCATTTGTGCAAAGCTGGTTTAATTTGCACAACAGGTCCAGGACTAATTGTCTACCACCATGCAAATATGTGATATGTGCAAAGTGGACAGTGCCAGATACTGCTTCTGTTCAATTCTTTTCCTTGTAGCTGGTGAAGACACATCTGTTAACGTCCCATCAGTCTACTCAGCCCTATTGGTATGGAAGCAGGTGTTTTCCATTCCACACATCCTGACTAGCAACTCCTCCCCAAGACCATCTAGCACTGGCAACTGGGTCTGTTTCATGTATCTCATCACTGGCATCAGTGTCAAATAGCACGATTACCATGCAAAAATGATTACATTCCACTTTATATTTTATGTAAATTCCTTCCGTTTTAGAAACATTACAAACTTGTTCATATGGAATGAATTAAAAAGATATATGCCTTAGTACACATTAGATCCAAATAGGACTGTCTACCCAAATCTTGAAATGGCTTTTGATAATTTGTTGGGGGTGCAAAAAATTGTATCACCGTTCGTTGTAAAAGCAGATGAAATCAAAAGTAGGTCTGGACAGGGAATCCAAATTGTACAAAGAAATTTCAAATAAGTGTATTTCTAACTTATTCATAAGCTGTTAACCTTCATTGTGTATACATTTTATAACCTTCTGAAATAATAGTTGAAACGTTAAGGTTTAGATTTCGCAAACATTGTTGTGTATGCTGTTTTCAACAAAATATCCCAATAGTGCTGGGTATATGGATAGGGCGTTAACACACGTCAGAACATAGCAAAGACTACAACTGAACTGTTCCTGTTCGCGCTCTCCCCCATCCCCACTCCTATCCACCATCCTCCAAACTGGAAGCTGAACAAAGGCAAGGTTGTGAATAAAACCACACGCAGCTCCCGTCAAAGAAATCACCACACTGTTGGCTGTGGGGGCACCACGAATGGCGAGGTGTTTATGACAGTCTGCGCCATTCTCAACAACATGATAAACAATGTTGACAGGCACTGTGGACGATGTCATCAAAGAGCAGCGTGATAGCAGCGCTGTATCAGATGTCTTGATGACCTGCAGGTCCTGTAAAAGCGACATCAATCAAAACAGGATTCAGTTGACCATTCAGCCATCACTGTAGACTGAGGATATGAATAAAGTCCGTTATCTCAGACAGCAAGCACTGCGAAAAGGAGAAGTTATCTTCTCTTCTTTCATGGGCCCCTGGAGAGACAGGGTGCAATGCTTTGGCTTTGGCTTTGGCCTCATCTCCTTTCTGATTCCCAGGAGAGATGGGAAAATATTAATCATG
>JAPXFY010000016.1:15619813-15622313 GCA_030674185.1 Monoplex corrugatus | reverse complement strand
AGAGAGAGAGAGTGAGAGAGAGAGTGAGTTTGAGAAAGAGAGAGAGAGAAAGGGAAAGAGAGCTAGAGAGCCTCTATACGATCAGATTTAAACGATCTCTCTCCTTTTGTACACGAACATTCAGAAAGACCAGACTGATAAATCGCCTCATGATCAGCATGAAACGATCACTTTTTATCTGTAGAATGAAAAGAAAGAAGAGCGTGTCCACATAGGAAATTAAACCAGACAAAATCCAAACATTGAGACCCACTGTTTGCAACCAAATCTACCTAGACAAGCAACTACGCTGATTCAAGTGAGATGAAATGCACACAACTGAACAAATGGAAAAGAAGCAACCCACTTTTTCACCTATGGAAGAAGAAGGAGGAGGAAGCGGATGAGGAAGAAGAGGAGGAGGAGAAGAAGAAGAAGAATCACATGCAAATATACCATACCACACCACTAACCCAACCATCAACCAGCAATTCGCATCCCAAAGTAATATTGTTGGCCAGTAAATATCTAAATCTATGGGGAAATGACACAGCATTATATTTGCCAGGCAACCAGACAGTACTACGAACAGAATAGCTTACAGCCAAACTGGTCTAACAAACAACCCAATGTTCATTCAGATAGACCGGTCTGGATCTCATTTATTATATAAGTGATACCATTTGTCTGAGTACCCCATCCAGACTGTACGCAATAAAATTGTTGCTAAAAACCTTATAATACAGTCGGGAGGAGTGGAGTAGATGATGGGGATATGTTAGAGGAGTATGGTCGACTGCAAGATACCAAAAGGAGGTAATTAGAACATTTACTTGAAATTGATTTTTGAAAGAGGAGACGGGAAGAAGAAGATAATCAAGGTAATCAAGGAGAATGATAACCAATATGAGAAGAATCACAAGCCTCAAACATTTGTAGGGGTAATTGCATGTAACCTTTGGTGGCAAGATTATGTATTCATCCAATGACCGAGTCAAGTCAAAGGAAATGTTACATTTCTGTTCATTTTGTTATCACTACTTTTAAAGTCTCAAGAACCCAGCAATCAGTTTTAAGTGTTCAGCAGCAGAGGACTTGAATAATCAGTTTCAAGTTTGAAGTTAGTTCATTGCACTCGGGCAACTCTATATGGAGCTCTACAAAAATCTGCCACCAATTACCTGGTACACTCCTTGAGCTTACACAAACCCTATCATCATCACCGTGTGCCCTGCCGCTTGGCATTGGCGATCATGGCCCTCCACATGAATCAGTCCTTTGTCGCTGAAAGCACATCTCCCACCCTCTCTATCCCCTGCAAGACCATCCAATATTTTCTCCCTGTATCTAACTGGTGCTCTCTTTCCCTCCAACTATCCTGTTGTGACCAGGTGATCGAATTCCCCTTTCCTCATAAAATATCCTCTAAATGTAGCTTGTCTTTTCCTTATCTTCTTTGTTAATGATCTTCTTGTGTCTGCCTCCTTCACGACTGTCTCGTTTGTATTTTTGTTTTGTTTTTTGCTGTCCATGGAAAGAGGAGACAAGAAGAAGAAGAAAACGAAGGTGGACAAGGAGAATGATACCAAAGATAAGAATAAACAGGCACAGAGAACGAGGCGAAAGACGAAAAAGGAGAGAAAGAAGAAGAAAATCCTATGCGCTTGCAAAATCTTGACATGGTGAGTGGAAGGACGGACATATAAAATACTTAATTGACTCTATCAGAATGATTTAAGCATTGGCATGGGCAGCCAGCAGTCTGGATTTTATGGTGTGGGCTGAAATTCAACTCAGGACTTCATCTTTAGTGCATGGCTGCATCAAAAGAACCAAACGGTTGTTAAACAGTGTCGCGTGTTCTAAAACTATAATTATGTATAATGAATAATGCCAACTTGATGTGTTAAGAATTTCAAACAAATATACGAGAACATGTACATGCCTGACCATGACGATAACTTCAAATTACCTGGAGAAAAAAATCTTTAGCCCACTGGTAAACACTGAGAGCATTACTCCTGGAAAAGCCCCCCAATCATACATCAACGTCAAAGAATGAAGGACTCTTTCTCAAGACGGTGATCTCTTGTGATCTTTCTTTGCTGCTCTGGACACGCTGTGTAGACCCCTTGGGTTGCTGACATGATCGATCAGCTTTATGTCATCAAATCGGTTTACATCGTCAGCGAGTTCAATGTTCTGTGATAGTAATCTATTATTCCCTTTATGTATATTTGCATTGTCGTTTCATGGTCTGTCTCTGTCTGCGTTTCTGTCTCTATGTTCATTTTCGATTCTGTTTTATATCTCTCAGCATATCTGTCTGTCTGCCTGTGTGTCTGTGTGTTTGTCTGTCTGACTGTCTGTCTGTCTGTTTCCCTCTGTCACGCACATACGCACGCACCACGCAAAACATACACACACGTAGATACACACACAGACAGACAGACACACACACACACACATCACTAATGTACATGCTCTCTCTCTCTTCTCTCTCTCTCTCTCTCTCTTCACA
>JAPXFY010000016.1:15607313-15612313 GCA_030674185.1 Monoplex corrugatus | reverse complement strand
AATAGGTTCCATCCGTCATCTCCTTACTCTCGAAGCTACTAAAATATTAGTTTGTGCTTTCGTTCTTTCTCGTCTTGACTATTGTAATTCCCTTCTGTCTGGTTCCCCAAAACAGCTCCTTGACAAACTTCAGAAAGTACAGAACCATGCCGCTCGGCTAGTATTTCGGTCTTCCAAATTTCAGCATGTCTCTCCTCTTCTCCAAGACTTGCATTGGTTACCTGTGTTGAAAAGGATCCAACATAAAATTGCTGTTCAGTGCTTCAGATACTTCGACAATTCTATTCCCTCTTACCTGTCTGAATATCTTCAACTATACGTTCCATCTCGTCATCTTCGTACCTCAGCCGATACCCGCTTATTTCGAATCCCAACTTTTCGAACAAAATCATATGGTGAGCGATCCTTTTCTTTTCAAGCCCCTTCCTCATGGAATTCACTTCCCTACCCGCTGAGGCACAAAACAAGTCTTCAGTCATTTAAATCTGGCTTGAAAACGCATCTCTTTCCTCTCTGAAATTTATTAACCTTAAAGAGCTATGCTGTCTGCGCGCTAGCGTGCTTCTGTGTATGTTATTGCTGTGCGCCTATAGATATGTCTCGGGGTGGGAGGAGGATATGTGTGTGTGTGCCAGAGAGTAGGTACTAATATTTGATATTATTAACGGTGTGTATGTGCTTGTGGGATGGAGTGACAGAGGTCCGCCATGTATGATGAAAATTATATTAGGCCTATGTTTCTATGTTCGATGTAATGTGTATTGTACAGTTTGTAAGCGCTTAGGGCTTTCCAGAAAGATTAGGCGCTCTAAATGCCCTTAATAATAATAATAATATCAAATATACACCGCGGTAACGAAAACTGATCATGCTCTTTACTCCACCCTATCCTCCCTCCTTCTTGCTATGTTTTTTAAAGAAAAAAAGCTTGAGGCAGACGAATATGGGATAAACCAAATTTAGTGATGACTCATTGATAGTGACTCACTTATACTCGATGATGATGATGATGATGATGACTTAGTGAAAGGAATTCTTCAGTAACATAGCCAGACTGAGTAATTGTCTGCTCTTATAAGGAGACCACCATCATGTCTCGCCAAAAATCCTCATGAACTATAGGCACCAAAGACTTTAAAGCGAATTCCGTACAGGAATCGAAGATGCACAGGAAACTTAAACCGTGTGAACAGGAACCAGAAAAAAAAACACGAAGAAAGAATAAGAACGTGTAATTAATACAATCAGATAAGACAGGCGCAAATTTTCGGCAAACTGGTCTTTGTCAAGCAAAGATCTGGTTGTATTAAATACGCGTTCTTATTCCGTTTTCGTGTTTTTTCTGGTTCCTGTTTGCTTGAACGCGGGCAGTCACACTTGTTTTGGATTTTGTGTGAACAGGGCTTTATCACTCAATTTAACTTGCAAATTTGAAGGATCTGAGGCGAAATCAGAATGAAGATTGCTAATGGATCCAGCCTGTGAATCACTGATTGGCTCGAGCACCAGAAGCCTGTAAGTTTAAATTAAGTCACTGGGTGAAGCTTACCATGATTATTTCATTCAAACAGTGTCTACAAGTTAACCCTTTGGCTCCCACACCTTATCCACAACTGCAAAAACTTAACCCTTTGACTCCTTCATCCTATCCACCAGCTTCCTGCAGGAAGCTGGTGGATAGGAGGAAGGAGTCAAAGGGTTAAGTTTCTGCTTTGGTAGCATGGTTGAAAATGAAGGATGCTGGTGGACAGGGTGCGGGTGTAAAATGGTTAAGCTTTTAGTAGTCTGATTTAAGTCTAACCCTTTGACTCCCGCACTCTATCTTCCAGCTGCAAAAACTTAACTCTTTAGTTCCCTCACCCTATCCACCATTTTCTTGCAGGAAGCTGGTGGATAGGGTGAGGGAGTCAAAAGGTTGACTTTTTTCTTTTCTGGCATAATTGCTGGTGGACAGGGTGCAAAATTCAAAGAGTTAAGTAACGAAACCAAAACCAAAAGCATCCTCCAGTTTTGATGAATAAAATAAATTTTCGATTTTTGTCTGCAGATGGGGGATGGGAGGAGAGTAAGTTCCTTAATCTTTATTTATTTGAATCCTGTAATGGTGGACATCTCTGTAAGCCTGTGTGTTGGTGGCTGTGTGAGCATACATGAGCATATGTCTGAGAGTGCATTGATGAACGCCTCTGTGTGTGGTTGGGTGTGTGTGTGTAGTGGGAAAGTGAGGGCTAAAAAAATTTGTGATTTTGTTACGTTGATGTGGCACATTTTTTTGGTCTGTACACATGCATCTGCAGGTATTTCTACATGTATATCTGTACATACACACACACACACACACATATATATATATAGATATATATATATATATTTATATTTATATATATATGTATATATATATGTGTATATATATATGTGTGTATATATATATATATATGTTTATACACACACACTCGTATATATACACATATATACACACACATATATATGTGTGTATATACATATATATATATATATAGATAGATAGGTAGATAGATAGATAGATAGATAGATAGATAGATAGATAGATAGATAGATAGACATGTGTGTGTGTTTGTTTGTTTGTGTGGGTATGTGAGTGAGTGAGTGTGTGTGTGTGTGGGTATGTGAGTGAGTGTGTATGTGTGTGTGTGTGTGAGTGAGTGTGTGTGTGTGTGTGTGTGTGTGTGTGTGTGTGTGTGTGTGTGTGTGTGTGTGTGTTTTGTAGGGTAGTGTGCGTGTGTAACATGCCTGTTTCAGAAAGAACAAATAAATACAACATCTTGAGTCTTCAGTCTTGAGTCTTCATTCAACAGGATTTCTTCAGTTAAGCTGTTAAAACTCTTGTTCTATTGATGAAACTACGATCCTCTATGGAGAGACAGCCATCAACATGCTACCCAGTACAAACATATGCATATGCACATGGAGAGAGAGACAAACAGACAGATGTACAAACCTAGAAACAGAAGACTACATCCTGTCGATGTGAAACGATCTTCTTTAAAATACAAAGCAAGCCCTTCATCGAAGACTGAAAACAAGTTAAGTGTGATGATAAACAAAAACCACAAAATCCAAACACGAGACACATTGCCCCCAAGCCAGTTGTTCCCAGACAAGCAAGCATTCAGATGCTAATGAGATACACACAGCAACAACAAGGAAGAAGGAGATTATTCTGTTTTCCATATATAATGTCCACATCTCAACACATCACACCACTAGTAGTACCAGATATGCACAACAACAACAAGGAAGAAGGAGATGATTCTGTTTTCAATCTGTATGACCACATTTCACATCTCAACACAACACATCACCAGCAGTACCAGATACACACAACAACAACAAAGAAGAAGGAGATGCTTCTCTTTGCCATCTATATGACCACAGCTCAACACATCACAGCACCAGTAGTACCAGACATACACAACAACAAGGAAGAAGGAGATGATTTTGTTTTCCATCTATATGACCACATCTCAAAAGATCACACCACCAGCTTCAGTTTCAGTTTCTCAAGATGACGTCTCCGCGCTCGGAACGAATTTCATATGCACTAACGTCACAGGTGCCATGTGTATGGTAATCATGGCACAAGACCATGAGCTAGCCAAGTCCTGAGGCCCTACCTATATTATGTTTTTTACCTAGCCTATATTTTATTTATACTGGTATTTTATCAGCCTTCCGCTGGGATAATCTTCGTTACATGTAAATGGCATGTGTATGTGTGTATCTTACCTTCAAAAAAGGAACATACATATCATCATCAAGTGCCTTGCCACATTGTGTTGACGATGATGGCCTTGTTCCTGCAAGCACCTCTTTCACCTCTGTCTTCAGCCACTCTGCAAGTCCATCCAATATTTTCTCCCTGGGTCTACCTGGTGCTCTTTTTCCCTCCAGCTTTCCTGTTGTGACCAGGTGTTCCAGTTCCCCTTTCCTCATAAAATGGCTTATAAATGTTGCCTGTCTTTTCTTAATCTTCCTTATGAATGATCTTCTTGTGTCTGCCTCCATCAAGACTGTCTCGTTTGTTTTCTTTGCTGTCCATGGAACTCTCAGCATTTTTCTTAGAAACCACATCTCAGCTGCCACATGAAAGAGGAGTAGGCATCATGATAGACAGGGATAAATCAAAAGCAGTTAAGGGATACTGGGCTGTGTCCGACAGAGTTTTGCTGGTTAAATTGGGTGGCAGGCCATTTGATATTTACATACATATAAAGTAAATAGATAAATAATTAGTAATACCAGATACACACAATAACAACAAGGAAGAAAGAGATGAATCTATTTTCCATCTATATGGCCACATCTCAACATACCACACCACCAGCAGTACCATCCACCACCACCGACCAGCATTGCCGAGCGCTGAATTAACGCCCTTGGTCAATAAACGGTCTAAACTGCCGGGGCAAATGACATGGCATTAAATTTGCAAGGCCGCCAAACATTACTATGAATAGTGTGATAGTACTCGTCTGGAATTGCTTCCAGACTGCGCGTAATCAAATTCCTCATATCGACCCAGTCAGAGAACAGAGAGAAGAGAGCTGGCAGGGAAGAAAAGGGGGTGGGTGGGTGGGTGAATTATGGTAGTCTGCTAGGTTGAAAAGGAGATAAATCAAACTTTTTTACATGGGAAAGAAAGAAGGAAAAAGGGAGAAGGAGATGGAAGACGAAGGAAAAGAAGATGAAGGATGAGGATGGGGTGGAGTAACATTCAGGAGACAGGAATGAAGGAGGTAGAGAAGGAAATGAAGAAAACGAATAAGATGAATAGAAGACGAAGTAGGAGGAAGAACATTACAAGATACATAGGAAAGAAACATATCAACTACAAGAAAACAACAACAAAACCAGATGAAGAGAGAAATAGGAAAAAAGATATATAACAACATCAAAAACAATAACATCAACAAAAGGGAGAAACACTACCAAACAAAGAAAGCGAACAAAAAAAACTGAAA
>JAPXFY010000016.1:15589813-15602313 GCA_030674185.1 Monoplex corrugatus | reverse complement strand
TCCATCCTCTCACACGTTTATAGTCTTTGCTGAACGAATGACGGTTTGTATGGGCCTTGTTTGTAGCCAGATAACAACAGGAATCTCTCCCCTCTCTCTTCTCTCCTCTTCCTCTCACTCTCTCTCTCTCTCTCTTCTCACTCTCCTCTCCTCCCCTCTCTCTCTCTCTCTCTTCTGTTTTGTTTTGTGTATGTGTGTTGTTTTGGTTTTTCTGTCTCTCTCTCTCTCTGTGTTCTCTTCTCTTCTCTCTCTCTCATCTCTCTCTCTCTCATCTCTCTGTTCTCTCTCTTCTGTCTCTCTCTCTCTCTCTCTCTCTCTCTCTATCTCAGTCGTTCTCTCTCTCACTCCGTCTCTGTCTGTCTCTGTTCTCTGTCTCCCTCTCTGTCTGTCTCTGTCTCTCTGTCTCTGCCTCTCTGTCTCTGTCTCTCTCTCTGTCTCTGTCTCTCTCTCTCTCTGTCTCTCTCTTGTCTCTCTCTCCCTCTTTCTGTCGTTCTCTCTCTCTCCTCTCTCTCTGCCTCTTCTCTCTGTCCTGTCTCTGTCTCTCTGTCTCTTTCTCTCTCTCTCTCTCTCCTCTGTCTCTCTCTCTCGTCTTCCATTCTGTCTTTCTCCGCTGTCTCTCTGTCTGTCTGTCTGTCTTGTCTCTGCCTCTCTTTCTCTCTCCTCCTCTGTCTCTGTCTCTCTCGTCTCTCTTCTCTCTGTCTCTCTCTCTCTCTCTCTCTCTCTCTCTCTCTCTCTCTCTCAGATGATGATGATGTAACAAGCTGAGGAAAACATGTATTTGACACTTGTTTATGACGAAGATTGTGAAGTATAAAGTATTGTAGAAGGTAAAGTTACCCCTCCCCTTGCCCAATCCCTGGTTTGTGTAAGGGTCGACTGCCTTCTCAATATAACTCTCTCTCTCTCTCTCTCTCTCTCTCTCGCTCTCTCTCTCTCTCTCTCTCTCTCTCTCCCAGACTCAAACTCTCTCTCTCTCTTTCTCTCTCTCTTCTGTCTTCTGTTTCTGTCTCTGTCTCGTCTTGTCTGTCTGTCTCTCTGCTCTCTCTCTCTCTCTCTCTCTCTCTCTCCCAGACTCAAATCTCTCTTTCTCTCTGTCTGTCTCTGCTTCTCGTCTGTTTTCTGTCTGTCTGTCTCTCTCTCTCTCTCTCCCCTTCTTCTCTCTTCTCTCTCTCCTCCCTCTCTCCTCAAGCGACAATAAAACAGCCATAACTTTGTCCGACGGCATGTAGTTGCCTGCTGTGAGCAGAGCGAGGACGTGGATGGGACATGGAGGTGGAGGAAGTGGAGGAAGGATGGAGAGGGTGGTTCTGACGTCAGGAGAGTGTGGCGGGCATGTAGCGGTGACAGCGGACTATGATGTCATCAATGATGGATGACAAGTAGGCCCCAGAGTGGTTTGGTTGCTCAGTAGCGTGTTTCGTAGCCGCAACGTTCTGTGACGTTTGCAGTATTTATTGTAGAAAACCCCCATGTCCTGCTGAGGAAGAGCGATGGGAGGCCTGTGATGATTCAAAGAAATGTGTCAATGGTGCGAGATATCGAGGTTTAATAATCCTTTGACTTTCTGCACCCTATCCACCAACTGCAAAACCTTAACCCTTTGACTTCCGCACAATATCCACCAAATGCAAAACCTTAACCCTTTGATTTCCCCCCTGCAAAGGAACACTGGTGAATAGGGTGAGGTAGTCAAAGGGTTAAGTTTTTTTCCTTTGCTAGCATGGTTGACAATCAGGATACTGGTGGAAGGTGCCGGAGTCTAAGGGTTAAATCACAGCACAGTATCCACTGAGAATTTCTCCTTCCTTCTGTATGATCTTCAGTGGCGGTCTCAGTACTAGATCTAGTGTTTTGGTGACATGATGGAACAGAGAGCTACCATCCTAGCATGCACCAGTGTACAGACATGATGAATAGAGAGCTACCATCCGTAGCCTGCACCAGTGTAAGACATGATGAATAGATAGCTACATCCGTAGCCTGCACCAGTGTACAAACATGATGAATAGTATACACCTATCCATTACAACTGATGAATAGATAGCTACCATCCGTAGCCCTGCACCAGTGTACAGACATGATGAATAGATAACTACTACCATGAAACATGATGAATAGAAGCTACCATCCGTAGCCTGCACCAGTGTAAACATGATGAATAGAGAGCTACATCCGTAGCCTGCACCAGTGTACAAACATGATGAATAGAGAGCTACCATCCGTAGCCTGCACCAGTGTAACAAACATAAAAAGATGGCTACCGTTCTATGCCAACACCTGTGCAATCAATCCATTATACTAGAGCTGTTATAATTTTCGCTGCTAGTTACAAACTCATGTGAATATGATTAACTATCAATAGTAACATGACCCGTCCAAGCATGATAAAGGAGCTACACATAGCCTGTCAATGCAACTGTTGAGATACTAATCGTAGAGACCATGTAATACAAAGGGAGCTAACTACCATAGCGATGTTATTGCATTAGCTAACCCAAAGGAGCAGTGACCATGTGTACAAACTATGATTGAATGAGAGCTACCAATCGTAGCATGCACAGTTACAGAAAGGTGAATGAAAGAGCTAACGACATACATATGCTGTGATAATTGACCATTATGATGGTAATGAAAGGAGCTAAATGACCCGTACATTGCTCCGTGTATGCACAACAGTATTAGGGTAATCACTGTAGCATGACCCAGTTGTAGCACAAACTATGATTTGGAACAGGAGCTGACCATCCCAAATTGCTTGTTACCCATGTACAAGAATGAATGATAAGGAGCAAACTGACCGTAGATGCTGTGTATCAGTCACATGATGGAACAGGAGCTAACATCCATCATTTCTGTGTTACGCACAAAGTTATGAATAGGAGTGAATAACGGAGCAATGCCCCGCATGTTAGCAAACAATGGATGGAATGAAGAGGAGCTAACGACCATATTGCTATGTTATGTCAATCATGATGGAATGAAGAGCTATACCAATATTGCATGTAGTTGTACAAACATGATGGTGGAACAAAGGAGTTAACCTCCACATATGTAATGTTAATTGAAAAGTACATACATGGGGTGAATAGGGAGCTAACACCATATGCTGTTATTGCACAAAGCAATGTTGATGAAAGTAGTAAGCTGACCAATCCATAGCTGTGCCATGTCACAAACATGATGGGTGAATAAGGAGCTACACTACCAACATATCTCAGTGTACAAACTAGATGAGAGAGTATGAATGCACAAGTGACAATACATATATGTATATCCATAGATGAATAGAGAGCTACCATCCATAGCATGCACCAGTGTACAAACATGATTAATAGATAACTACCATACATGATGAATAGATAGCTACCATCCATAGCATGGACCAGTGTACAGACATGATGAATAGATAGCTACCATACATGATGAATAGATAACTACCATCCGTAGCCTGCACCAGTGTACAGACATGATGAATAGATAGCTACCATCCATGATGAATAGATAGCTACCATCCGTAGCATGCACCAGTGTACATGCATGATGAATATATATCTACCATCCGTAGCATGCACCAGTGTACAGACATGATGAATAGAGAGCTATCATACATGATGAATAGATAACTACCATCCGTAGCCTGCACCAGTGTACAGACATGATGAATAGATAGCTACCATCCATGATGAATAGATAGCTACCATCCGTAGCATGCACCAGTGTACAGACATGATGAATATATATCTACCATCCGTAGCCTGCACCAGTGTACAAACATGATGAATAGAGAGCTACCATCCGTAGCCTGCACCAGTGTACAAACATGATGAATAGAGAGCTACCATCCGTAGCCTGCACCAGTGTACAAACATGATGAATAGAGAGCTACCATCCGTAGCCTGCACCAGTGTACAAACATGATGAATAGAGAGCTACCATCCGTAGCCTGCACCAGTGTACAAACATGATGAATAGAGAACTACTATCCGTAGCCTGCACCAGTTTGCAGACACGAACTTACAACAACGATGGCGCTGTTCATGGCAACATTATGTAGCGATTGGTAATCAATCCACTTTCACTATTATAGCTCGTTATTATATATCGCTGTTTTCCAAACTCATCGGGATCACTATGCATTACACATAATCAGATATTTTGTGAAACATGGACATCCAAGCTATAAAGGGAGCTGACCACATATTGCTGTGTCATTACACTGTCTGAGTCTATGACGGGTGTGAATGCAAAGGGAGCTAACTGACCACATATTGCGATGTTATTGCATTAAGTCTATGATGGGTGTGGATGCAAAGGAAGCTAGCTGACCACATATTGCTGTGTTATTGTACTAAGTCTATGATGGGTGTGAATGCAAAGGGAGCTAACTGACCACATATTGCTGTGTTATTGCACAAAGTCTATGATGGGTGTGAATGCAAAGTGAGCTAACTGACCACATATTGCTGTGTTATTGCACTAAGTCTATGATGGATGTGAATGCAAAGGGAGCTAACTGACCACATATTGCTGTGTTATTGCACAAGTCTATGATGGGTGTGAATGCAAAGGGAGCTAACTGACCACATATTGCTTGTTATTGCACAAAGTCTTAGATGGGTGTGATGCAAAGGGAGCTAACTGACCACATATTGCTATGTTATTGCACTCTCTGAGTCTATGATGGCCGTGAATGCCGGTTGTTTTCATGTGTCCATAATAAGCCAGTCGCTGGCATACGTGCATATTTGATATTCTGCATATCTATAGGGGATTCAGGCGACTGGACGGATCTGTAATCATATACATATACATGTGTGTGTGTGTGTGTGTGTGTGCGTGGTGTGTGTGTGTGTGTGTGTGTGTGTGTGTGTGTGTAGTGTGTGTGTGTGTGTGTGTGTGTGTGTGTGTGTGTGTGTGTGTGTGTGTGTGTGTGTGTGTGTGTGTGTGTGTGTGTGTGTGTGTGTGTGTGTGTGTGTGTGTGTGTGTGCCATAAGCCTACTCGCTTTACAATACCATGATGAGAGTCAAAGACACCAATGTGAAGCAAATGCCTACATATCAACCCATAACAATAACAGCCAAGACAACAAACATAACAATATTGGAAGTAAAACAAAATCCAAAACAATTGTGACTGCCCGCGTTCAAACAAACACGAACCAGAAAAATCACGAAAAAAAAAAAAAAAAAAAGAAAGAAAGATAAGAACGCGTATTTAATACAACAAGAAGTAGCAGCAGGGAAGTTTCAGTCTTTTTTCTCCTAATTTTTGTACCTGGTGTTTGTTTATTTGTGATCTTACGCTTGACAAAAGGCCAGTTGGCCGAAAATTTGCGCCTGTCTTGTCTTGTATTAAATACGCGTTCGTATTCTTTTTTTCTTTTTTTTTTTTCTTTTTCTTTTTCTGGTTCAATATTTGAAGTAGTAGCAAAATAGCAAGAATTACAGACACATAAACACAAAAGAAAGAAAGTAAAGGAAGCATTGAAGAACAAGTAAGAGACGGGAAGGATATGTCCACTAATGCAGTGATGAAAATAGAATGAACAGTATTACTTGTAACATCCAGGACGGAAGGACAGGGCGGGTTTTGACAACGCACGAGTGTGATGGGTGGTGGTGGTGGTGGTGGTGGTAGTAGTAGCGGTGGCGGTATGGTGGTGGTGGTGACGGTGGTGACGGTGGTGGTGCTGGTGGTGGTGGTGATGGTGGTGACAACCAGCTATGGTGTCATCAGTGATGGATGATACGCAGCGTGGACCTTATTGTGTTTCACACCAAGGGCAGGCTGAGCATAATAGTGACATGCACGTTGACAAATTCATTGGGGACCCTAAGGAATTTTTCAATCTTTGTTACAAAATCTCTTTGCCTGCTTGCTTGCTTGCTTGCTTGCTTTTGCTTACTTGCTTGCTTGATTGATTGGTTGATCGATCGATCAAACGATTGCTTGCTTGCTTGCTTACTTGCTTGCTTGCTTGCTTGATTGATTGATTGATTGATTGATTGATCGATCGATCGATCGATCGATCGATCGATCGATTGCTTGCTTGCTTGCTTGCTTGCTTGCTTGATTGATTTTTCGTAAACTTGCGAAAAATTGTGTGTGTGTGTGTGTGTGTGTGTGTGTGTGTGTGTGTGTGTGTGTGTGGTGTGTGTGTGTGTGTGTGTGTGTGTATGTGTGTGGTGGTGTGTGTGTGTGTGTGTGTGTCGTATGTGTGCTGTGTTGTGTGTGTCGCATGTGTGTGTGTCGTATGTGTGTGTCGTATGTTGTGTGTCTGCATGTGTGTGTGGTGCGGAGGTCATGTGTGTGTTATGTGTATGTGTGTGTTGGGACGGAAGGTACATGCTTGCCATTGTGATTTAGTTTTTGTGTGCTATGTGTTAACGTACATTGCTTGGCACAATGTGACAGAGTCTTTTCAAGTTGTGTTTTGTTATCTCGGTCGCAATTCGCTTCCTTGTTGATTGCTATAATATTTATTCATTGGTTTGATATTGTTCGTTCCTTTATTCATTTGTTAACTTATTTTACTTATCTACCTGTCGTCTATTCGGTTACTGTTATATTTCGTTAACCTGTTTTTCTTGTTGTGTTCATTCAGTCCTTGGTTTTGCTTTTTGGATTGTTCAGTATTTGTTTGTTTAGGGGGGGGGGGTGTATGTTTTGTGGTTTTTTGTTTGTTTGTTTGTTTTTTTTGTTGTCTCTGTCAGTTTGTTTTTAAGTATTTGACAAACTCCATAGATAGACACAGAGAAAAAACATCGAAGTAAAAAGAAAAAAGATAAACAGAAGGAAATGACTCGTACTCAACTATGGGGGCCCTGTTCTTTGTGTCCGTTTTCTTCATATGTCGCAAGGGTTTCTTGGATAGTCTGTATGCATAAACCGATTAAACTTTACTTGAAACTGGATTGAAACTCTGTCCCAGTGGAAAATCACTATCCTGAAAGGGTTACACAACCTCGTCGGTTGGTTTTGTTGATAGCGTCATGGACTCAAAGTCTGATGTCTGGGGTTCAATCTTAACCTACTACATAAAAACTGGCCAGGTTCACTGACCCATCCCAAAGCTTCAATAGTTCTAGTGGTGTCAGCTTTATGTGGGATAGATCCCTTCACCCAACCCCCTTCCCATTTCAAGACCTTGTTAGCTCTTGGGGTTTTGCGCAGACACAAGGAGTCTGCCAGACAACTGTCGGCGGATTTCGGGGGGTGGGAGCACATATGGAATTGTCCGAATAAATTCCAGACTTCAAATTGACAGTGTTTTATCTAATGCTAAGATCACAGTAACCCCAAAAGTTAGATTTTGCACATTTTTAGATTTACCCACTTTTTAAACAACTGGGGGTGGGCAGAGGGGAGGGAGCGGCGGAGAGGAGGGGGGGGGCTTTCTGTCATGTGAGACGAGTTTATACTGAGGACTAGTTGTGTTGTGATTCAGAGATATGATTATTTATTTATTTACTTTACATATCTGTTCTTTTCTTTGAAGATAAGATCACAGATATACATGTCATTTACATGTAATCAAGATTGTTCCAATGATAGACTGATACAATACTAGTATGAAAAAATATAGACTAGGTAAAACTAGGGTAGGTAGGACCTCAGGACCATCTCATGGTTTATGTGCAGGCTTAAGGCTTGTGCCACGATCACCATACACAAGGCATCTGTGACGTTAGTGCATATGGAATTCGTTCCGAGCGCAGAGACGCCGTTTTGAGAACTAACTGAAACTGACAACACTGTGACACTGAAACTGAACACTGAAACTGAAACTAAACAGATGGAATCGAGCAGAGCACTTTGCAACCTTTTCAGTTTCGCGGTCGAGGTCGTAAGGGGTTATTGTTTGAACTACCAAAGTACGTGAAGTTCTCCTCAACTTTCTTGTGGCCAATGAAGACATCTGTTGGCACCTGATAGGATCCCGCTCACCACGTTATTGGTCTTTTTGGTGCTGATATTAAGGCCAATGTTTCCTGCATAGCAGCTGAAGTCATGCACAAGAAACGGAGGATGTTGAATGTTATTTGTTACAGCAGCTATGTCGCATGTACAGTCCAAATCAGAAAGGTTCCTTTCTTCAGTCCATTGATTACCTATCCTTGAGTTGGCTGTGCCAGTCCCCACTCAATAGCAATTGTGAAGAGTAGAGGGGGAAATACTCCCTTGACTGATGGTCAGTGAGGACTTCAAACCAGCTGCTGTGGACTTTCATTTCTTTTCCTGATCTGATACATTCAGTCGTTATAGATTTGCTCTATGGCTGATACAACTTTCTCTGAAGTACCGTAATCAGGATTTTCTACAGCGATAGTTTGCAAACATTGTCAAAGGCTTTGATGCAGTCTATGAAGCTGAGGAAAAGCAATGTTTGGTATTCTCCACACTTCTCAATGATCTGTCTCAGGGTGAAAATTTGATCTATGCAAGGTCGTCTAGGACGAAAGCCTGCTTGCATTTCTCACGGTTCATCGTCTACCATGTCACGTAGTCGGTTAAGAATGTGGCAGTAGACTTTTCCCAGATTCGACAACAAAGTAATTCCAGTCCAGCTGCCACATTGTGAAAGGTTTCTTTTCTTGGAGGTGCAGACTACTTCACCATCCTTCCAATCCTCTGGGACAACGCCAGAGTTCAACCCTGATTGTAGAGTCCGCACACACAAATGACGATACAGCCCTCCACCTTTGAGTATCTCTGTGATTATGCCACCAAACCAAGGGGATTTGTTGTTCTTCAATAGTTCTTGGTAGTTTTCCTAATCTCGTTTTGAAGGAAGTCCTCAGTGTGCGATAGGGAGAAAGGGAAGCGGGTCTTCAGTATCAGCTAGGGTACATTGAGGACCTCTGAAATTTTCAGTCTTCTTGCAAGCTTAGCTTCGCTTTTCAATAGCAGTGTGCCATCTTTGGCCCTCAGTGGTCCAGAACCTGTCTGCACAGTACCAAATATCTCGTTTGTAATCTATAGAGAGCTTTAGTGTCGTTCGTTACATTTAGCAGTTTCTTCGGCATCCTCCATTTGTTTATCCAGCCATTCATTTTGTCTCTCTGAGCATCTTGTTTAACCTCTGTCCTTTTCGATGTAATTTTAGTGGTAGGTTCTTGTGGAGGAAGCAACTGTGTCTTTTCTGAATCTTTTCTGCACATCAAGTCCACCGTCATAGTCATCAAAATAAAATTAAATGGTTTGGTTACCTTATCAGATCAATTTTCCCATTTTTTTTACAAGAGATCAATAGATTTCCCTGATCTGATTTTGTCTGTTTTTCTTTAAATTGCATTTTAGACTTTGCAAGGTTAACGGTGAGCATTTTTTTAACGTTGTCATTCTATCTTAACCGGTTGTCGTTTTTGACGTGGTGTTAGCCCTGATTTGCTCTAATAGTCGGCTGGGCTGATAAGCAATATGAACGTTTAACTATCTTTCCAGATTGCAAGCTTACCCATTGGTAGAGCAAACAATATTAAAAAATATCAAAATTCAAAGGGAGGACGACAAGGAAGACCTGATCGATGGCGTGAAAGAGACCTTGACATCACATGTTATTTGTCCCTTCAGGCTTTCCAGCACGCTGCTGGCAGTCAGCTCTATCTCTGTGATTCCCAAGATGGACAAGCATGAAGATTACCAAAGAAAGAAAAGAAATCTGCGTCAAATGTCAGTTGCATTGTTAGATTGTAAGGAATAAATTTTCAAATAATCTTAATTAATCTTTTGACTCCCACACCCTGTCCTCTAACATCCGGCATTGTCAACCATGCTAGCAAAGCAAAAACTTAACCCTTTGAACGAGAGTGTAGCCCAAGCGTGACAAGATCATACAAGAGAGGGAACAATGGCTGGGAAAAGAACTGGGGGAATCAAAGGGTTAAGTTTTTGCTGTTAATAAATAGGGTGCAGGAGTCAAAGGATTGACGATTTTAATGCAAGAACACAGGTACGTAAGATATGATACATTTAAGTAAATGGCTTGAATTAAGTCAATGTTCACATCGCTGTACTGGTACATCATCGCGATAGCATTAAAAAACGGACAGGGCTAATTCATATTATCGTCCCTTGCTCCTCTACGACAGATAGAAAAATGAAGCCTGGTAATTCCTTTTTTTAAGGGATTATCGCACTTAGAAAAGTTACCTTTGTGCTCACCTTTATTTTTACTGTCTTTTCCGTCGCCTTCTTCACCACTCTGGTCCTTCCCCTCTTTTTTGTCCCATTTCTACACTCCTTAATGGCCACAGAAGCTGGCATAGTTTTTACAATGTAATGATGATGATGTCGATGAAGATGATAATCATGATCTATGGAGTTCCCTCTAGGACTGAGGACTGCATGGCAGGGCTGTACTCTACGCTTACTATCATAATATATCCTGGCGTCAACCAGGCCGGAGATACAGATACCTGTGGTGCTGGTCAGAAGATTTAAGCAACACCCTCAAAGATGCATCCATGAAGTGGATGAACTCGACTCTGTGGTCCCAGACTTCCCAATGAGCCCATAACACACCCAAATCTGGGTAGGAGCCGGTTAGAGCTGAAAAATCCTATAGTGATTTTTGAAGGGACTGATGGGGATTCGAAACACAGTCGGTATCCATTACACCAACCACTGCACCACGGTCGACTGGTGCAATTCCTTTTAATTACAGTCTTGGAGTCTGTGTGTGAACTCAGATCAATTCACCCACTGAATCTTCAACTTATCCTGCCCTAAGAGCAGTGATAGCATACATAGGAGAGAGGGAACAAGGGGCAGGGAAAAGACTTGGGGCTTCTGTAAAGGGTCAGGGCTGTAATTGATTGCTCTCTCCAAAACCTGTCTGTTTGTTCTTCATTCAGCCTTCTTTCACTGGCACGATGTTGGTTTCATTTGCACAACACACCCATACTTGATTGTCATCACAATGCAACCCAGTATGTGCAAAGTGGACAGAGCCAGAACCTCTGTTCAATTCTTTCTCTGTCCTACGTGCTAACATGCCAGAACAGCGTAGCAAAAAAATATACAAAAAAAAAAAAAACCTGAACCATTCGTGTTCGCGCTCTTTTCTCTTCTTCAAACAGGAAGCTGAACAAAGGCATGGTTTGTGAATGGCGCGACACAGAATCACCACGGTATTAGCTGTGGAAGCACCAAGAATAGCGAAATGTTTATGACAGTGTGGTATAAAGGTGCCATCCTAGACGACACGATGAATGGGATGGGGGGTGGGGTGAGAAGCAGCATAGCAGGAGAATGCCATCAGGGAGCTTGTGTGATAACAGCGCTGAATCAGATGTCTTGATGACCTGCAGGTCCTGTCAGGAAACAACATCAATCACAACGGGATTCAATCTGCCGTTCAACCAGCACTAGGGATGCAAGAGATTACTAATGTTGGTTGTATCAGATAGCAAGCAAGGCGGAAGTGCAACGCTATGTTCTCTTCTTTCATGTGTCCCTGGGGACAAAGCGCTGTGTTGGTTTTTGGTTTGGCCTGCTCCTTTTATTGATTCCCCGTAACAAATAGATGAAAATGGTAATGAATAATTCTTACAGCCACAAGTTTTGTAAACAGGCCTGAAATGGGCGTTTATATGTGTCGTGGTTCTGCACTCAGCAGAAAACTTTCACGTTGAGTTAATTCCATGTAAGCATTTCTGATTTTAAAATTTTGAACTTTAAACTGTTGACAGTAGGAAATTTAGCAGATGGTGCTTTGTGCGTGTTTAACCCTTTGACACCTGCACCCTCTGTCCACCAGCATTCTGCACTGTCAAACATGCTAGCAAAGCAAACACTTAACCCTTTGGCTCCCTCACGCTATCCACCAGTTTCCTACAAGAAACTGGTGGATAGGGTGAGGGGGTCAAAGGGTTAAGTTTTTGCAGTTGGTGGATAGAGTGTGGGAGTCAAAGGATTACTCAGAAAAGACACCATTGACTCCACCAAGGTAGTACAGCAGCAAGGCAGTGGCCTCTAGTGGATGGCTCCCCAGTATCTTAACATTGCTACCCATATTGAGTTCCTTCTACTGGAGATTTGACTAAATGGCAATGATGGTGAAGATGATATTCTATTATCCAAATGTTAAAGTCATTAGCTAAAACATTTTTTTTTCAAATATTCCCTTGCTGTTTGGTTTGCTCCTCTTTCTTTCTTTCTTTCTTTCTTCCTTCCTTTCTTTCTTTCTTTCTTTTTTTCTTCTTTCTTTCTTTTTCTTTTCTCTCTTTCTTTCTATATTTCTTTTTGTCTTTCTTTCCGTCTTTCTCTCTTTGTGTCTTCACATTTTTCCTGGTGTTATTTTTCAAGTTATCTTTGTTTCAGTTTATTGTATGCTTGTTTCATTTTGTTTTCTTTTTGCATTGATTTGTTTTGTTTTGATTTGATTTGCTTTTGTTTTATCTTATTTTGTATTGTGTTGTTTTGTTTTGTTTTGTTTTGTTTAATTACTCAGCTCGTTCTCATTGTAAAATATGTTTCCTTAGGCTATTTCAAAACC
>JAPXFY010000016.1:15579813-15587313 GCA_030674185.1 Monoplex corrugatus | reverse complement strand
AGAGGGGTGCGATAGTCGAGCGGTTAAGATATTAGACTTCCAGTTGGAAGTTCTGGGAGTCAATTATGCTCGGGTATTACATGTGGATAAAGGGTGGGAGACTTATTTCCCAAAAAGTCCTATAGCGAATTACCTTTAAAATGTTATTTCACTTGTTCAATGTTATGGTTTGTCAATTCTTAGATTTATTTTTTATTCATTTCTTCTAGATGTTTATTAATTTTGTTTGTTAGTTAGTTTGTTTAAATCGTTAATTATGGTAACGTTATTTGTTAGTTTTACCTTCCCCTCCTCGAAACAGTTGTTTTCTGGATCATCTTTTCTCAAAACCAAAATTGACAATTTTCAAATATCGTCTTCACTCCTCCTCTATCACCCATCTTAATGTTTCTACCATTCCGGTGGTGTCAGCTGACTGTTTCATGGGTCCCTCCCCCCTCCCATTTCAGGACCTTGACAACGCATAGATCTAGGGCTTTGCACAGGTTCAGAGAGTCTACGGATTATTGCTGCCAGATTTGGTGGAGAGTATTCAAATTGTCTGAGTGTGGCAGACTCTCTCAAAAAGCTCCAAACTTTAAACTCCGTTTGTGTGTAAAGGCATGCAAAATGTCAAATATGCATGTTTAAGATCTTGTAAGTCACATCAGCAAACTAATTTATGGAAGAACAAAAAGATCTACCATGCACGCCCACCAAAGATGTAGCATACAGACTGTGCTACAGAATAAACCATATACAATATGGGTTCAATAGTATGAGTACGCGCATCCGTGAAAACGGCACCAGATAAAAATCCATCTATGCTATTGGTAGTGATATAAATGGACAAAAAAGAAAACATCCTGTCTCAAAGAATGAATGAAGGAAGAGTAGATAACTTTTCACTTCTGCCAGTTGCTGTGGTGCAGTGCTTTGCGCAATGGACTACCAACTGGAAGGCTGTGGGTTCGAATCCCATCAGTCCCTACAAAAATCATTGTGGGATTTTTCGGCTCTAACCTGCTGCTATCCAGAGTTGGGCGTGCATGGGCTCATTGGGAAGACTGAGACAACACAGTCGAGTCTCATCCACTTCACGGATGCGTCACTGAAGGTGTTGCTCAAATCTTCTGACCAGCACCGCAGGTGTCTGTATCTCTCAAGCCTGGTTGACATCAGGATATATTATGATAGTAAGCTGTAGAGTACAGACCTGTCACGCAGTCTCAATCCTAGATGGAACTCCATAGTATCATGGTTATCATCCTCATGACATCATCATCATCGCATTGTAAAAACTGTGCCAGCTTCTGCAGCCATTAACCCTTTGACTCCCGCACCCTGTCCACCAGCACTCTGTATTGTCAACCATGCTAGTAAAGCAAAAACTTAACCCTTTGATTCCTCACCCTATCCACCAATTTACAATTTTTTACAAGAAGCTGGTGGATAGGGTGAGCGAATCAAAGGGTGAAGTTTTTGCAGTTGGTGGATAGGGTGCGGGAGTCAAAGGGTTAAGAAGGTATAGAAAATGGAACCAAACAAAAACTTTTCATTCTGCCTTGTTTTGCTGTCTGAGATAAGTGATATTCATCTCTGTATCCCCAATGGTTGCTCAAAGGTCGCTTCAATCCCGTTGTGATTGATGTTGTTGACTCCTGACGGGGCCTGCAGGTCATCAAGACATCTGATTCAGCGCTGTTATCATCACACTGCTCCTGCTGACATCCTCCACAATGCTCACACCATTCTTCACACCCGTGTCGCCAGAAAAGCGTTCTTTGTATCACACGGTCATAGACACGTCGCCATTCCTGTCCTCACCCAGTCAATAAAAAGCGTGATGGTTCTGTGAGCAAGTGTGGCGTTGCGCGCTATTCACATCCACGCCTTTGTTCAGCTTCCTGTTTGAAAAGAGGAGAGTGCGACTGGAAGGGAAGAAAGAAGAACTGGAGAGAGGCAGCATCTCGCACTTTCCGCTTTGCATATTCAAGTTTGCATGGCAATGACATGCGAATTAAACCAGCATTATGAAGGTGAAAGATGACTGATTGAATGGAGAATAAATGCGCAGGTTCTGGAGACCCCCCCCCCCCCTGCCCCCAGTTCCTCCCCCCCCCCCCCCCCCGCCTCTTTTTTTTTCTTTCAGACCTCCCATGCATGATTGTGTCTGGTCTTTAGGTCAAGCTCTTGTGTAAATTAGACCATGGAGGGAATGTGCTACGAGTAAATTGATCAGAGCTGAGACTCCAGCTCCAAGGTTGATAGGATTGACATAGAAGTGATCACCAGGCTTCATCATTCTAATTCTCTCTTGGAA
Organism: Monoplex corrugatus; assembly: GCA_030674185.1. NCBI lineage: Eukaryota > Metazoa > Mollusca > Gastropoda > Littorinimorpha > Ranellidae > Monoplex > Monoplex corrugatus. Next base: position 15,585,011 of record JAPXFY010000016.1, on the reverse strand, counting down.
GATCAATGCGAGGAGGATCGTGAATAAACCCTTGCTGTTTGTTGATGCTGTCTGCAATGAGATCGACTGACACAAGATTGCTGGCGGCTATACTGTCTGTCTGTCAATGGAGGTAACGGTTTGTGGTGTGTGTAAATGTTATGACTCATTACGACTTGATATGAATCACTGATTTTTATCACATTGAAGGCTTTCTCAGATCCACGTGCTACAAAAAACCAGAGAGATGCAAGGAGGGAGAGAATAGCACAGAGAGAGAGCAGGGATGGAGAAAGATCAGATAGTGAGAGAAGGAGAGAGAGAGAGAGACAAAGGGAGAAAGACAGACAGACATGAGCAAATGTCAGGTAGGCTTTGATATATGCATATAAATGTTTGTTTTATTTCCTTCTACTTCAGATTTTTATGTTTCTTTTATTCTATTTGTTATGTTTTATACTGTTTCGTTTTGTTTTGATATATGTGATCAGTGATACAGTTACACAAAATGTACGACATCATTATCAGAAATGAAACCACATATTGTTACCACTTTTATAATTTCACCATTTAGTTCTCTTTGTTGACTCAAAATCAGTAGTATATGCCTTACGATCTTTTGATGCCGACACAAGACCTGATTTAATTACTGAGGCAAATAATCTTGTACATCTTTTTAGGATAAAAGGTGCAGATATCAGTTTATGCTGGGTGCCTTCTCACGTTGGTCTTCACGACAACGAAGTAGTTGACAGAGCAGTTAAGCAAGGTGCACAGAATTCTGTTAATTCTATAGAATTACATGTTCATACTTCCGTAAAAGAAGTTTGCAACATGCTCAAATCAGCCTCATGGATTCGATTTCATGAACATTTCAATGAACGGTTTGTGTCACAACAAATGATAAAACTTTCCGTTCAAAATATATATAAAAAATGCAGTATTCTTCCATGTGTCATTTGCGATCGATTGTTGCTGTTCGTTTTCGTATTCAGCTAAACGCATTGAAAACAAAATATTGTAAAAGTGTCAAGCGTATTTGCGGCAAAAAGTTCACATTGTTTCACTGTTTATTTTATTGCAAAATGCTACGTTCTTTTCTACCGAAAATGTTTACACTAGAAAACTATTCTGAAACTAATTTCGAAAAAGTAATATCAGATCAATCTTTGTTAGTTAAAATTTCAGAATCATTAGTTCACCTTCCTGATAATGCATTACTTTAACTTTATGCGGTTTGTGTTTTAGTGTTAAATTTTCCCTTCACATTGTTGAAGTTAGTTGTTACTAATGTTAGAGTTAAAATTTCGTTCCATTTTACTATTTTACCACCTATTTATAACTTTTTTGTCTGTCTCCCCTCTGCCCCAATCCAACCCGTCCAACTATCGTTCTCCATTTTATTTTATTTATACATTTTTTTTCTTCCCCTCTCCCCCCCTCCCCCGTCTAATATCGCTTACAGTGAAAAGACGTTAAATCAAAGAACGAACGAATGTTATGACGGTTTGCTAAAAGCAGTTCATTTATTTTACTGTTTGACTGATCGATGATGTGGTATCAGGCAGCAGGTACGTCTGTGCTACAGTTGTCTATTACAGTGAAGTGATACTACAATGTTAACATTTTTTATACTCTTATACACGATTGCAAAAAGTTATTTCGTTGTTTAAGCATGTCTGTACCTGGTTATATGTTCTGTGTACCAATAATTTGCCCTCATATAATTATGAAAAATGATAAGATCAAGAGAAAAGTGAGACAAGAAAGTCAGAAATAAATCTGAGGGAGAACAAAAAAGAGGAATCTAAACAGAAACGTCTGGTTCCTCAGACAAGATAGTGTTTCCAGCTTCATTCTGCAGTAGACAAAAGACAAATAAGACAAATGGGGGTGGGGATGGAGGGTGTTATGGAAATATCGAAAGATCAAAAGCTGATTTATATTTATGAGAAAAGCTGTGTTGGCAAATGTAAATCCCAAGCAACATTCTTGTTTCTTTCTTTCTTTCTTTCTTTCTTTCTTTCTTTCTTTGCTTGTTTGTTTGTTTGTTTTACTGTTTGTCTTATAAACATTTGTGTCACATGCCTGGCCCAGTGAGAAATTGCCAGTGCATAACTGGGTCACTGAGTTTTATTTGAAATTCTTATAACACAGTTTGCTGTTTGGTAGAATGCAGGGTTCAGGGCAGCAAACTGTGAAGGAAAATCAATCTGCAATGTCTTCCACACACACAGATTTCAATACTGATATTCTATGAGTAAACAATGCAGAGGCTTTACAGTGTATTTCTCGTGGGTGACAAATCATTACTTTAGTATACATTATGTGTGCTCGGGGGTCTATGTGCAAGAGGTGTGTTTTATAAAGGCTTTCAGTATTGTTATTGACACTCATCTACCATGGAGCATAGTGAGGGCTGATCCAAACCAAAAGCATAAAACATGGAGCCTTCTATCCAGGGATGCATGAAAGAAGAGCGAGTAACTTTCCACATCTGCCTTGCGTGCCAACATTATCTGTTTCCTGCATTCCCAGTGCTGGCTGAATGGTGATTGAATCCTGTGTGATTGATGTTCCTCTCTGACAGGACATGCAGGTCATCATCATTTGATTTCAGCGCTGTTACCACACTACTCACTGCTGACGTCTTCCACAATGCCTCTCACCATCCTTCATCGTGTCGTCCAGAATAGCGCTGTCTGTACCGCACTGCCATAAACACCTCGCCATTCTTTGTCTTCCCACTGTCAATAAGCGTGGTTGTTCTGTAAGCAGAGTCACGTGTCGTGCCATTTACAACTACTACGCCTTTGTTCAGCTTCCTGTTTGAGAGAGAGAGAGAGAGAGAGAGAGAGGGGGAAGAGTGCGAACACGAACGGTTCGTTGTTTGTCGCTGCGCTGTTCTGGCGTGTCTGCACGAGCGACTTGGAGGAAGAATTGAAGAGAAACAGCAGCATCTGGCACTGTCTTTCGCTCAGGTTTTGCATGGTGGTGACAATCAGGCCCTGGCCGTGTTGTGCCAATTAGTCCAGCTTTGTGTCAGCGAAGAATGTGTGAATGGAGAGCAAACAGTCACGTTTCTGATGACTGGAGCCTTTTAGAGAGGTCTGCAGTTCCTTCTATTATTACTCCCCAGTTCCTCCCCCTGTCCCCAGTTCTTTCCCTTGCCCCTTTGTTACTTCCCTTATCAATCTTGTCTGGTCTTTCAGCCAGGCTCTTTGGTGGAGGCATAGGAGGGAGTGCGCTGGGGGGCAAATTGTTCAGTTTAGACACAGGGTCTAAGCTTGACGAGACCGAGTTAGAAGTAATTACCAGGCTTCATTATTCTGATTCCTCCTTGGAGGAGCAAGGGGACAATCATGAATGGATCACTGGTGTTTGTTGATGCTGTCTGCAAAGACACCCAGTAGGACGTGACTGCCGGTGGCTCCAGTGCCTGTCCAAGGAGACGACTGATGTACATAAATATTTTGAAATCCAAAACAAGCGTGACTGCCGCGTTCAAGCAAACAGGAACCAAAAAAAAAACACGAAAAAAGAATAAGAACGTGTATTTAATACAACAATGTCGATAAGACAAGATAAATGTTTTGATTCATTGCAAACTTAAGAGGGATAACTCATTTCTGTTTATTATTTCAATTATTTTCTTGGGATCTGAGTGCTTAGACAACGTCTGCAAAAACTACAAAAAAAAAAGAGACAGACCAGCATACAACGTTGATATAATCGTGTATAACTTGAAAATCTTTCTGTGTTGATAATTATCTACTTTTATGTTGTTGTTGTTGCTACATGAAAATACTCAACATTCCTGTCACAAATGGAAGTATCAGTGTCTGTTTGCTTGCTTGTTTGTTGTTGTTTGTTCGTTTGTTGGTCGTCGTTCGTTCGTTCGCTCATTTGTTTGATTCTTTCTTTGTTTCTTTGTTTCTTTGTCATTTACATTGTGTCTCATGATAATAGTTTGCTGCTAACCTTTGATTTCCATACAATTATTGATTGCTAACACGATAGTAGACAGACCTGCTTTGCATAACGTAGTTTATTCCTGTCACATCCACATCTTCGTGACAAAAGCTTTTTAGCAATCAATGTGCCGTTTGATCATTTTAGCATTGGTTTCCTAGCAGAAAGATAACTGGTTTTTATACGATCATTTGGTTTTCTTTTTATCAAAGTTCATTCGATTTTTCTCATGTCTCCTTAATTTATCCGGTCATGTGCTCGGCCTCTTTGTTGTTTAATGTTCTCACCTAATTCATTTTACAGCAGACATGTAATAAAACACAAACTGGTTTTAACGATGAATCAAGAAACCATGACCATAAATATAATCTTACTATTTAGGGCCCTTGGTGTTACATTGGAGGGCTCTGGGGCAGTCTCCGTGCGTGAGGACTGTCACTCTGTCTGGTTCTGCAACTGAACAATTGCTGTTATTAGCATGGGGGGCTTAGTAGGCAATGTCTTCAGTAATGTGGACCAGAAAGATACTGTTGACCTTTGATAGGCTATGCTGACACCACCAGAATGATGGAAACATGGAAGATAGGCAACAAACAGGCAATTTATCTTAATGTTGCGGGCTACGGCTACCTGAGTCCACAGCTCTATCAAAACAAAAAAAAAAAGAAAGAAAAGAAAACAGCCCACAACTGTTGAACTCCATCGAAGTAACCCTGCAGTAGTATAGGGTCTCCTTTGGCGGGTGGCCCGTTGGCAGCTCAGAATCCCTATTGCCAGGGGCTTTATGGCACTGGGATCCCAAATGAATGACTGTGCTGTGGAGCCAGAATGAACCCAGCAGGGTGGCGTAGAAGTTGAGAGACAAAACCAAAAATCGATCATCGTTCTAGCTCTTCTTTTTATTGTATCAGGTGAAATTGAGATTTTCAGATTTGCAAACCAAATAGTCCTATACTTAGTTATTTTCAAGAGGTTCCATTTAAACTGAATTCTACCATTATTTATAATTTCCCATGCTGATCAACGCAAAGCTAAATGCACACAAACTCTATACATTGGTGACGTCCAATTTATTCTTTGTCTTTCGTCAACTACATGTATGTCAGCAGTTATGTACATTATAATGAATTATCTGCCTTTCTACTCATAATTCTGTCGATGTAAGGTTTTTTACAACATTTTCCAAACTGAAATTAGGAACTTATTTTCCTCAGAAAAAAAGGCATCGACAAAAAATTGATGAACTC
>JAPXFY010000016.1:15567313-15569813 GCA_030674185.1 Monoplex corrugatus | reverse complement strand
ATCTTCTGTCTATCTATCTATCTATTTTATCTTTCTATCTATCTATCTGTCTATCTATCTATCTGTCTATCTATCTATCTATTCTATCTATCTGTCTATCTATCTATCTATCTATCTATTGTTATGTATCTATCTTATCTGTCTGTCTATCTATCTATCTGTCTGTCTATCTATCTGTCTGTCTATCTATCTATCTGTCTATCTATCTTCTATCTTCTATCTATCTATCTGTCTTATCTATCTATCTATCTATCTGTCTTCTGTCTATCTATCTGATCTATCTGTCTATCTATCTATCTATATCTATCTATTGTTATCTATCTATCTAATCTATCTATCTATCTGTCTATCTATCTATCTGTCTATCTATCTATCTATCTATCTATCTGTCTGTCTATCTATCTATCTGTCTATCTATCTATCTATCTATCTGTCTATCTATCTATCTGTCTATCTATCTATCTATCTATCTATCTATCTGTCTATCTATCTATCTGTCTTCTATCTATCTATCTATCTCTATATCTCTCTTTCTCTCTATCTCTCTTCTCTTCTCTCTATCTATCTATCTATCTATCTCTCTTCTCTCTATCTATTTTCTCTCTCTCTATATATCTATCTATCTGTCTATCTATCTATCTGTCTGTCTATCTGTTCTGTCTGTCTGTCTGTCTGTGTATCTGTCTATCTATTTATCTATTTGTCAATCTGTCCTCTGTTAACTTTTTTGTTTATTCTTTCTTTCTTTTGTAGTGTTATTTCTTTCTTTCTTTGTGTCTTGGATTGTTGATGGCTCGCATTTGGTTGGCTATTCGGCTCGTGTGTGTGTGTGTGTTAGTGTGTGTGTGTGTGGTGTTGTGTGTGTGTGTGTGATGTGTGTGTGTGTGTTGTGTGTGTGTGTGTGTGTGTGTGTTGTGTGTGTGTGTGTAGTGTGTGTGTGTGTGTTCACGTGTATATTATGTGTGTTTTTTATTTGTTGTTTGACAGTACAATTTGTTCTTTCTGTTCAACCCTTCTGTCGCCGGTTCGTTCGTGCATACATTCGAGCGGTTTGCTTACTTTTTTTTTTTTTTTGTTTGTTTGTTTGTTTGTTTGCCCTACTTTGCTTCTCTACTTATTTTCCTCAGTGTCAGTCTGTCTGTCTGTCTGTTTATTTGTTGGTTACTGCTTACTCGCATGCTTAGTTTTCTTCTCTTTTTTCTTTTTTGTTGTTGTTGTTGTTGTTGTTGTTGCTGTTTTCTGTGCCTTTCTTTATGTTGCAGCGAATGACTTCAATTACGAGTTGAGTGAAATACCCTAGATTGTAAAAACACTGTCGTTTTGAAGAGAGAAAAAAAATGTTCTTGTTTTTTTTGGACGTGTTTGGAGCAGGTTGAAAGATCTTACTTATACTCAGTAAAGCATTTTTTTTTTCCTCCTGAAACTTTTCTGTTTGACTTCCTGTCCTGTCCTGTGTCTCTTGTCTTTTTGCGTCTGTTTTCTTGTCTTGTCGTTCTCTTTCACTCTCGTGCTTCCAGACTCCCTCTGTTTCTGTCTTCTTTCTCTGTCTCTGTCTCTGTTTCTGTTTCTGTCTCTGTCTCTAGTTTCTGTTCTCTGTGTCTTGTCTCTGTGTTCTGTCTCTGTTCTGTCTCTGTCTCTGTCTCTCTGTGTCTCTGTCTCTGTTTCTGTGTCTGTCTCTGTCTCTGTCTCTGTGTCTCTTGTCTGTGTCTCTGTGTCTCTGTCTCTGTTCTCTGTGTCTGTCTCTGTCTCTGTCTCTGTGTCTCTGTGTCTGTGTCTCTGTGTCTCTGTCTCTGTCTCTGTTTCTGTCTCTGTTTCTGTTTTTTCTGTCTCTGTCTCTGTCTCTGTTCTCTGTTTCTGTCTCTGTCTCTGTTTCTCTTGTCTCTGTCTCTGTTCTGTTTCTGTCTCTGTCTCTGTCTCTGTCTCTGTTTCTGTCTCTGTCTCTGTCTCTGTCTCTCGTCTCTGTTCTGTTCTGTTTCTCTGTGTCTTCTGTGTCTCTGTGTCTGTTTCTGTCTCTGTCTCTGTCTCTGTCTCTGTCTCTGTGTCTGTCTCTGTCTCTGTCTCTGTTCTGTGTCTCTGTCTCTGTGTCTGTCTCTGTCTCTGCTGTCTCTGTCTCTGTCTCTGTCTCTGTTCTCTGTTTCTCTGTGTCTCTCTGTCTGTTTCTGTTTCTGTCTCTGTCTCTGTGTCTCTGTGTCTTGTGTCTGTCTGCCTATATGTCTGTCTGTCTCTCTCTCTCTCTCTCTCTCTCTCTCTTTCTTCTCATTTTCTCTGTTTTTCTCACCCTCTGTTTCTGTCTCTGTCTCTGTCTGTCTGTATCTCTGTCTCTCTATCTGTCTGTCTATTGTCTGTCTGTCTCGTCTCTTTTCTCTTTTCTCATTTTCTCTGTTTTTTCACCCTCTGTTTCTGTCTCTGTCCTGTCTTGTCTGTATCTCTGTTCTCTATCTGTCTGTCTCGTCTGTCTGTTCTCTCTCTCTTCTCTCTCTCATTTATTTTCTCTTTTTTC
>JAPXFY010000016.1:15519813-15522313 GCA_030674185.1 Monoplex corrugatus | reverse complement strand
ACACAAAGAGACAGACATACAGAGACAGAGAGAATGACAGAGAGAGACACACAGAGACAGAGACAGATGCGATTGCGTGTGTGTGTGTGTGTGTGTGTGTGTGTGTGTGTGTGTGTGTGTGTGTGTGTGTGTGTGTGTGTGTGTGTGTGTGTGTATGTGTGTCTGTGTGTGTATGTGTGTCTGTGTGTGTGATGTGTGTGTTTGTATGTGAGTATTTATGTGTGTTCGTTCCTCTGTGTGTGTGTGTGTCTGTCTGTCTGTCTGTCTGTCTGTCTGTCTGTCTGTATGTGTGCGTGTTTATACATGTGTCTTTATGTGTGTTTGTGTGTGCATTTATGTGTTTTAATACCTGAGACAGACAGACAGACAGACAGACAGACAGACAGAGAATTGATGAATGAATGGATGGTTTCAGGTATTACGCTATAATAGCCTTTTCACACGTGGGGAATAAAGGCGTTACACTTTCCAGCGTAACTTGAAAGCGAGAGATAAAAAGCGAATGCCAAAATCTGAAATTGGATTACCCGACTGGATCACTGAGTCATCCATCTTAATAGAGTCCATTAGCAGTAATTGCCAGCTCATAATTGTCGCAGGGGCCGTACACTAGTCAGGGACTATGTAGTCAGTAAAAGACTGGAGAGAGACAGACAGACAGAGAGAGAGAGAGACACAGAGAGAGACAGGAAGAGACAGAGAGAAGCAGAGACAGAGAGACAGAGACAGAGACAGAGAGTAGAGAGACAGAGAGACAGAGACAGAGAGATAGAGAGACAGAGAGACAGAGACAGAGAGATAGAGAGACAGAGAGACAGAGACAGAGACAGAGAGATAGAAGACAGAGAGACAGAGAGTAGGAGACAGAGACAGAGACAGAGAGATAGAGAGACAGAGAGACAAGACAGAGACAGAGAGATAGAGAGCAGAGGACAGAGACAGAGACAGAGAGATAGAGAGACAGAGAGACAGAGAGACGAGAGACAGAGAGACAGAGACAGAGACAGAGAGACAGACAGACAGAGAGACAGAGAGACAGAGAGAACAGAGAGACAGAGACAGAGACAGAGACAGAGAGACAGAGACAGAGACAGAGAGAAGACAGACAGACAGAGACAGAGACAGAAGACAGAGAAGAGACAGAGACAGAGAACAGAAGACGAGACAGAAGAGACAGCAAGAAAGACAAGAGAGAGACAGAGCAGAGACAGACTAGACAGAAAACAGAACATGAAAGACAGAGATTGCAGACATTAGCAGACACATAAGAAAACTTTATTCAACTTGTCTTTAACTTCACATGCAAACAAAGAATAAACTTTTTTCTCTTTTTTTTTTCTTTTCTGATACGGTTTTGTTTGTTTGTTTATTTATTTGTTTGTTGTTGTTGTTGTTGTTGCTGTTTTGTTTTTGTTTTCTTTTTGCAGATACACACAGACAAACACACAGACGTAGACACACACACACATACACAAACAAAACAAAAAAACACAAACACACGCACACACTAACACTAACACACTCACACTAACACACACACACACACACACACACACACACACACACACACACCACACACACACACACACACACACACAAAACACACAAACAAACAAACAACACACACACACAACACTAACACTAACACACACACACACACACACACACACACACATACACACACACACACATTCACATACACACACTAACACAAAACACACACACACAACAACAAACAAACACAAACAACACAAACACACAAACACACAAACACTAACACACAAACACTAACACAAACACACACACATACACACACACACACACATACACACACACACACACAAACACACACACACAAACGCAGACATACGAGAGAGACAGACAGACAGACAGGCAGGCAAAGCAAAACAGAATTGAGGGAAAAAGAAAGACAGAGAAGAGGGGCATGGAAAGAGAAGCAGCGACCTGAAACAGATCGCTTCAGGAAAGAAATGGCAATAAAGAAATAAAATTTCTTCTTGATTGATCTCCACCACTAGAAAAAATAAATCCTCCAGCAACGTTTTAGCATCTAGAGCAGAATTGATTTTGCCTTTGAAATCCTTTAGTGACAAACAAACAAACAAACATATAAACCACATCACGCAAACAAATCACGTAAACAAACAACAAACAGACAGCTGAAGAGACAAGCCAGCAGAAGGACACAAAGACACACAAATAAACACACAAAGCACACAACGAAAATTAAAAAAGAGACAAGTGATTGCCAAGTGGTCAGATCACTGGTTTCACAGTTGGAGAGTGTGGATTCGAGTCTGTTTGAAAATCGCCTGGTGGATAAAGGGTTAAAAGAAAACATACAGCCATACACGAAAAAAAAAAACTTGTGTGTTTGAATGCACGAGGAAGGTACAGCTCACGAATGGAAAAAAAAAAACAAGCAAATAAACAAAAACAACAACAAAAGTTGAGATGGTCAAGCCATTTTAATAATCAT
>JAPXFY010000016.1:15482313-15489813 GCA_030674185.1 Monoplex corrugatus | reverse complement strand
TTTGTTTTATCGATTTTAATGGACGTCTTTTGGTGGGGAATTGCCGGTGGGGGGGGGGGGGGGGGGAGGAGGGTTGTGCGGAGAAGTTGCCATGTCGCGGGTGGGAATGTGTGAGTGATCCTGATGTGAGTGTGAATGGAGTGAGTATGATGTCACCAACAACAAAAATTCTGTTCTCTGAACTTGACAATAAAGTATCTGGCATCTTGTACCTTGTATTCTGTGTCTTACGTCTTGCGTCTTATGTCTTGTTGTCATGTCTTGTGTCTTACGTCTTGTGTCTTACATCTTGTGTCATATCTTGTGGGGAGGTTTCTCATAACTTGTGTCTTGTTCTGATATCTTGTTCCTATGTCTTATATCTTGTGTCTTATATCTTATATCTTGTGTCTTATATCTTGTGTCTTGTGTCTTATATCTTGTGTCTTATATCTTGTGTCTTGTATTTTCTGTCTTGTGTCTTATATCTTGTGTCTTATATCTTATATCTTGTCTTATATCTTGTGTCTTATATCTTGTGTCTTGTGTCTTATATCTTGTGTCTTGTGTCTTATATCTTGTGTCTTGTATCTTGTGTCTTATATCTTGTGTCTTATATCTTGTGTCTTATATCTTGTGTCTTGTGTCTTATATCTTGTGTCTTATATCTTGTGTCTTATATCTTGTGTCTTATATCTTGTGTCTTATGTCTTGTGTCTTGTGTCTTATATCTTGTGTTTTATATCTTGTGTTTTATATCTTGTGTCTTATATCTTGTGTCTTGTGTCTTATATCTTGTGTCTTATATCTTGTGTCTTGTGTCTTATATCTTGTGTCTTATATCTTGTGTCTTGTGTTTTATATCTTGTGTCTTGTGTTTTATATCTTTGTTTGGTTTTTTGTTTTATATCTTGTGTCTTGTGTTTTATATCTTGTGTCTTATATCTTGTGTTTTATATCTTGTGTTTTATATCTTGTGTTTTTATATCTTGTGTTTTATATCTTGTGTTTTATATCTTGTGTTTTATATCTTGTGTTCTTGTGTTTTATATCTTGTGTTTTATATCTTGTGTTTTATATCTTGTGTTTATTATCTTGTGTCTTGTGTTTTATATCTTGTGTTTTATATCTTGTGTTTTATATCTTGTGTTTTATATCTTGTGTTTTATATCTTGTGTTTTATATCTTGTGTTTTATATCTTGTGTTTTATATCTTGTGTTTTATATCTTGTGTTTTATATCTTGTGCTTGTTTTTATATCTTGTGTTTTATATCTGTGTTCTTGTGTTTTATATCTTTTGTGTTTTATATTTTCTTGTGTTTTATATCTTGTGTTTTATATCTTGTGTATTTTTTTTATATCTTGTGTTTTATATCTTGTGTTTTATATCTTGTGTTTTATATCTTGGTTGTTTTTATATCTTGTGTTTTATATCTTGTGTTTTATATCTTGTGTTTTATATCTTGTGTTTTATATCTTGTGTTTTATATCTTGTGTTTTATATCTTGTGTTTTATATCTTGTGTTTTATATCTTGTGTTTTATATTCTTGTGTTTTATATCTTGTGTTTTATATCTTGTGTCTTGTGTTTTATATCTTGTGTTTTTATATCTTGTGTCTTGTGTTTTATATCTTGTGTTTTATATCTTGTGTCTTGTGTTTTATATCTTGTGTTTATATCTTGTGTTTTATATCTTGTGCTTGTGTTTTATATCTTGTGTTTTATATCTTGTGTTTATATCTTGGTTTGGATTATATCTTGTGTCTTGTGTTTATATCTTGTGTTTTATATCTTGTGTCTTTTTTTATATCTTGTGTTTTAACTTGTGTTTGTGTTTTATATCTTGGTGTCTTGTGTTTTATATCTTGTGGCCTCTTCAAGAATGAGGTTCAAACCTAAGAAATCCCGAAGTCTCTCACTGCGAAAAGGAAAAGTGGCAGATTCAGTCAAATTCATGGTAGCCAACCAAGCCATCCCCACTGTCACAGAAGAGCCAGTAAAAAGTCTCGGAAGATGGTATGATGACTCCCTGAAAGACACACAAAGGGGATGTGAAACCAAGCAAACAGCAGAAGAAGGCCTGAAGAAAATAGATAACTGCGGACTGCCAGGCAAATACAAAGTCTGGTGTCTACAGTTCATGCTGATACCAAAGCTGCTGTGGCCACTGCTAATCTATGACATTTGCACCAGCACAGTCGAAGCAATGGAAGCCAAAATCAACAAATACACAAGAAAATGGCTCGGTGTCCCACCTGGTCTCACTGATGTTGCATTCTACTGTCGTCAAGCAATGCTGAAGCTACCTCTGAAATCCATAGTGGAGGAATACAAAGTTGGAAAAGCAAGACTGTTGAGCATGCTGGAGGAATCGGAGGACAATATCGTGAGAGCAGTTCATCCAAAGCTGAGAACTGGCAGAAAGTGGAAAGTCCAAGAGGCTGTAAACAATGCCAAGAGAAACCTCAGCATCAAAGAAATAATTGGACACACGCAAACCAACAGACAGGGACTGGGAGCAACAAAAATGCAGTGGTGGTCCAAAGCCAAAGGGAAGGAAAAAAGAGACATGATCATACAGGAGTTGAAGGAAGAAGAAGATGTCAAAAGAGTGCAGAAGGCAGTCCAGCAAGGTCAACAGGGGCAATGGACAACATGGGACAGTGCACTCCAAAGAAGTCTCAGCTGGAACGATATGTGGCACATGGCTCCTCTAAGGATAAGCTTCCTCCTCAGATCTGTATATGACCTGCTCCCCTCGAATGCAAACTTAGTGAAATGGGGGAAAGCAGACGACCCAGCATGTCCGCTCTGTCAGAAGAAACAAACAGTGGAACATGTCCTAAGCTCTTGCAAAGTAGCGCTAGCCCAAGGAAGGTATACATGGAGGCACAACCAAGTTCTGAAAGTGATCACAGATGTGGTTAGCGAAAAAACCATGACCCCAAACGCACCAATTGCTATGACAACGTTCTACAAAGCAGGAGGGAAACAGGTCTGGCCCGAAAGGGCTATGACAACCAGCACATTGCCAAAGGGTCTTCTGGATGGAGCAGTCGACTGGGAGTGTACAGCAGACCTCCCAGAGTGGAGAAATTACCCAGATGTCATCAGCAAGACAGGCATGAGACCAGACATCGCTCTCCACTCTGACTCCTCGAAACAAGTGATTCTGATAGAACTCACTGTGCCATACGAAAGCAGAATGGAAGAAGCACATATCTACAAGACCGAAAAATACGCCGGTCTTGCCAGCACCCTGAAGAAAGCAGGTCTGCGGGTCAAAATCTTCGCCATAGAGGTCGGGGCAAGAGGGTTTGTGGGCACCTCCGCTTATGATCTCATGAAACAACTCGCCATTTCTGGGAAGAAGAGGACTAGAGCCCTTAAAGCGATGGCAGAGGCAGCAGAAAGGAGCTCAAGCTGGATCTGGGCAAGGAGGAACCAAAAAAGTGAACTTCATAAGGATTAAATTCCCTACAGATGATGTGTGCCCCGTTAGCACATTGGTAAAACCGCGTACCGCAGTTCTGAAGCGCAGAATCGCCCAGGTTCGATCCCCGGCGTGGGAAAAAAAAAATAGACAACAGCAGAAGGGCATCCAGGAGTCATGACCTGGATGTGGCCCGGCCCCCCGAGAGTGTAAGGAATTCAGGGCCGAAACACTTGTCTAAAGGGGGTTACTTCTCTGAAGACCTTCTGTTGTCTAGCTCTCCCTAGAGTTTCTTTCTACCTGTGTTTTATATCTTGTGTTTTATATCTTGTGTTTTATATCTTGTGTCTTGTGTTTTATATCTTGTGTTTTATATCTTGTGTCTTGTGTTTTATATCTTGTGTTTTATATCTTGTGTCTTGTGTTTTATATCTTGTGTCTTGTGTTTTATATCTTGTGTTTTATATCTTGTGTTTTATATCTTGTGTCTTGTGTTTTATATCTTGTGTTTTATATCTTGTGTTTTATATCTTGTGTTTTATATCTTGTGTCTTGTGTTTTATATCTTGTGTTTTATATCTTGTGTTTTATATCTTGTGTTTTATATCTTGTGTTTTATATCTTGTGTCTTGTGTTTTATATCTTGTGTTTTATATCTTGTGTTTTATATCTTGTGTTTTATATCTTGTGTTTTATATCTTGTGTTTTATATCTTGTGTTTTATATCTTGTGTCTTGTGTTTTATATCTTGTGTTTTATATCTTGTGTCTTTGTTTTATATCTTGTGTTTATATCTTGTGTTTTATATCTTGTGTCTTGTGTTTATATCTTGTGTCTTGTGTTTATATCTTGTGTCTTGTGTTTATATCTTGTGTCTTATATCTTGTGTTTTATATCTTGTGTCTTGTGTTTATATCTTGTGTTTTTATCTTGTGTTTTATTCTTGTGTTTATATCTTGTGTTTTATATCTTGTGTTTATCTTGTGTTTTTCTTATATCTTTGTTTTTTATATCTTGTGTCTTGTGTCTTATATCTTGTGTTTATATCTTGTCTTATATCTTGTGTTTTATATCTTGTGTGTTTTATACTGTGTCTTGTTTTTATATCTTGTGTCTTGTGTTTTATATCTTGTGTTTTATATCTTGTGTCTTATATCTTTTATATCTTGTGTCTTGTTTTTATATCTTGTGTTTATATCTTTTGTTTTCTTGTGTTTTATATCTTGTGTTTATATCTTTTTTGTGTCTATATCTTGTGTTTATATCTTGTGTCTTGTGTTTATATCTTTGTCTTATATCTTGTGTCTTTTTTATATCTTGTGTTTATATCTTGTCTTTGTTTTATATCTTGTGTTTTTATATCTTGTGTTTTATATCTTGTGTTTGTTTTATATCTTGTGTCTTATATCTTTTTTCTTTGTTTTATATCTTGTGTCTTATATCTTGTGTCTTGTGTCTTATATCTTGTGTTTTATATCTTGTGTCTTGTTTATATCTGTGTCTTGTGTTTATATCTTGTGTTTATATTTGTGTCTTATATCTTGTGTCTTATATCTTGTGTCTTGTGTTTATATCTTGTGTCTTATATCTGTGTCTTATATCTTTTTGTGTCTTATATCTTGTGTCTTATATCTTGTGTCTTGTGTCTTATATCTTGTGTGTTTATATCTTGTGTTTATATCTTGTGTTTTATATCTTGTTGTCTTATATCTTGTGTTCTTATATCTTGTGTCTTATGTCTTATATCTTGTGTTTTATATCTTGTATCTTGGGTCTTATATCTTGTGTTCTTATATCTTGTGTTGTGTCTTATATCTTGTGTCTTATATCTGTGTCTTGTGTCTTATATCTTGTGTTCTTATATCTGTGTTGTTCTTATATCTTGTGTTTTCTTATATCTTGTCTATATCTTGTGTCTTATATACTTTGTGTGTCTTATATCTTGTGTCTTGTGTTTATATCTTGTGTCTTATATCTTGTGTCTTATATCTTGTGTCTTGTGTCTTATATCTTGTGTCTTTTTATTCTTATGGTCTTATATCTTGTGTCTTATATCTTGTGTCTTATATCTTGTGTCTTATATCTTGTGTCTTATATCTTGTGTCTTATATCTTGTGTCTTGTTCTTATATCTTGGTCTTATATCTTGTGTCTTGTGTTTTATATCTTGTGTCTTATATTCTTGTGTCTTTATATTCTTGTGTCTTATATCTGTGTGTCTTTTATCTTGTGTCTTATATCTTTTTATCTTGTGTTCTTATATCTTGTGTCTTATATCTTTGTCTATTCTTGTTCTTTCTATCTTGTCTTTCTTATTCTTGTCTTATATCTTGGTCTTATATCTTGTGTCTTATATCTTGTGTCTTATATCTTGTGTCTTGTGTCTTATATCTTGTGTCTTATATCTTGTGTCTTATATCTTGTGTCTTATTTGTGTTCTTATATCTTGTGTTGTATATCTTGTGTTGTCTTATTCTTGTGTGTTCTTGTGTCTTATATCTTGTGTGTTCTTATATCTTGTGTCTTTGTGTCTTATATCTTGTGTCTTTGTGTCTTATATCTTGTTGTCTGGTTTATATCTTGTTTGTCTTATATCTTGTGTCTTATATCTTGTGTCTTGTGTCTTATATCTTGTGTGTCTTATATCTTGTGTCTTATATGCTTGTGTCTTATATCTTGTGTCTTATATCTGTGTCTGGTCTTATATCTTGTGTCTATTATATCTTGTCTTGTGTCTTTATCTTATTTGTGTCTTATATCTTTGTTTTCTTATATCTTGTGTCTTGTGTCTTATATCTTGTTGTGTCATATATATCTTGTGTTTTGTCTTATATCTTGTGTCTTATATCTTGTGTCTTGTGTCTTATATCTTGGTGTCTTGTATCTTATGTCTTGTGTCTTGTGTCATATTTTGGTCTTATATCTTGTGTCTTGTGTCTTATGTTATATCTTGGGTCTTATATCTTATGTCTTTTTTGTTTATCTTATATCTTAATCTTGTGTCTTGTGTCTTTATCTTGTGTCTTGTGTCTTATATCTTGTGTCTTGTGTCTTATAGTTTGTGTCTTATATCTTATGTCTTATATCTTGTGTCTTTTTCTTAATCTTGTGATCTTGGGTCTTATATCTTGTGTCTTGATGTCTTATATTTCATATATCTTGTGTCTTGTGTCTTAGTTTATATCTTGGGTCTTATGTCTTATATCTTGTGTCTTATATCTTAATCTTGTGTCTTGGTCTTATATCTTGTGTTTCTGTTATATCTTATATCTTGTGTCTTGTGTCTTATAGTTATTCTTGTGTCTTATATCTTATGTCTTATATCTTGTGTCTTTATCTTATATCTTGTGTCTTTTATATCTTATATCTTGTGTCTTATATCTTATATCTTGTGTCTTATATCTTTTATATCTTGTGTCTTATATCTTGTTCTTATATCTTGTGTCTTGTGTCTTATATCTTGTGTCTTGTGTCTTATATCTTGTGTCTTATATCTTATATCTTGTGTCTTGTGTCTTATATCTTGTGTCTTGTGTCTTATATCTTATCTTGTGTCTTATATCTTGATATTCTTGTGTATATCTTATGTCTTATATTATGTATCTTTTACCATATCTTTTTTCTTATATCTTGTGTCTAATATCTTATATTTTGTGCCTCTTATATTATGTCTTGTGTCTTGCCTCTCATACCTTGCCTCTTGTATCTTGCCTCTCGTATCTTGCATTTTGCATTTTGTATCTTGCATGAGTCTTCTATCTTGTTGCTTGTATCTTGTTGCTATATTTCAACTTTTCTCCCTGCGATACCCACGATGGTATGAAATTTCAGACGAAAGAAAGAAGGAAGAATTAGAAGTACTTCTCACAGTAGCCTTGAAGAAGATTTATTTAAAAGAAAACTTGGACGTGAGGCGAGACCAACGGCGGACTTAATTAAACAACACGAAAACAGATTTTAAATGTCGTCAAAAATCCCGGAGAAAGCGTTGTTCTCAGCCTTTTCCTTTAATTTAAAAGTCTGATTTTAGGCGTGTTTTGGTCTGTCTGACCTTGACTTTGACCTTGACTTGACACTTTTGTCCTTC
>JAPXFY010000016.1:15467313-15474813 GCA_030674185.1 Monoplex corrugatus | reverse complement strand
TCTCCTCTCCTTTCTCTTCCTTCCTTCTTTCTTTTCTTTCTCCTCTCCTTTCTCTTCCTTCCTTCTTTCCATCCTTCTTTCCTTCTTTCCTTCCTTTCTTTCCTTTCTACTTCATTTCCTTCCTTCCTTCTTTTCTTCCTTCCTTCTTTCCTTCAACCCTCCTGTCCTTCCTTTCTTCCTTCTTTCCTTCCTTCGTTTCTGCTTCATTTCTTCCTTCCTTTTTTTTCTTCCTCTTCCTTCCTTCCTACCTTCTTTTCCTTCATTCCTTTTTTCTTCCTCCTTTCCTTTCTTCCTTTCTCCCTTCTTTCTTTTCTATTTCATTTCCTTTTTGCCTTTCTTTTCTTCCTCCTTTCCTTTCTTCTTCCTTCCTTCTTTCCTTCTTTCCTTCCTTTCTTTCCTTTCCTCCTTTCTTCCTTCCTTTCTTCCTTCTTTCCTTCCACCTTTCTTTCCTTCCTTCCTTCCTTCCTTTCTTCCTTCTTTCCTTCTTTCCTTCCTTCTTTCCTTCCTTCATACACACACGAACACCCCGTTCAGTGCAGATTCCATGTATTTTCTCTTTTTTCCAGACAGCATGCAGAGGTTGAGAAATTACTGGAAGGAGAGTTCAGAGGGTGCAGAAGGCCATGGAGGGGGGGGGGATGGGAGAGGAGAGGAGGGAAAGGAAGGAAGGGAGGAATACGGTGGATAAATGATGGTGATGGTGACGGACAAGGTGTAATCTGGTGTGTGAATCAATCACCAGTGTAATTAGCACGAACTCTGTGTGTTGTGTGTGGGGGGGGGGGTGGGGGGGGTGGGGGGGTTGGGTTTTTGTGTGTGTGTGTTTGTGTGTTGCGTGTGTACGTGTGGTGTGTGTGTGTGTGTGTGTGTGTGTGTGTGTGTGTGTGTGTTGTTGTGTGTGTGTGTGTTGTGTGTGTGTGTGTGTGTGTTGCGTGTGTACTTGTGGTGTGTGTGTGTGTGTGCGTGCGTGTGTGTTGTGTGTGTGTGTTTGTGTGTGTGTGTTGTATTGTGTGTGTGTGTCTGTGTGTGTGGTGTGTGTGTGTGTGTGTGTGTGTGTGTGTGTGTGTGATCTTGTGAGTGTATGTGTGTGTGTGCGAACGCGCACGCGTGCGTGCGTGCGTGCGTACGTGCGTGCGTGCTAGCATGTGCATGTGGTGTGTGTGTGTGTGTGTGTGTGTGTGTGTGTGTGTGTGCGCGCGCGCGTGTGTGTACGTGTGTATGTTATCAATTACGACTTATATCACCAAATCTGGATGTAATGAATATTGTTACTGACAACAAATTGTACGGGTGGTGTGGTTGTGTGTGTGTGTGTGTGTGGTGTGTGTGTGTGTGTGTGTGTGTGTGTGTGCGTGCGTGCATGTGTGTGTGTGTCTGTGTGCGTGTTGTGTGTGTGGCTGTGCATGTGTATGTGTCTCTGTGCGTGTGTGTGTGTGTGTGTGTGTATGTTGTGTTGTGTGTGTGTGTGAGTGTGTGTGCGTGTGTGTGCGTGCGTGTGTGTGCGGCGCGAGGTGTGGTGTGTGTGTATTGTGTGTTTGTGTGGTGTGTGGGTGTGTGTGGTGTGTGTGTGTGGGTGTGTGTGTGTGTGCGTTGTGTGTGAAGGAAGAGAGAAGTAGAATACCATATGTTGCGCTAGCATTTTTTTCCTTCATTTTATAGAGCTGTGTTTGGAAGAGGGTCAGACGGAAGTGGGTGGGGGGGGGGGGGGATTAGAGCATCTAATTAAAGGTATAAAAAAACAAAGAAATAACAAGAAAATGTTCAAAACATTTTTGTTTGTTTGTTTGTTTTAATAATACATTGAAGAATTTGTATTTCTTTCTTTCTTTTTTTCTTTCTTTGTTTCTTTGTTTGTTTTTTTGTTTCTTTCTTTTTTGTTTTGTTTTAATAATACCTTGAAGAGAAAACAAAACAAAACTAGAGACCAACTAACATACAAAGAAGGAAAACATTATAAAGGAAATAACGAAGAAACAGATAAGAAGTTTGAACACGAAAACAAAAACACATTCTTATGACCTCGAAACACGATTTGAAAAAATAGATAAATACACGAACAAAAAAATAAATATAGTATGTTTAAACATGAAACAAAATAGCAAACGATCGATCAAACGAAACACCTAAATCATATCGAAGCTACGTGAAAAACTGAAACATGGTCAAGCCATTGTACAGTACTTCTGTCCACATGCTGAAGGTTCATGTTTACAACATCACCTAGAAAACTCGAATATTAAATCAAAACAGTAAAAACTTCAGTCTACTTTTAATTTTCAGTCTACTTCAAATATTCATTTAACTATCGAATTTTCAGTCAATTGTCGAATTTTCATCAATTGTCGAATATTCAGTCTACTGTGAATATTAAGTCAACTGTCGGATATTCAGTCAACTGTCGAATTTTTTTATCAACTGTCGAATTTGCATGTCAACCCAAACATCTGTTCCAAGGTTTATTGTAGTGTTTGCTGCTGTTATTACAGCTGACATTGTTGTGGTTGCTGTTATTGTTGTTATTGATGTTGTTGTTGTTGATGATTATGGTGGTGATGTTGTTGTTGGTGGTGGTGGTAGTGGCGATGGTGGTGGTGATGTTTTTATTGTTGTTGTTCTTGCTGCTGCTGCTGTTCTTGATAATATACAGTTTGTTGCTGTTGTTGTTGTTGCTGCTGCTGCTGCTGTTGTTGTTGTTGCTGCAATTGTTGATGATGCTCTTTTGTGTTGTTATTGTTGTTGTTTTAGTCGTTGCTGCTGCTGTTGATATTGATATTGGTGGTGTTATCTTTGTTCTTGTTGATATTGCTGTTCTTGTTAATGTTGTTGTTGTTGTTGTCATTGTTGTTCAGGATGCTGCTGTTTTTTGATGACTTTATTTTAATAGATATTGTCGTTGATGATGTTGTCGTTTATGTTGTTGTTATTATTATTATTATTATTCATGATGCTGCTGTTGTGTTGATGATGTTATTGTTGTCATTGTTGCTGCTGTTACTGCTGTTGTTTGTTTTTGTTGTTGATGATGTTGCCGCTGATTTTTTATTGTTGTTGATGATGATGTGACTGTTATTGGTGGTATTGTTGTTACTGTCGTTCTTGTTATTATTCTTGTCGTTGCTGCTGCTTTTGCTGCTGCTGCTGCTGTTGACTTTGTTTGTCTTCTCTTGCCTTGTCTGTCTCGTCTCGTCTCGTCTGTGTCTTGTCTTGTCTTGTCTTCTCTTGTCTTGTCTTGTATTTGTCTTGTACTGTCTTTGTCTTGTCTGTCTTGTCTTGTATTGTCTTGTTCTTGTCTTTCCTTGCTTTGTCTTGTTTGCCTTGTTTGTCTTGTCTGTCTCGTTTTGTTCTGTCTTGTCTTGTATGTCTAGCCTTGTCTTGTCTGTCTTGTCTTGTCTTGCCCTTGTCTGTCTTGTCTTGTATGTCTAGCCTTGTCTTGTCTGTCTTGTCTTGTCTTGTCTTTCTTGTCTTGTATGTCTAGCCTTGTCTTGTCTTGCCTTGTCTTGTCTTGCCTTGCCTTTCCTGTCTTGTCTTGTGTTGTCTTGTCTTGTCTTGTCTTGTCTTGTTCAAATACGCGATCTGATTCATTTTTCGTGTATTTCTTGTTCCGATTTGCTTGAAAATTGGCAGTCATTTTGATTAAAGGTTTTTCGATAATGTGTTGTTGTGTTGTTGTTGTTGTGTGTTGTTGTTGTTGTATGATGTTGATGATGATAATGATGATGATATCGTTTACTTGTTGTTCTTGTTTTGATAGCTGCTGTTCCTGTCGTCGTCGTCGTCGTGTTGTTGTTGTTGTTGTTGTTGTTGTTGTTGTTGTTGTGTTGTTGTTGTTGTTGTTGCCGTCACAGGTGGTGATGATGTAGTTAATTTTGTCTAAGAGATATGGATATGGAAGGTGTACTATTTGTTAAATGCCAATCGCCTCATAGGAAAAGGTGAAAATAAACGAACAGCAAATAAAATGGATCATGTTTTACCGTTAAAGCCTTCTTTTACAAGAAAGAAGTGAAACAGAAGTAGAAGCGAAAATCTCTAGAGACACAACGATGAGACTTTCGAAAGAAAGGATAATCTGAGGGTCCGTGTTCGTTCGTTAACCCTTTCACTCCCGTACCCTATCCGCCAGCTGCAAATCTTAAGCTTTCACTCCTACCCTATCCACCTGCTTCCTGCAGGAAGCTGATGGATAGGGTGAGGGAATGAAAGGGTTAAGTTTTTGCTTAGCTGTCATGGTTGACAATGCAGGATGCTATGCTGGTGAGTAAGGTGAAGGAGTCAAAAGGTTAAAATCCCATAGCGGCAAAGGAATTGTCCCTGGGGGAAAGTTTGTTGTAAGATCGACTGTCACGTTAACCCTTTGACCCGCACCCTGTCCACAAGCATCCTGCATCGTCAACCATGCTAGCAAGCAAACTTTAACCAATGACTCCTTCACCCTATCCATCAGCATCCTGCAGGAATTTGGTGGGAAAGGCGAGGGAGTCAAAGGGTTAATTTTTTTTAGTCGGTGGTTAGGGTGCAGGAGTCAAAGGGTTAAACAGAAGTATCCTCATACAAAAAAAAAATGGATGGCGTTGCACTGCATCGACGCGCTTTCCCTGGGAAGAGGATCCCGAATTTCACATGGTAAATTCATCGTGGAAAAAAATACACACAAAAAAGAAAAACAGTTAGAGAGACAGACAGACAGACAGGTAGATAGACAGAGAGAGAGAGAGAGAGAGAGAGGCGCCTCACACACATACTTCTCCTTTGTCGCCACTTGTAAATAGAACAGTAAACCTACGTTACACACAATTAAATAGACCAGTAAATCTACGTTATGTTACAGTCAAAATAAACCTACGTTACACACAGTTAAATAGACCAGTAAATCTACGTTATGTTACAGTCAAAATAAACCTACGTTACACACAGTTAAATAGACCAGTAAATCTACGTTATGTTACAGTCAAAATAAACCTACGTTACACAGTGTTAAATAGACCAGTAAATCTACGTTATGTTACAGTCAAAATAAACCTACGTTACACAGTGTTAAATAGACCAGTAAATCTACGTTATGTTACAGTCAAAATAAACCTACGTTACACACAGTTAAATAGACCAGTAAATCTACGTTATGTTACAGTCAAAATAAACCTACGTTACACAGTGTTAAATAGACCAGTAAATCTACGTTATTTTACAGTCAAAATAAACCTACGTTACACACAATTAAATAGACCAGTAAATCTACGTTATGTTACAGTCAAAATAAACCTACGTTACACAGTGTTAAATAGATCAGTAAATCTACGTTATGTTACAGTCAAAATAAACCTAAGTTACAAACATTTAAGTAGACCAGTAAATCTACGTTATGTTACAGTCAAAATAGACCTACGTTACACACAATTAAATAGACCAGTAAATCTACGTTATGTTACAGTCAAAATAAACCTACGTTACACACAATTAAATAGACCAGTAAATTTACGTTATGTTACAGTCAAAATAAACCTACGTTACACACAGTTAAATAGATCAGTAAATCTACGTTATGTTACAGTCAAAATAAACCTATACCAGTAAATCTACGTTATGTTACAGTCAAAATAAACCTACGTTACAGAGTGTCAAATAGACCAGTAAATCTACGTTATATTACAACCAAAGGTAAAATAAAAGCAGCGCCCAGCATTTTACATCAGTGAAGTAGTAGAAGACCTAACCAGCACACAGGCAGTCGTGCGAAATGTACATATATTCAGACCATAAACAGTCGGTAGACGGCATGCTAGCTTTTCAAAGAAAGAGACAGACAGACAGACAGAGACAGAGAGAATGTAGGCCTACAAGTTTTTACATTTAAAGGTTTAAAGTCTATTAAAGCATTCAGCCTAAATCAAGATGGAGAGCTGATTTTAACAAAAACAACATTAACGATGAAAATAACAAACAAAAATTCAGTTCCAGACACGCTCACTAATACATTATTTAGTCACACAACAACCTAAATCAAACTGTAAACGTGCGGCGTATTGAGCTCATCAATTCCATTATGCATCCTAACACAACTAAACAAGCCTTAGTTTATTTACATATGCTGATGAATTGGTGCATGCACACGCGCACGAAGAAGATGTGAGAAGAGAGAGAGGGGGGTAGGTGGAGAGAGAGAGAAAGAGAAAGAAAGGAGAGAGAGAGAGGAGGGAGACAGTGGGAAGAGAAAGAGAAGAGAGAGAGGAGAGAGAGAGAGGGACGAGAGAGAGAGAGAGAGACAGAGAGAGAGAAAGAGAGAAGAGAGCCAGCCACAGACAGACAGAGACAGACAGAGGAAAAGAGAGAGAGCAGTAGACGGACAGAGACAGAGGGAGAGAGAGAAGGAGAGAGAGAGAAGACAGACAGACAAACAGAGAGAGTGAGAAACTGAGAGAGGTAGAGACAGACAGACAGACAAACAGACAGACAGAGTGAGAGAGACAGAGAGAGAGAGAGAGAGCCAGCCAGAGACAGACAGAAAGAAAGAGAGAGAGACCAGCAGACGCACAGAGACAGAAACAGAAAACAAAGAGACTGAGACAAAGAGGGAAGAAAAGACAGACAGAAAGACGGACAGACAGACAGACGCACAGAGACAGAGAGACCTAGAGAGACAAGAGGTCGCACACGTGTCTGTAGATGATAAAAACGACAAGAAAGGAGAGAATGAAATAGACGCCACCAATCGATTCAAATCAATCGAGGAGTTTTAAAAAGAGAGAAAGTGAGAGTGCTTTAAAACTACGTAAAGATGGAAAACTATTGAACGGCGTTCCCTGCGAAACAAAGACCAGATGCTGCTCTTAGTGGCAGATTTCATAACCTCGTTGTTAAATTCTACTCGCTCGATCATGAACAACCGGTTGTCGGTACGGAGCCAGGGGGTGGGGGTGGGAGGGGCGAAATAAGGTAGGGGGGGGGGGGGGAGAGAGAGGCAGGACAAACTATGAGGAAAGAAATAAAAAGGATTCGGGGTGGTGTGTGCATATGTGTGTGTGTGTGTGTGTGAGTGGGTGTGTGTGTGTGTGTGTGTGTGTGTGTGT
Organism: Monoplex corrugatus; assembly: GCA_030674185.1. Taxonomy (NCBI): domain Eukaryota; kingdom Metazoa; phylum Mollusca; class Gastropoda; order Littorinimorpha; family Ranellidae; genus Monoplex; species Monoplex corrugatus. The sequence goes on along the minus strand of JAPXFY010000016.1, from coordinate 15,467,749 downwards.
GTGTGTGTGTGTGTGTGTGTGTGTGTGTGTGTGTATGTGTGTGTGTGTGTCCGTAAGAGAGAGAGAGTGTGTGTGTGTGTGTGTGTGTGTATGTGTGTCTGTGTGTGTGTCCGTGAGAGAGAGAGAGAGAGAGTGTGTGTGTGTGGTGTGTGTGTGTGTGTGTGTGTATGACAGAGAGAGATAGAATGTATGTGTATGTGTGTGTGTGTGTGTGTGTGTGTGTGTGTGTGTGTATGTGTGTGTGGAGAGACAGAGAGAGAGACAGAACAGAGACAGAGTCAGTATGTGCGTATTTGTATACACGCGTATCTGCGTGCATCTAAGCGTGTGTGTATGTGTAGTGTGGGTGCACACACACACGCGCGCGCGCGTGCACGTCCACACACACACACGCAAACAGCCGTAAGAGGAAAATGAAAACGGGAAAGTTGATACT
>JAPXFY010000016.1:15452313-15454813 GCA_030674185.1 Monoplex corrugatus | reverse complement strand
GTGTACACTCTCTCTCTGTCTTTCTCTGTCTTTCTCTCTCTCTCCTCTCTCTCTCTCTCTCTCTCTCTCTCTCTCTCTCTCTCTGTCTCTCTCTCTCCCCGTAAAAAAAACTTCACTAGGTGTGAAAGCTTTGTATTACATAGTAATTTTCACAGAACGTTTACTTTCCATTGGATTTCAATTTTTAAGCCGTTGGTTGTTCAACAATTGTATGCCAACAACAACCAATATATTTATATCTAGCTGTAGATGTGTATAATGAGAAGAGAAGAGAAAATGAGAGAGGAAGGGAGAGATTCAGTCGCAACGAAGTCTTACTGAAAATAGTTAAAAGCATTCGTCTCAGCAGTTTTGTAGAAATTTCATCATGTTGTATCCCAAGCCTGAAAATATATAATATATGTATGCAGACAAAAAACACGCAGATCAACACGTTTGTAAAGGCAAATTTATATAACATGGACACTTGTTGGACACTACAGACACAACGACTGTTTAGTTTCTTTGTTAGTGTCTAGCGAAATCCGGGACCAGTATCTCTTCATGCCAGCAGGAAGTACTCTGCCGCTCACGTGTCATTTCCGGTGATAGTAATGGACATAGCAACGGAAGTGGTGGTGGGCCTGGCAAGAAGAGAGCGACACATGTGACTGTGGCTCAAACTGAACCGGCAGCTGATTGGTTGATACGATAGACGCTCCCGCGTCGTTCGACGCATGAGGCTGCCATTTTAAATTAAGTAAGCGCGCCAACGGGGCGGTGCAGTGGTTACAGATGCGTACCAATATCGGTATCTCACAGTGCAAGCAAACTTTTTGTAAAACTTACTGTTATCGTTATTTTTGTTTAAAGCCCAGCCGACTGTGTAGAGCCATCCATATCAGGGCTATGACCTTTTCAAAACATACAACAATACTTTGACAGGGAAATAAAAAAAGAAAAAGAAAATTAAGTACACACACAGCAATGCATTTGCGCACATAATCTAAGGAGATCCGTCCTATTTATCACACAGGGGATTTAAGAAACATACCTGAATATGAATTTAAACACAAATAAGGATACTTATTTGAGCAACATTCTTATAGCTAGTCTTCATATACTCTGAGAGTGGTAGGACTTTTAAACTCTATGGAACAGGGTTCCAAGCAAAGAGAGTAGGCACTATTCTCTTTGCTCCAATGGGTTCGGTCGACAGAGAGTCTAATGGAATCACACAATCGTCTGTCAACTAGTTGTTGATCTCTGTCAATAGACTGGTGCCAGCTCATTGTCTCCTTTGCTCCCCAAAGACCCCAAAGACGGAGTATGACTGTAAGGTGGGAGGCAGAACGGTCGCAGTGACACGTCATGCAAAAATGCATACACTCCTAGAAAGGTAGGTATGTAAGAATGTGTATATTTTGATAGGGAGTGCTTGCAGCAGCTCTAACCCACATTAGAAGAAAAAGAAGAACAATCAGATATTAAACCTTTGGCTCTTGCACTCTATGCACCGACTGCGAAAATTTGAACTCTTTGACTCCCTCACCCTATCCATCAGCTTCCTGCAGAGAGTCAAAGGGTTTAATTTTTGCTTTGCTGACATGGTTGAGATTGCAGGATGCTGGTGGACAGGCCACAGAAGTCAAAGGATTAACGAGTCGGCTGCCGGCTCGGTTTGAGATACAGTCGCATGCGATAACGACATAGGGTACGTATCTTTTTAATGACGATGATAGTGGTATATAAAGAAGCTGATCCATTCGCAGGCATTGTCATAGAACAATGCAGAATGTCATGTGTGTGTGTGTGATAGTGTTGATCGCTCCAAGTTCAAGTTCGTAGTTTGGACTTCTTTCAAGAGCTATTCACTGCATTCGTTAAATTCTAAATGGGGTCGATCCAAATCTTTCAGTAATCATCTCAAAGATTCTTTGAGCCTAAGCAAAACCAACTTTATGAGCTGGCATGGTCTTTATATGGGTCTGATAAATGAGAGGGAGCAGGCACATGGGAGGGGGGGGGGTGCAAACAAGGATCTATGAATTAATGAACTGATACCACCTGAATGATTGTAGTATTAAGATGGGGAGCAAACAGATCAGGTTTTGGGAAGGGGTTGTGTGTGAGTGTGTGTGTGTGTATGTGTGTGTGTGTGTGTGTGTGTGTGTGTGTGTGTCTGTGTGTGTGTCTGTGTCTGTGTCTGTGCGTGTATGTGTGTGTGTATGTGTGTGTGTCTGTGTGTATGAGTGTGTGCGTGTGTGTGTCTGTCTGTGTGTGTGTGTCTGTGTGTGTCTGTGTGTGAGTGTGTGTGTTCTGTATCTGTGTGTCTGTGTGTGCGTGTGTGTCTGTGTCTGTGTGTGTGCGTGTGTGTGTGTGTGTGTCTATGTGTGTGTGTCTGTGTGTGTGAGTGTGTGCGTGTGTGTGTGTGTGTGTGTGTCTGTATCTGTGTGTGTGTCTATGTATGTGTGTGTATGTATCTGTGTCTCTGTGTGTGCGTGTGTCTGTGTGTCTGTGT
>JAPXFY010000016.1:15444813-15449813 GCA_030674185.1 Monoplex corrugatus | reverse complement strand
ATTCTGTAGGTGGTGTCAGCTTAATGTTCCTGTTGTTTGCTGCCCATGTTAATGTTTCCATCATTCTGGTGATGTCAGCTTAATGTTCCTGTTGTTTGCTGCCCATGTTAATGTTTACATCATTCTGGTGGTGTCAGCTTAATGTTCCTGTTTGCTGCCCATGTTAATGTTTACATCATTCTGGTGATGTCAGCTTAATGTTCCTGTTTTGCTGCCCATGTTAATGTTTACATCATTCTGGTGATGTCAGCTTAATGTTCCTGTTGTTTGCTGCCCATGTTAATGTTTCCATCATTCTGGTGGTGTCAGCTTAATGTTCCTGTTTGCTGCCCATGTTAATGTTTACATCATTCTGGTGATGTCAGCTTAATGTTCCTGTTTGCTGCCCATGTTAATGTTTACATCATTCTGGTGGTGTCAACTTAATGTTCCTGTTTGCTGCCTATGTTAATGTTTACATCATTCTGATGATGTCAGCTTAATGTTCCTGTTGTTTGCTGCCCATGTTAATGTTTCCATCATTCTGGTGGTGTCAACTTAATGTTCCTGTTTGCTGCCCATGTTAATGTTTACATCATTCTGGTGATGTCAGCTTAATGTTCCTCTTTGCTGTCCATGTTAATGTTTACATCATTCTGGTGGTGTCAGCTTAATGTTCCTTTTTTCTGCCCAGGTTAATGTTTACATCATTCTGGTGGTGTCAACTTAATGTTCCTGTTGATTGCTGTCCATGTTAATGTTTACATCATTCTGGTGGTGTCAACTTAATGTTCCTGTTGTTTGCTGCCCATGTTAATGTTTACATCATTCTGGTGATGTCAGCTTAATGTTCCTTTTGTTTGCTGCACATGTTAATGTTTCCATCATTCTGGTGGTGTCAGCTTAATGTTCCTTTTGTTTGCTGCCCATGTTAATGTTTCCATCATTCTGGTGGTGTCAGCTTAATTTTCCTGTTGTTCTGCCTATGTTAATGTTTACATTATTCTGGTGATGTCAGCTTAATGTTCCTGTTGTTTGCTGCCCATGTTAATGTTTACATTATTCTGGTGGTGTCAGCTGAATGTTCCTGTTGTTCTGCCCATGTTAATGTTTACATCATTCTGGTGATGTCAGCTGAATGTTCCTGTTGTTCTGCCCATGTTAATGTTTACATTATTCTGGTGATGTCAGCTTAATGTTCCTGTTGTATGCTGCCCATCTTAATGTTTACATCATTCTGGTGATGTCAGCTTAATGTTCCTGTTGTTCTGCCCATGTTAATGTTTACATCATTCTGGTGGTGTCAGCTTAATCTTCCTGTTGTTTGCTGCCCATCTTAATGTTTACATCATTTGGTGGTGTCAGCTTAATCTTCCTTTTGTTTGCTGCCCCTCTTAATGTTTCCATCATTCTGGTGGTGTCAACTTAATGTTCCTGTTGTTTGCTGCCCATGTTAATGTTTACATCATTCTGGTGATGTCAGCTTAATGTTCCTGTTGTTTGCTGCCCATGTTAATGTTTCCATCATTCTGGTGATGTCAGCTTAATCTTCCTGTTTGCTGCCCATCTTAATGTTTCCATCATTCTGGTGATGTCAACTTAATGTTCCTGTTGTTTGCTGCCCATGTTAATGTTTACATCATTCTGGTGATGTCAGCTTAATATTCCTTTTGTTTGCTGCCCATGTTAATGTTTCCATCATTCTGGTGGTGTCAGCTTAATGTTTCTGTTTGCTGCCCATGTTAATGTTTACATCATTCTGGTGGTGTCAGCTTAATGTTCCTCTTTGCTGCCCATGTTAATGTTTACATCATTCTGGTGGTGTCAGCTTAATTTTCCTGTTGCTTGCTGCCCATGTTAATGTTTACATCATTCTGGTGATGTCAGCTTAATGTTCCTGTTGTTTGCTGCCCATCTTAATGTTTACATCATTCTGGTGATGTCAGCTTAATGTTCCTGTCGTTTCTGCCCATGTTAATGTTTCCATCATTCTGGTGGTGTCAGCTTAATGTTCCTGTTGTTTGCTGCCCATGTTAATGTTTACATCATTCTGGTGATGTCAGCTTAATGTTCCTGTTGTTTGTTGCCCATGTTAATGTTTACATCATTCTGGTGGTGTCAGCTTAATGTTCCTGTTTGCTGCCCATGTTAATGTTTACATCATTCTGGTGATGTCAGCTTAATGTTCCTGTTGTTTGCTGCCCATGTTAATGTTTACATCATTCTGGTGGTGTCAGCTTAATGTTCCTGTTTGTTGCCCATGTTAATGTTTCCATCATTCTGGTGGTGTCAGCTTAATGTTCCTGTTGTTTGTTGCCCATGTTAATGTTTACATCATTCTGGTGGTGTCAGCTTAATGTTCCTGTTTTCTGCCCATGTTAATGTTTCCATCATTCTGGTGATGTCAGCTTAATGTTCCTGTTTGCTGCCCATGTTAATGTTTCCATCATTCTTGTGGTGTCAGCTTAATGTTCCTGTTGTTTGTTGCCCATGTTAATGTTTACATCATTCTGGTGATGTCAGCTTAATGTTCCTGTTTGCTGCCCATGTTAATGTTTACATCATTCTGGTGATGTCAACTTAATGTTCCTGTTTGCTGTCCATGTTAATGTTTACATCATTCTGGTGATGTCAGCTTAATGTTCCTGTTGTTTGCTGCCCATGTTAATGTTTACATCATTCTGGTGATGTCAGCTTAATGTTCCTGTTTGCTGCCCATGTTAATGTTTCCATCATTCTTGTGGTGTCAGCTTAATGTTCCTGTTGTTTGCTGCCCATGTTAATGTTTACATCATTCTGGTGATGTCAGCTTAGTGTTCCTGTTTGCTGCCCATGTTAATGTTTACATCATTCTGGTGATGTCAGCTTAATGTTCCTGTTGTTTGCTGCCCATGTTAATGTTTACATCATTCTGGTGGTGTCAGCTTAATGTTCCTGTTGTTCTGCCCATGTTAATGTTTACATCATTCTGGTGGTGTCAGCTTAATGTTCCTGTCATTCTGCCCATCTTAATGTTTACATCATTCTGGTGATGTCAGCTTAATGTTCCTGTTGTTTGCTGCCCATCTTAATGTTTACATCGTTCTGGTGGTGTCAGCTTAATGTTCCTGTTTGCTGCCCATGTTAATGTTTACATCATTCTGGTGATGTCAGCTTAATGTTCCTTTTGTTTGCTGCCCATGTTAATGTTTACATCATTCTGGTGATGTCAGCTGAATGGTTTCATAGGTCCCTCGTCCCCCTTTCCGCATTTCAAGACCTTGCCAGCGCATAGGGTTTTGCGCAGGCTTTGGAAATCTGTCAGAAAATTGCTGGCAGATTTGGGTGGAGCGCATATGGAGTTTTCCGAGTGCAGTGAATCTGAATCACTCTTGAACAAAGTACAAACTACTGACTGACACGACTGAGGGGGAAAAGTTTACGTGATTCAAATTATCGAATGTTCTCAGTTGATATCACAATCATATTTGTATAATTTCTTGTGAACTAACGTCTAATAATTTTGACAATATTAACTCAGCAAAATTTTTGGGGAATGGGGGGGGGGGGTTCACGTTTGTCAGACGGTTCTTTTCTTTGAAATGTAGACATGACAATATCAAAACATCACACAATGATTCAATAGTCAATGTACAATTACTATATGGAACAAATTTTCTGATTTTGTTTCGAAATAAAAAAAATTAAAAAAAGAACAGGAGCATTCATGGTAAGATGACACAAACGGTTTTAGACTTTGTAAAGCAACGTACTGCATAATTTCTAGTTTCAGTTTCTCAAGACAGATTCTCTGCATCCCCCGTTGGGTTGCCGGGGGCTCTTTCAGTATAGATAATATCCCCATCTTCTGGAAATTCTGTGCTAGAAATTTCCTCTTTTTGTGTCATTCTCTTTGTTTCTGCCTTGTTGCCTTGCTTTCTGTCATTTCTACTTATTTTCTGCCTTAATGGTCCATTCACCTGTATTTTTTCGAGAAAGTCTTACGTACTTTTTCTTCGGATTGGTAATTGGTTGCATGTGTTGAGTGCATTTTTGGCTCTGGGGAGGTGAGATGTGCGGAGGCGGTTTTAGGTAATTTATGCCTGTTTTTATATATGTTTTGGTGTCCGTATGTTTGATTATATTTGTGTTCAGGTGTGTGTTTTTTTATCTACCCTGTGCGATAGATCGGACGGAATAGTCCTACGCCGGGGGTATGTCCTTGGATTGTGTGCGCGAATGCACTGATGTGTGTACTTAATTTTTTTTTTTTTTCCTGTTGACGTTTCGTGTGTTTTGAAGCGGTTATAGCCCTGATATGGCTTTGCACAGTCGGCTGGGCTTTAAACAGCAATAAAAGAAAGAAAAAAGATTCTCTGCACTGAGAATAAAGTGCATATGTACCGACGCCACTGGTCCCATGTGGTGGAGATCATCCAAATAGATCATGGCATAAGCCTTTAAGCCTTCTGATGTGATCGATTCTCAAGATTTACAAAAAAGAAACCAACCATAATAAGAAGGTGTGTTTTCTGCAAAACGTTCCTCAGACTTTCATAGTCACGGGGAACCAGAAGAACATGAACATAGAATCAGAACAAATATTTGATACAACCAAATAGGATAAGCGCAATTTTTCGGCCAACTGGCCTTTGTCAAGCGTAAACGTAAGACCACCAAACAAACAAAAATCAAACGACAAATAGAAAAAAAATTTGGGAGAAAAAGAACCAAACTTCTCTGTTGCTTTGTCCAGTATTAGAAAATGACTGAAGATGAAACTAATAGTCTTTAGCTAGTCTGGAAACCTTGCGTAATCTTTAGCAGTAACTTGTAAAGATTAAAATCAGAAGAAATATAAAAAAAAAACTTCAGAAATAAAACTGCACATAAAAAGAATTTCGCAGACAGTTGTAAAAACAACGTAAACCAACGAGCTTGTAAAAACCAAACAAGTCTTGAAGTTTTTATTCCAACGGCGAAGTCGTTTAGTTCTGTGGGGTGTGAAATATGTCTATCGATCCTGTGAGAAACGAGACGGT
>JAPXFY010000016.1:15429813-15439813 GCA_030674185.1 Monoplex corrugatus | reverse complement strand
GAAAGATTTCCATCAGAAAAGAGACCAGTAGTTTTCCATCAGAAAAGAGGGAATATAGATTTCCACAAGAACAGAGAGAAGTGGGGTGCACAGAGGAAAAGAGACACATCAAGGCAGAAGGTGTTATAAGGGAGAGTGGAAGAGTAAGGAGGGGGGATGTTAGGTGTGTAAACATTTTGATGGTCATGTCAGTCTGTTCTTAGAGTAGATGGGGGAAGACAACGGCAAAACACTCACTCTTCCTACGACCGATCTGAAGTAACCCTTTGACTCCCTCAGTCAAACTCACCGGCTACAGAAACTTGATTAACCCTTTCATTCCGTCACCCTATTCCCATGCTGTCCGCTGGTGGATAAGGGTGAGGGAATGAAAGGGTTAAGTTTTTTGTTTTGTTATTATAATGGCTAGTAATGCTAGCAAACGGAAGAGAGGATGAAAGTCAAAGGGTTAATAACCATGATCTTAAAAATATAAAAGGGTTGTGAGAACGAAAACAAAAAAGTGAAAAGAAAGAGAGAGAGACGGCGGAAAGAGACAGACAGACAGACAGAGAGATATATAAAGAGAGAGAGAGAGAGAGAACGACAGAGAAAGAGAGAAGAACTGAAAACAGCCAAAAGAAGAAAGAAAAGAAAAGAAGAAGAAGAAAAGTAACAAGCAAAGAAAAAAGAAAGTAATAAACAAAGAACCAAACAAGAAAAGAGTTAAAAACATCACAGAAAAAGGTAAAGAAAAGACAAACAATGAAGAAGAAGAAAAAGACAGAGGAAAGAAAGAAAGAAAAAAGAAAGAAAGAAAGAAAACAGAAAGAAGAAAAACAGAAAAGAAAGAAAAAAGAAAGAAAGAAAAGAAAGAAAGAAAGAAGAAGAAAGAAAGAAAGAAAGAAAGAAGAAAGAAAGACAAAAGAAAAGAAAAAAGAAAAGAACAGAAAGAAAGAAAGAAAGAAAAGAAGAAAACAGAAAGAAAAACAAGAAAGAAAGAAGAAACAAGAAAGAAAGAAAGAAAGAAAAGAAAGAAAAACAGAAAGAAAAAAGACAAGAAAGAAAAACAGAAAGAAAAGAAAGAAAGAAAGAAAAACAGAAAGAAAAACAAAGAAAGAAAGAAAAAAAGAAAGAAAAAGAAAGAAAGAAAGAAAAACAGAAAGAAAAACAGAAAGAAAGAAAAACAGAAAGAAAGAAAAGAAAGAAAGAAAAACAGAAAGAAAGAAAGAAAGAAAAAAAAACAGAAAGAAAAACAGAAAGAAAGAAAAAAAAGAAAGAAAGAAAAGAAAAACAGAAGAAAAGAAAGACAGAAAGAAAGAAAAAACAGAAAGAAAAGAAAGAAAAGAAGAAGAAGAAACGAAAAAGAAAGAAAGAAAGAAAGAAAGAAAGAAAGAAGAAAGAAAAAGAAAGAAAGAAAACAGAAAGAAAGAAAAACAGGAAAGAAAGAAGAGAAAGAAAGACAGAAAGAAAGAAAGACAGAAAGAAAGAAAGAAAGAAAGAAAAAAAGAAAGAAAGACAGAAAAGAAAGAAAAACAGGAAGAAAGACAGAAAGAAAGACAAGAAAGAAAGAAAGACAGAAAGAAAGAAACACAGAAGAAAAACAGAAAGAAAGAAAAAACAGAAAGGAAGAAAGAAAAGAAAGAAAGAAGGAAGAAAAAGAGAAAGAAAAAGACAGAAAAGAAAGACAAAAAAGAAAGAACAGAAAGAAAGAAAGAAATGTATTTTCTTAAAACGAAAGATTGAGAAGAAGCCATTAGAGAACTATAGTCTATTACAGCAACAGGAGAGATAAAAAAAATTGGGCACAAAAAAGAAGATAAAAAAAAAAACACACACAAAAACAATTTCCTCTCTTAAAAAAGAGAGAGAGAGATTGAAAAGAAGCCATTAGGGAGCCAAGGGCCTATCACTCTGACAGATCAAGAAATGGTCAAGCCATTATAGTTGTCTCCTTTTATCCGAAGAGTTCGCAACACTAGGCGGACAGGTAATCGGGTCTACGATGCCTTATTTTCTCTTTTTATATTCGTTTGATTTTTCTTTAGTCTGTAACAATTTAGTTGAAATAACTAAAAACAAACAAACAAAAATGCAATAGCTTCTCAGCGTATTTTTATGTAGATTTTAGAACTATTTTGATCCATTCTGTTTTACGTTATATTACATGACATTAGGATTTGTTATACGGCACCTGCACGACCTGGTACCTCTGACTTCATCCCCCATGCTTTTTGCAATATTTGCCATGCTATCTACTATATCTCGTGTATTTCAACTGAACAACGTTTTGTTTAAACCAATCTCTCACTTAACCAACTAAGCCATTGAGGTCCGCCAAGACAGAAAGACAGACAGACTAGACAGACATACAGACAGGCAGACAGACAGACAGAGAGACAGACTTCAGACTTCGGACTTCAGAACACTTTATTTCTCAAGGATAGTAACAGAGAAACCTTACCAGGGTATAGGGTTTTGAGCAGGCTCAGTAACCCTACCAGATAATTGCTGGTAGATTTGAGTGTAGCGCGTATGGAATTGTCCGACTGCGATGAATCTCTCTTAAACAAACTCGAAACCCAAAGCAGAGAAACACAAGAGACATAAAGAAAGAGAGAGAGGAGAAAGAGAAGGAAAGACAATCGGAGTCGTATCAAGAAGTGGGGAGGGGTTGGGGGGGGGGGGGTGAGGGGAGAAATGAGGCCAAAAGAACAGGAAAAGCAAAGAAAAAAAAAAGACAAAATAATAACCCAAAACAATTTCAATGATGATTTTTTTAAAGAACCAGTAGCAGCCAAAGAGTCTGTCATTGGAACAGTTTGAAAAAGAAAAAGAAACAATGAAACAAGGAACTGAGAACGAAGAACAGGAAGAAAAAAAAAGACAAAACAGAAAAAAAACGAAAAGAATGGAATAACAACAAAATAATACAGTCCCTCTTTTAAAAAAAACGGTCGTTTTAAAATAAACCCACAAAAAACACCAGAGGGACTATCCTTGCAAAAGTTGTTGAGAAAAAGATAGAAAGAAAGAGAGAAAGACAGACAGGCAGGCAGGTAGACAGACAAATAGACCGACACAAAGATTAGACAAATAGAGAAATTTGGAGGAAGTGGACGAAAGGACAATATAAAATGAGGAAGAGAGAAAAAGAAAGGACAGAACGACAGACAGACAGAGACAGCAACAGACAGACAAACAAACACAGAGGAGAAATAAAATAAAAAAACCGGAAGAAAAGAGCGACAGACAGGGAGAGAGGTCACTAAAGTAACAGGACATCAGAGTGATTGCAGCGAAGATAACCAGTGGAGAAAAGCAACACAATGTTGGATGACTATTTTGATTATGGCGTAATTGAAACAGTGTTTCCAATCCATCTGAACAAGAAACATTGAAAAGTAGCTTGTTAGTGAAAGATCCTTTGGAGTAATATAAGCAGAACGTTTCGAGCCCCAGGCTCTTTATCAAGTGAATGAAAAGTGGTAAATTTCTTTCGTTGCTTTATCTTCCCTTACTTTTATAAAAGAAAAACAGGCACTCTGACAGGTGAGTGTGGGTTGGCTGGAGGCAGCAACGCAAAAAAAGTTTACCTGGAAAGTTGTGAGAGACGGACATGTAGAAAGATGCAGACGGAATAGACAAGAAAGGGAGAGGACAGCACAGAGAGAGAGAGAGAGAGAGACAGACAGACAGAGACAAAGAGAGACAGAGATACAGATACAGAGACAGAGACACAGATACAGAAACTGAGAGAAAGAGAGAGAGTGTGTGTGTGTGTGTGCGTGAGTGTGTGTATGTGTGCGTATGTGTGTGTGTGCGTGTGTGAGTCTTTGTGTGTGTTTGTGTGTGTGTGTGTGTGTGAGAGAGAGAGAGAGAGAGAGAATGTGAGAGAGAGAGCGTGGGTGTGTGTGTGTGTGCGTGTGTGTGTGTGTGTGTGTGTGTGTGTGCATGTGTGCGTGTGTGTGTGTATGGAGAAAGACACACACACACACACACAGAGCTGGAGGGAAGGGGGGCGGGTCGTGTCGATTCGGAGAAGAAAGGAGAGAGGGGAAAATGGGGGAGAGGGAGGGGGAGGGAATAGAATAGTATTGATTATGGTTAAGCTCCCCTTCGCGATCTTTGGCAGATTCATGTCGACAGATGTCCCCAAACCCACCTCACAATCCAGCCAGTCTCTCTCCTCCGTCTACCTCAACCCTCTCCTTCCCACTCTCATACACACACACGCACACACACACACACATACACATACACACATACACACAAACACACATACACATATGCATACACACATACACGCACACATACACATACACATATACACACACATATATATACACATATACACACACATACACACACACACAAACTAACACAAACACACACACACGTCATCAAAATGGCGAACTCAACACAAATCTAATTTTGTGCTCTGAGTGCTGCCGCTGGAAACGAACACATAATGACAAGAACAAGACGTCAACTTCAACAGTCCCGTAACAACTGTGATCGTCCTGAGTTATCAACAGGAGTGACTGATGAAGGTAACGGAATAGAAACAGAAATCTCACTGAAGCCAGGCCCCACAGCGTGTGACAGACTTCCATCCTCTGTGACGACCATTAACACCGCCGTCGCTGTGGCAGAGTCTGGCGATTTACCACATGTGAGTGACTTAAAAACTACAATAATGTCACTATCCGAAAAAATTGAAAGGTTGGAAATGCTCCTCAACAACCATATCCGAGCAATGGGCTGTGAGGCGGGGATGCCGAACAATACCAAGGCGGTCTGTGTGTCCGTTGGCACTCAGACTGTCTCGTCACATTCACGGCCAACTCCGTCTCCGCAGATCAAGACCTACGCTGAAGCCGTTCACAAAAATTTAGGCGTAACTGCAAAACAAACGTCCACCGTACGCAAGCTGCAAATAACGTCAAAAACGGCAGCAGACGAAAATAAAATTAAGAAAAATAACAACAAGGGCAATAATTCACCGACGTCAAAACCTGGATTTGACGTCAGCTCAAAAAGAGACACCAAAAAAAGAGAAATCTCGTCACCAGACCTACCACGTGTCTTTCTTCTGCACGACTCGACTCTGAACGGTGTAGATAATAAAAGACTAGGATCATCGTATGGCTTCATCGCAAAAGCGAGGATGTCACACAAAATTAGTGACATAAAGAAATGCCTAACTGAGGAACAGTTGACTTCCAATCCAGTGGACTGCATTCTACTGCACAGTGGCGTCAACGATCTGAAAACGACAGATCCAAAAACAGCAAGTGACAATTTCGTCAAGATTGTGGAAGATGCTATAACCATGCACCCAAACTGCAAAATAGTCATCAGCAAGGTTTCACCCATGAAAGACAAGGCCCTTCGGATAAAAAGGGATCTTTTTAACGCCTTCATCACCTCTGCGCTACATGGACATAGCAATCTATCGTTCATCGGAAACGACAACCTCAATACCGAACGCAAAGATCTTTTCAGAGATGCTATTCATCCCAGCTCTCGTGGCTCTACCATCTTAGCCAAAAACATTGGAAACCACATTAGAGATCTATTCTGGAAAAGGCCAAAACCTCGCCGACACCGACACCGTCCTCTTCACTGCACAGAATATCCCACCACCAGTTTTGACCGTTATTATCCTACAGCGCCGTCAATGACCTTTCACTCATATCGGCCGTGGTGGGATCATGAGGACTTTCACCATCAAAATTATTTTAATACACTAAGAAATCATGTGTGGTAACCACCTCGTGTCTATCGTTTCTTGTGACAGCACCAGCTGTGTAAGAAGACAGCAGATACTATTTATACAAAGCTGTTCCTGATTTGAGTAACGTTTGCCATTTCCTTTCTCACATAGTTGTTGATTTTTTTGGGCCTACTGTTGTTATATGTACTATTGAACTATATGATTTAAGACACTGTTGATCAACTGCTAGAGATTCGTGCGTCTACTTCTAAGTTTATTGTTAATTTTCTTTCCAAATTCTGGTGTTTACCTATTTCTTTCTTTTTGATTATATAATTATTTATCATTTATTTGTTATTTAATTAATTATTCATTTTTTCACCGATTTTCGACATCTTCTGAATACTTAGTTATATTAACAAACTTGCAAACTTACCATTATCTGTTAAATCCATCCATACTAACTTCACTGCTCTCTGCCGGTTTGATCGATCATGATAAATAAGTGTACAAACCTTAAAGTAGACATACTTCAGTGGAACACTCGTTCCATTGTTAAAAATGTTCCTTACCTCAATAACTATCTCTCTTCTACAAATTTCCATGTCTTACTTCTGCAGTCGCTAAATACAGACAAGAAGGCTTTGCCCAAATTATCAGGGTTTTATTATCCACCCATCTACAGTTCTATAAATGATGGTGGCCGAATTTTTACTGCAATATATATTCGTGAAGGACTAAACTATTCTGAAACAACGTCTCCAGTACCAAGATCTAATGCTTCTATTTCGTCATGTGCTGTTACTATAAAATTTTCTTCATCATTAGTCCTAAATATGGCCTCTATTTATTTACCAAGAGGCCCAGATTCTGAGAACACAGAATGGCTGAGACATTTTGAAGATCACCACGATAAATGGATCATTGGGGGTGACTTCAACGCGCATGCTCCGTTTTGGGAGAGGGACTGTACCCATGTAACCAGCAACAGGTTCATCGATAACCTTGTCGACTCAAATTTATGTCTACTTAATGATGGACGTGTTACCCGTATCCCTGACATACCATCCCATCGACCCACAGCGATAGATCTAACTTTAGTGTCACCATCACTAGCAGTAAACGCCACATGGAAAACAGCTGTAGACTCTTTAGGATCAGATCATATCCCCATAATTCTCAGCCTAAACCATAGTCCTGAAACAGAAAATATCTTACAAGATAGCAAAATATTACATGAAAGTCTACCACGATTTAATTATAAAGAAGCGGACTGGACCAAATTTAAAGAAATCCTTCATAATACAAAAATAGATCTATCTGATACCGCCAACATAGACAACCTGTATACATTTTTCTGTGACTCACTTTTAAGTGCTGCCAACATTTCAATCCCAAAATTAAAGGCATCAAACACAGGAAAACATCGCGGAAATGCTTGGTGGAATAAGGATTGTGAAAAAGCAGTTAACGAAAAGAGAAAAAAATTTAAAACATACATACACAATCGGACACCTGAAAATCATAGAGCGATGAAAAGTGCCAACATAAACTGTAACAGAATCATAGAACAAGCCAAAGAACTGTATTGGACGACATTTTGTAAGTCTGAAATAAATAATCACAAAGACATGCATAAAATTTGGGAGAAACTAAAAGTAATGAAAAATGGGATCAGTTTGCCATCATTTCCGATAAAACTAGCCAATAATCCTTTCCCAAGCTCGTTGGAAAAGGCAGAAGCTTTTGCAGATTTGTTTGCTGAAGTATGCCATACTGGCGGCCTTCCTGTTTCCAGTCAAAATCATAGGGAACGAGAAGAACAGACAGAAGTTTATAAGGACCCTCCCCCAGATAATACACACTACATGAACGCATCAATTACACTTCAAGAATTAAAAGATGCCATCAAGTCTATCTCAAATAAAAAAGCGTCAGTAGGATTAGATGCCATTTCTAATCAGATGTTGAAAAATTTACCCGAAAATTTTGTAATCTTGCTTCATACTATCTTTAAAAAATGTTGGAATAGTAGCAAAATACCCGACTATTGGAAACAAACAATAGTGGTTCCTATCCCAAAACCGGGTAAATGTAACACTGATCTGAAAAACTATAGGCCAATTGCACTAACTTCTCACGTCTGTAAACTGATGGAGAAAATTATTGTACAGCGGTTGCTACACTATTGTGAAAAAAATACCATTATACCTGTCAATCAGGCTGGTTTTCGAAAAGGCAGGTCAACAGTGGAACTCTTAACTAAACTAACCACTGACATAAAGGGACAATTTGCAAGACGTAAATGTATATTGGCCACATTTTTTGATATAACCAAAGCATACGACCAAGTGTGGCACTCCCGATTACTATTTAAATTAAAAAGCATAGGACTAACAGGTCGCGTTTATAACTACGTGAAGTGTCTGTTGGAAAACCGAGTAATTCAAACCAGAATTGGAAACGTGTATTCAACAAAACGAACCCTTCAGATGGGTATCCCACAGGGATCAGTTTTAGCACCCCTCCTCTTTGTGATACTAATGAATGACTTACCAAGTAGAATATCTAAAGTTGTCACTTTAGTCCAGTATGCTGATGATCTATGCATGTGGATGCCGGTAAACATGAAGAAAAACACTCCTTCTCGCAGTATCAACTATGCACGCAAACTTTATCAATTAGAACTTGACAAAACAGCACAATACATGGCAGAAAATGGGCTCCATCTATCTACGGAGAAGACAAAGATAATTTTATTTAATAGTGGGTCTAACCCGGACAAAATGCCCACCTTTAAACTAGGAGATTCCGTTCTTCAGTATAACCAGTCTATTAAATTCTTGGGTGTTTTCTTTACAGCAAAATTGTCATGGAATCTGCATATCGACTACTTACTCACAAAAGCCCAAAAGAGTCTAAATTTTTTGAAAATAGTGTGCAAGCAACCATGGGGACATGATCCATCAACACTTGTACATTTATGTAAA
This sequence comes from Monoplex corrugatus, assembly GCA_030674185.1. NCBI lineage: Eukaryota > Metazoa > Mollusca > Gastropoda > Littorinimorpha > Ranellidae > Monoplex > Monoplex corrugatus. Next base: position 15,431,125 of record JAPXFY010000016.1, on the reverse strand, counting down.
TCTCTCATTAGATCTAAACTAACATATGCCCAGGAAATATTCTTTAGCGCACCGAGACACTTACTGCAAAAACTACAAAGTACAGAATGCAAAAGTTTTAAACTTGCCCTTGGTCTTCCGATGCATGCTTCCAATCTCCGAACATACGGTGAGATTAATATGTTGCCGCTTGATGAACAAAGGAAACTCGTCTCTACCAAATTTCTGTTAAGGAATACCACCGTTGAAAATGTTTTGAGACCTGATATAACTTTAAGATCAGACATTGATTTTCCGAAACGAGCTAGATCAATATCTTCACAGGCCACACTTGCAACGTATACACACGACATCATGAATGGCTCTGGAATTGATCTAGAAGCGGATCCTATATCTATAAGACCTTCGTTTTCACCAGTACCCAGTTGGGAACTCTTAAGAGCAAACTTTGACATACACCACACTGATTTAAAGAAAGAAGATAATATCAACTTATTAGCGAGTCGAGTTAAATGTCACATTGAACACTTTTATCCCAATCATTTAAAAATCTACACAGATGGATCATTAATTGAGAAAAAAGCAGGTTCTGCGTTTTTAATACCAGCTCTTAAAATAGAGAAATCTTTCCATATTGGCCCCAACAAATCAATATTTACAGCTGAACTCTTTGCAATACTGATGGCTTTGAATTACTTAGTAAGCTATCCTCGGAATATATCACAAATCCTTTTCTGCGTTGATTCGAAATCAGTGCTTCAGGCTCTTGAACTAATGAAGTTAGACACTAGATCTGAAATGGTAATAGAAATTAGCCATTTAATTCATTTCTTATCCTTAAGAGGCACTGATCTTACTTTCTGCTGGATACCATCTCATTGTTCGTTTCATCATAACGATGTGGTTGACAGGGCCGCCAAACGAGGAGCTAAGGGTTCACCAGAATCAAACAACATAAAGCTTTCTCTCTCCTTGAATGAATCTTATAACTTAGTGGATGCCTATGTTTGGAAACTGTTTCAAGATAATCAGAAAAAGTACAATACAAATAGCATGAATATTATAATCAGCAAAATAAGTAAACAGTTTACCATAAATAGAACTATGCAGTCCCTTATGTATAGGTGGAAACTCGATGCATTAAAAACAAAGTACACCAGAAATATTGTCTGTCTTTGTGGACAGAAAATAACGACCAGTCATTTACTTTCTTGCATTACTATAAAGCGACTCATTCCGGTACTTTCTACTCACACAATTTCCGACATATTTGAATCATCATTATTAACATACGAATTTTTTGTTAGCCTGTCAAAAAGTCCAATAGTTCAAT
>JAPXFY010000016.1:15402313-15412313 GCA_030674185.1 Monoplex corrugatus | reverse complement strand
GACCAGGTGCTCCAAATCCGCCTTCCTCATAAAATGGCCTATAAATGTTGCCTGTCTTTTCCTAATCTTCCTTATGAGTGATCTCCTTGTGTCTGCCTCCGTCAAGACTGTCTCGTTTGTTTTCTTTGCTGTCCATGAAACTCTCAACATTCTTCTTAGAAACCACATCTCGGCTGCCTCATTCTTGTTCTGGCTTTGCTCTGTTGACTGTCCACGCCTCACATCCGTTCAACAATATTGGTTCTATTTAACATTCAAGAACTCTCTTCCTGATGTTAATTGACAGGCATTTGTTGGTAAGAATGCTTGTCATCTTCTTGAATGCTGTTTTGGCTTGGCCGATTCTGCCGGCTATTTCCGATGTGTATCTGCATGCTCCACTAAAAAGCTAGATTATGTGTAATGCGTGGGGACACCAACTGAACATGGAGAACAGCGCTGTACAAGCACGCGATTCATCATGCAGTCATTATTTTCACAGGCAAGGGTCGATGTGGAGAACTGCCCAAATGATTTCCTCGCATGGGTCTGTAAAACGTAGTACAACTGTATGCTTAATCAACAGTAAAACTAATCCATCCTTTTGATCGATGCTTCCAGCTCAGTAGTCAAGTTAGCCATTTACCTGAGACATTCATTGTGGGCCCTATGTAGTGCTTAAGATCGTAATTATTCAGCCACCGTTACAGTCAACATATGTTGCAGGCACGTGTGTGTGTGTGTGTGTGTGTGTGTGTGTGTGTGTGTGTGTGTGTGTGTGTGTGTGTGTGTGTGTGTGTGTGTGTGTGTGTGTGTTGTGTGAGTCAAGAATATTCATGGTTTCAAACCATTGTTAACGTCTCTCTCCAGGCCTTCCATGGGTCTTCCAAAACAAGCGTGACTGCCCGCGTTAAGCAAACAGGAACCAGGAAAAAAACACGAAAAAAGAATAACAACGTGTAAATACAACAAGACAAGACAAGACAAGCGCGAATTCTCGGCCAACTGGCCTTTGTCAAGCGTAAGATCACAAACAAACAAACACCAGATACAAAAATTAGGAGAAAAAGACTGAAACTTCACTGCTGCTCCGTCCAGTGTGAGAAAAGGAATTAAGCAACAGGGCAGTTTCAGTCTTTTCCTCCTAATTTTTGTATCTGGTGTTTGTTTGTTTGTGATCTTACGCTTGACAAAGGCCAGTTGGCCGAAAATTTGTGCCTATCCTGTATTGTGTTAAATACACGTTCTTATTCTTTCTTCGTGTTTTTTTTTTTCTGCTTCCATGGGTCTGTTTTGGGGGCTTCCTCCAAGCAAGCAGACCCCGTGTCTATCTCGCTGACACCTGTACACATTCACACTCAAACCAGACACACACTATATTCTCTATTATTGACTCGGTTGAACAGAAGACAAACTCTTGGTGTTGCCAGATATACTAACGTCTAGCGTTTCACAACGGGGAAGTGGAAAGGCAAGTCAAAGTGTTCAAAACCAAACCGTGAACAATAGATACCACGATAGCTTTAGTGGTAGCTTTTTTTTTTTTTTTTTTTTTTTTTTTGTCTGCATAATCAAAGACAAGAGTTTATGAGCACTATCTCTGCAAACATGTCGCTGTTTTCAGTTGTTCACTGCTTAAGGATAGTGTTAGTAATTGTTGTTGGTTGGTTGGTTGGTTGGTTGGTTGGTGGGTTGGTTGGTTGGTTGGTTAGTTGATTGGTTGGTTGATTGGTTGGTAGGTTTTGGGTGGTTTTGTTGTTGTTATTGTTGTTGTTTCTTTCTTTTTTGTTTTTTGTACAACCAGAGACTGTGGGAGAGATCTGTACTAGCAAGCCGAGACTACAGCAAAGTGCTATTTTTTAGAGATCATACTGTGCAGAGATTATTTTCAGACAGTCTGAAAAGCACCAGAAATACCAGCTGTCATTCTTTGGAAACAAGGACAAAAATCGCCAGGGAATAACTAAGAAGAAGAAAAACATCAAAACGAAAAACACAAAGGAAAGAACAACGAGTACGGTGGCCTGCATATAATCAAGGTATAACAAAGAGATTTCACACCAAAGCCAGAACAGCAAGTCATGTTGAAAATAACTGTCGTAGTGGGCAATACCCCGTAACACTGTATATGTCACTGTTGGTGTACATGTGCATGTACACACGTTGAGTGTGCTACTCAGAGCTCAGTATCATGTACACACGTTGAGTGTGCTACTCAGAGCTCAGTATCATGTACACATGTTGAGTGTGCTACTCAGAGCTCAGTATCATGTACACAGTTGAGTGTGCTATCAGAGCTCAGTATCATGTACACATGTTGAGTGTGCTACTCAGAGCTCAGTATCATGTACACACGTTGAGTGTGCTACTCAGAGCTCAGTATCATGTACACATGTTGAGTGTGCTACTCAGAGCTCAGTATCATGCACACATGTTGAGTGTGCTGCTCAGAGCTCAGTATCATGTACACATGTTGAGTGTGCTACTCAGAGCTCAGTATCATGTACACATGTTGAGTGTGCTGCTAGAGCTCAGTATCATGTACACATGTTGAGTGTGCTGCTCAGAGCTCAGTATCATGTACACATGTTGAGTGTGCTGCTTAGAGCTCAGTATCATGTACACATGTTGAGTGTGCTACTTAGAGCTCAGTATCATGTACACATGTTGATGTGCTGCTCAGAGCTCAGTATCATGTACACATGTTGAGTGTGCTACTTAGAGCTCAGTATCATGTACACATGTTGAGTGTGCTGCTTAGAGCTCAGTATCATGTACACATGTTGAGTGTGCTACTTAGAGCTCAGTATCATGTACACATGTTGAGTGTGCTGCTTAGAGCTCAGTATCATGTACACATGTTGAGTGTGCTGCTTAGAGCTCAGTATCATGTACACATGTTGAGTGTGCTGCTTAGAGCTCAGTATCATGACACATGTTGAGTGTGCTGCTTAGAGCTCAGTATCATGTACACATGTTGAGTGTGCTACTTAGAGCTCAGTATCATGTACACATGTTGAAGTGTGCTGACTAGAGCTCAGTATCATGTACACATGTTGAGTGTGCTACTTAGAGCTCAGTATCATGTACACATGTTGAGTGTGCTGCTTAGAGCTCAGTATCATGTACACATGTTGAGTGTGCTACTTAGAGCTCAGTATCATGACACATGTTGAGTGTGCTGCTCAGAGCTCAGTATCATGTACACATGTTGAGTGGTGTGCTCTTAGAGCTCAGTATCATGTACACATGTTGAGTGTGCTACTTAGAGCTCAGTATCATGTACACATGTTGAGTGTGCTGCTCAGAGCTCAGTATCATGTACACATGTTGAGTGTGCTACTTAGAGCTCAGTATCATGTACACATGTTGAGTGTGCTACTTAGAGCTCAGTATCATGTACACATGTTGAGTGTGCTGCTTAGAGCTCAGTATCATGTACACATGTTGAGTGTGCTGCTTAGAGCTCAGTTCATGTACACATGTTGAGTGTGCTACTCAGAGCTCAGTATCATGTACACATGTTGAGTGTGCTACTTAGAGCTCAGTATCATGCACACATGTTGAGCTGTGCTACTCAGAGCTCAGTATCATGTACACATGTTGAGTCGTGCTACTCAGAGCTCAGTATCATGTACACATGTTGAGCGTGCTACTTAGAGCTCAGTATCATGTACACATGTTGAGTGTGCTACTCAGAGCTCAGTATCATGTACACATGTTGAGTGTGCTACTTAGAGCTCAGTATCATGTACACATGTTGAGCGTGCTACTCAGAGCTCAGTATCATGTACACATGTTGAGTGTGCTGCTAGAGCTCAGTATCATGTACACAGTTGAGTGTGCTACTCAGAGCTCAGTATCATGTACACATGTTGAGTGTGCTACTCAGAGCTCAGTATCATGTACACATGTTGAGTGTGCTACTCAGAGCTCAGTATCATGTACACATGTTGAGTGTGCTGCTCAGAGCTCAGTATCATGCACACATGTTGAGTGTGCTATTCAGAGCTCAGTATCATGTACACATGTTGAGTGTGCTGCTCAGAGCTCAGTATCATGCACACATGTTGAGTGTGCTACTCAGAGCTCAGTATCATGTACACATGTTGAGTGTGCTACTCAGAGCTCAGTATCATGTACACATGTTGAGTGTGCTACTCAGAGCTCAGTATCATGTATACATGTTGAGCGTGCTACTTAGAGCTCAGTATCATGTACACATGTTGAGTGTGCTACTCAGAGCTCAGTATCATGTCACACATGTTGAGTGTGTGCTCAGAGCTCAGTATCATGTACACATGTTGAGTGTGCTATTAGAGCTCAGTATCATGTACACATGTTGAGTGTGCTACTTAGAGCTCAGTATCATGTACACATGTTAAGTGTGCTACTTAGAGCTCAGTATCATGTAACATGTTGAGTGTGCTACTCAGAGCTCAGTATCATGTACACATGTTGAGTGTGCTACTTACAGCTCAGTATCATGTACACATGTTGAGCGTGCTACTTAGAGCTCAGTATCATGTACACATGTTGAGCGTGCTACTTAGAGCTCAGTATCATGCACACATGTTGAGTGTGCTGCTTAGAGCTCAGTATCATGTACACATGTTGAGTGTTGCTACTTAGAGCTCAGTATCATGTATACATGTTGAGTGTGCTCTCGAGCTCAGTATCATGTACACATGTTGAGTGTGCTGCTCAGAGCTCAGTATCATGTATACATGTTGAGTGTGCTACAGAGCTCAGTATCATGTACACATGTTGAGTGTGCTACTTAGAGCTCAGTATCATGTAACATGTTGAGTGTGCTACTTAGAGCTCAGTATCATGTATACATGTTGAGTGTGCTACTTAGAGCTCAGTATCATGTACACATGTTGAGTGTGCTGACTCAGAGCTCAGTATCATGTAACATGTTGAGTGTGCTACTTAGAGCTCAGTATCATGTACACATGTTAAGTGTGCTACTTAGAGCTCAGTATCATGTACGTATGTTGAGTGTGCTACTTAGAGCTCAGTATCATGTACACATGTTGAGTGTGCTACTCAGAGCTCAGTATCATGTACACATGTTGAGTGTGCTGCTCAGAGCTCAGTATCATGTACACATGTTGAGTGTGCTGCTCAGAGCTCAGTATCATGTACACATGTTGAGTGTGCTACTCAGAGCTCAGTATCATGTACACATGTTGAGTGTGCTACTTAGAGCTCAGTATCATGTATACATGTTGAGTGTGCTACTTAGAGCTCAGTATCATGTATACATGTTGAGTGTGCTACTTAGAGCTCAGTATCATGTACACATGTTGAGTGTGCTACTTAGAGCTCAGTATCATGTATACATGTTGAGTGTGCTAGTTAGAGCTCAGTATCATGTATACATGTTGAGTGTGCTGCTCAGAGCTCAGTATCATGTATACATGTTGAGTGTGCTACTCAGAGCTCAGTATCATGTACACATGTTGAGTGTGCTGCTCAGAGCTCAGTATCATGTATACATGTTGAGTGTGCTACTCAGAGCTCAGTATCATGTACACATGTTGAGTGTGCTGCTCAGAGCTCAGTATCATGTACACATGTTGAACGTGCTGCTCAGAGCTCAGTATCATGTACACATGTTGAGTGTGCTGCTCAGAGCTCAGTATCATGTACACATGTTGAGTGTGCTATTTAGAGCTCAGTATCATGTACACATGTTGAGTGTGCTGCTCAGAGCTCAGTATCATGTACACATGTTGAACGTGCTGCTCAGAGCTCAGTATCATGTACACATGTTGAGTGTGCTACTTAGAGCTCAGTATCAATGCAAAATCAAACAACAAATAAAGACTTTTCGTGTGACAGGTAAGGACCGACCGACCTAAAGAACCGCGCAAAACTGAATTTTCTCACATGGCATGGTTGTCACGTAAGACTTAGCAGGACCCCATGCCTAACCAAGCATAAACTAATCCATCCTTATTATCGACGCTTCCAGCTGAGCGGACGCGTTAGCCATTACCTGAGACATTGTGTCTATTGTAGGTGACATTACCGTACTGCCGGTAAAGCCAACATGTATTTCTGAGGGTTGCCAGACCGTGAAATCCGAGAACGTTCACGGTTCAATCGTGTCATAAACACGCGTCTCCTGCCATCAAGCCCTGTTTCACGTCGTCCAGCAAGCGCGCCCTGAGCAATTCAAGTTAACGACAGGTTCACAAGAAACACCACGAGTGTGTGGATGGGGCCCAGAGCACCACTTGCCTCTCCACTCTCTGGACAATCACCTCTCAAGTTCCCGACGCCAATCGACAGTCATTTCTTCAAGCAAACGGGAGCTGTCCACGCGTTGCATGACCCATTCAGACCCAAGTCATCAGTTACCTTGCTTACAAACCGAACGGCAAGGTGGAGAGATGACACATACCGGGACATAGCCACACAACGCGCACCAACCAGGTCCTACCCAGCCTCCGGACAAAAGAGAATTGGAAGACCCTTCTCTCTCCTCCCCCCCCCCCCCCCATATATTTTAATGTCCAGTATTGATTGGTTGAGTACCATGATTGACTGACCATCGTGTGTCTCTCTATAGGGCCGTTGATCAAACAGCCAGTGTCACATTCATCCAGAGAACCGAATAAAGCATAGGTATCTCACAATGCTACTAAAAATTTTAAAGGCTTCTTTGAGCAATTTTTTCGCTAGTCCTCGTATACTCTGAGAGTGGTAGGACTTTAAAACCAACAGAACAACAGAACAGTCAGTGTTTGTATTGGTAAAAGTAGACAGTAAAGTCCGGTAAATCGTTTGAAGGTCGCTAGCCCATGACCTTTAAAAGAGATCGATCAATTCTTTCTTTCTTGTCTTTCATACACCATCAATGCATGGTCTTAGGCCTGGCCTGTTATGGGGACATCTTTTAGCATTAGGAAAAGAAAACTGTCTGTTGGAGGATATTTCAACACTGACAGTAGATTATTTTTAATATGGTTATCAGTTTTGGGGGCGGCAACTAATAAGCAAGTTGTTACATTTGTCATAGTGGGGGTGGGTCGGTTGTGTTTTGAGGTCCAAAAAGAAATTACTTCATTCATCGTTTTCAAGTAAATGACTGGACTCCCTCACCTTATTCCGCGGGAAGCTGGTGGATAGGGTCAAGGAGTCAAAGGCTTAACCCTTTGACTCCCGCAGGACCCTGCATTGCCAACCATGCTAGCAAAGCAAAAACTTAACCCTTTGACTTCCTCACCCTATCCACCAGCTTTCTTCAGGAAGCTGGTGGATAGGGTAAGGGAGTCAAAGGGTTAAGTTTTTTTGCAGTTGGTGGATAGAGTGGGAGAGTCAGAAGGTTAAGGTTTTGCTTTGTTAGCATGGTTGACATTGCAGGATGCTGGCGGACAGGCTGCAAGAGTCAAAAGGTTAATTAAAGCCCAGCCGACTGCTTAGAGCCATATCAGGGCTAGAGGTCTCACGTTTGACCATGCCTTGTTGATAATGTCTGATGAATAAAGGAAGGAGATTTTCTCATAACGCAGGTCAACATGTGCTGACCTGTTTTGGCCTGAAACCCCTTACGTGTGTTTATGTACACAAAGGATCAGATCTACAAGTTGAATGACTTGTGAGCTATGTTAGTGTTGGGTGACAGGGACAAAAATGGACCTCACTGCTGGTTGATCCGAGGGAAAAAAAACAAGTGCCCTGCCACATGGTGTTGGCGATCATGGCCCTCCACATGTATCTATCCCTTGTTGTAGCAATCACATCTTCCACCCTCCCTGTCCTCAGCCACCCTGCAAGTCCGTCCAATATTTTCCCCCTGGGTCTACCTGGTGCTCTCTTTCCCTCCACCTTTACTGTTGTGACCAAGTGCTCTGATTCCCCTTTCCTCATAAAATGGCCTATAAATGTTGCCTGTCTTTTCCTAATCTTCCTTATCAATGATCTTTTCGTGTCTGCCTCCATCAAGACTGTCTCGTTTGTTTTCTTTGCTGTCCATGGAACTCTCAACATTCCTCTTAGAAACCACATCTCTTGGAAACCACATCTCTTAGAAACCACATCTCTCAGAAACCACATCGCTTAGAAACCACATCTCTTAGAAACCACATCGCTTAGAAACCACATCTCTTAGAAACCACATCTCTTAGAAACCACATCTCTTAGAAACCACATCTCTTAGAAACCACATCTCTTAGAAACCACATCTCTTAGAAATCACATCTCTTAGAAACCACATCTCTTAGAAACCACATCTCTTAGAAACCACATCTCTTAGAAACCACATCTCTTAGAAACCACATCTCTTAGAAACCACATCTCTTAGAAACCACATCTCACGATCCGAGGAAACACATCAATAATCAAGGACCAAGTAAATGTCCATATGAGACAGTGTGGTGTCAAAATCAGCACAGATGATGATATGTCAATCTTGACTTCGACAGCAAGAGGAGAACATTACTTGATGACCTTAGAGGCATTATGGATCAAGGAAATAGTAGAGCTGACGATGAACACAAAGGATGAATACAGTAGCACACAACTCTTGATTACGTTGTAATAAGTATGAAATTCCTTGGTCGCTTGACCCCTGTGTTTATTCTCAGATAGGTTGATATTTACATCACATTCACATGATAATGACATTAACCCTTTGACTCCTGCAACATGTTCACCAGCTTCCTGTGATTAACCCTTTGACTTCTGCAACATGTTCACCAGCTTCCTGTGATTAACCCTTTGACTCCTGCAACATGTTCAACCAGCTTCCTGTGATTAACCCTTTGACTTCTGCAACATGTTCACCAGTTTCCAGTGTTGTCACCCATGCTTGCAAAGCAAAAGCTTAACCCTAGGAAGCTGTGGGTAGGTGAGGAAGTCAACGGGTTAAGGTTTTTTTTTGCAGTTGGTGGACAGAGTGCGGGTATCAAAGGGTTAAGAAATAACTGGATCATGTTTCTTTACAGCGCTGTTTTCCAAACTCATTTTAGACTCGCTGCCCATTACACAGTTGACTAGAAGACAAAGTGTTGTACGTACAGAAGCACTAGTATATTACCCACACACACACACACACACACACACACTGAGAGAGAAAGAGAGAGAGAGAGAGAGAGAGAGAAAGAAGAGAGGGAGATGGAGAGATAGAGAGAGAGAGAGGCAGACAAACAGAGACAGAGAGAGACACACAGAGAAAAAAATGACACAGAGAGAAAGTGACAGAGAGACAAAGACAGAGACAGACAGAGAAAGAGACAGAGACAGAGACAAGAGACAGAGACAGAGAAAGAGACAGAGACAAGAGACAAGAGACAAGAGACAGAGACAGAGACAGAGAAAGAGACAGAGACAGAGAAAGAGACAAAGACAGAGAAAGAGACAGAGACAGAGACAAGAGACAGAGACAGAGAAAGAGACAGAGACAAGAGACAAGAGACAAGAGACAGAGACAGAGACAGAGAAAGAGACAGAGACAGAGACAGAGAAAGAGACAGAGACAGAGACAAGAGACAAGAGACACAGAGACAGAGAAAGAGACAGAGACAAGAGACAGAGACAGAGAAAGAGACAGAGACAGAGAAAGAGACAGAGACAAGAGACAGAGACAGAGACAAGAGACAAAAGACAGAGACAGAGACAGAGAAAGAGAGAGACAAGAGACAGAGACAAGAGACAGAGACAGAGAAAGACAGAGATAGAGAAAGAGACAGAGAGACAAGAGACAAGAGACAGAGACAGAGAAAGAGAGAGACAGAGAAAGAGAGAGACAGAGACAGACAGATGGTATGTGGCTTGGTTGTAGGCATATTTGGGGTGTCTGGGCAACCAGTCCGTGAAAGGCAATATATGTCAAGTGACATTAAACACACACACACACACACACACACACACACACACACACACACATACACACACACACACACACACACACACACACACACACACACACACACACACACACACACACACACACACACACACACACACACACACACACATCACAATACACACATTCATTAAAGTAACC
>JAPXFY010000016.1:15377313-15384813 GCA_030674185.1 Monoplex corrugatus | reverse complement strand
CAGGGGCTTAAGATCTCCTTCTGTTGTTCGTCGCCAGATGTTTTGGGGTCTTCATTTCTTACGTCTTCCTTCTGACATACAATGAAGGCAGTCTGGGTGATGTTATCCTGCTCTCTTCGGACGATGTGCCTAATGCACCCCTGTCGTCTTTTCATGACGATAGTGCCCGTAGTTGTTTATTGTGTGTTGGGCGAAAAGATTTGACTTTTCGGAAGTTCTTTGCGTGGTAGGTTGATAGTTTGGTGGGGTCGCTCTTTCTGCCATCTTCCATCATTCTGAGATAGACTTGAAGTAGGTTTCTAAACTTAACAGTCATCCAAACTGTACAGCTAGGCACGTTGCCACATTGCACGCTTAATCAGCCATAAAGCAACCCTTCCTTTTATTATCGACGTTTCCAGCTGAGCGCGAGTGTAAGTCATTACCTGTTGTGACGTTATCCCGCCGCCGGTAAAGCTAACGGTTTTTGTTTGTTTGTTTGTTTGTTCGTTCGTACGTTTGTTTGTTCGTTCGTTCGTTCCTTCGTTCGTTCGTTCGTTCGTTCGTTCGTTCGTTTGTTTGTTTGTTTGTTTGTTTGTTTTGTTTGTTCTTTCGTTCGTTTGTTTGTTTCTTTCTTTCTTTCTTTCTTTAGTTGGTTGGTTGGTTGGTTGGTTGGTTGGTTGGTTGGTTGGTTGGTTGGTTGGTTGGTTGGTTGGTTGGTTGGTTGGTTGGATGGTTGTTTCGTTGGTTGGTTGGTTGGTTGGTTGGTTGGATGGTTGTTTCGTTGGTTGGTTGGTTGGTTGGTTGGTCGGTTGGTTGGTTGGTTGGTTGGTTGGTTGGTTGGTTGGTTGGTTGGTTGGTTGGTTGGTTGGTTGGTTGGTTGGTTCATTGTTTGTTTATTTGTTCGTCCGTTCGTTCGTTCGTTCCGTTTGTTGTTTGTTTGTTTGTTGTTTGTTTCTTTCTTTTTTTGCTATCTTGTTTGTTTGTTTGTTTGTTATTTGTTTGTTAGTTTGCGTGTTTGTTTGCTTATTTGTTTGTTTTTATTTTATTTGTTTGTTTATTTGTTTGTTTGTTTGTTTGTTTGTTTGTTTGTTTGTTTGTTTGTTCTTTCGTTCGTTTGTTTCTTTCTTTCTTTATTTATTTATTTAGTTGGTTGTTGGTTGGTTGGTTGGTTAGTTGGTTGGTTGGTTGGTGTTGGTTGGTTGGTTGGTTGGTTGGTTGGTTGGTTGGTTGGTTGTTGGTTGGTTGGCTGGTTGGTTCGTTGTTTGTTTATTTGTTTGTCCGTTCGTTCGTTGCGTTTGTTTGTTTGTTTGTTGTTTCTTTCTTTCTTTCTTTCTTTCATTCATTCTTTGCTATCTTGTTTGTTTGTTTATTTGTCTGTTTGTTTGTTTGTTTGTTTGTTTGTTTGTTTGTTGTTTGTTTGTTCTTTAGTTCGTTCGTTTGTTAGTTTGTTTCTTTCTTTCTTTATTTAGTTGGATGGTTGGTTGGTTGGCTGGTTGGTTGGTTGGTTGGTTGGTTGGTTGGTTGGTTGATTGGTTGGCTGGTTGGTTGGTTGGTTTGTTGGTTGGTTGGTTGGTTGGTTAGTTGGTTGGTTGGTTGGTTGGCTGGTTGGTTGTTTAGTTGTTGGATGGTTGGTTGGTTGGTTGGTTGGTTGGTTGGTTGTTGTTGGTTGGTTGGTTGGTTGGTTGGTTGGTTGGTTGGTTGGTTGGTTGGTTGGTTGGTTGGTTGGTTGGTTAGTCGTTCGTTCTTCGTTTATTAGTTTCGTTCGTTCGTTCCGTTTGTTTGTTTGTTTTTTCTTTCTTTCTTTCTTTGTTTTTTAAACGTTCCGATTTTTTTTCGATGAGTGCAAGCAAGTTGTTTTGCTCACTCTGTGCAGGCAGTATGTCGCTGCACAGTCTGCGTATTCCGTCTTCGGTGAGCGTGCATACTGGGTGTTTTCCTGTTTCCATAAGCCAGCAGACACTGATACGATTGATATGATCTTTAACGTGCGTAATTTGATGTTCTACGTGTGTATACACACGAAGGAAAGTATGGGCACTAACAGGCCTATAGACACAAATTGACCATGGAGATGGGAAAAATGGCCGTCTTTCACCCACCAGGCGGGAAAAGTGCCCATGCAAGTTCAAAATCATATCGTCCAACTGAAAACCTGGCGCCATGCCAAAGTATGTTTCTGTTGGTTGCCAGATCATGGAATGTAATGGAATGGAATGGAATGGAATCTTTTATTTAATGTCTGTTTACAATAGTGATTTTACACACACACCACACACACACACACACACACATATATATATACACACACACCACACACACACACACACACACACACACACACACACACACACACACACACACACACACACACAAAGAAAAAGGAAAGGAACTGGACAAAACAAAGGGGGTGGGGTGGGGATGGGGAGGGGTAGTGCGAGTGTAAGTCATTACCTGTTGTGACGTCATCCTGCTGCCAGTAAAGCCAACGGTTTTTTGTTTGTTTGTTTGTTTGTTTCGTTCGTTCGTTCGTTCGTCGTTCGTTCGTTCGTTCGTTTGTTCGTTCGTTCGTTTGCTCGTTCGTTCGTTCGTTCGTTCATTCGTTCGTTCGTTTGTTTGTTCGTTCGTTTGTTTGTTTGTTTGTTTGTTTGTTTGTTTGTTGTTGTTTGTTTGTTGTTTTGTTTTGTTTGTTCGTTTCTTTCTTTTTGTGCCAGATCATGAAAGTTAAGAAGACTCACAGTTTTGACCCTTTGACTCCTGCATCCTGTCCACCAGCATCCTGCGTTGTCAACCATACTAGCAAAGCAAAAACTTAAACCCTTGGATTCCCTTAACCTATCCAACAGCTTCCTGCAGGAAGCTGGTGGATGGATAGGGTGAGGGATTCAAAGGGTTAAGTTTTTTGCAGTTGGTGGATAGGATGTGAGAATCCAGGTTTAAGTTTTTGCATTGGTGGACAGGGTGTGGGAGTCAAAGGGTTGAGTTTATCGTTGGTGGAAGATATGACAGAGGTTAGTTTGCATGTGGATAGGGTGTAGGGAGTCAAAGGGTTGAATTTCTGCAGTTGGTGGATAGGGGAGGAGTCAAAGGGTTAATTTCTGCAGTTGGTGGATAGGGCGAAAGGATCAAAGGTTTAAGTTTTTGCAGTTGTGGATAGGGTTAGGAATCAAAGGTTAAGTTTTTTGCATTCGTGGATAGGGTGTTGGAGTCAAAGGGTTAAGTTTTTGCAGTTGGTGGATAGGTGTTGGAATCAAGGTTAAGTTTTGCAGTTGGTGGATAGGATATGGGAATCAAAGGGTTAAGTTTTTGCAGTTGGTGGACAGGATGTGGGAGTCAAAGGGTTAAGTTTTTGCAGTTGGTGGATAGGGTATGGGAGTCAAAGGGTTAAGTTTTTGCAGTTGGTGGATAGGATGTGGGAGTCAAAGGGTTAAGTTTTTGCAGTTGGTGGATAGGGTGAGGAAGTCAAAGGGTCCATTTTTTTTGCAGTTGGTGGATAGGGTTCGGGAGTCAAAGGGGTTAAAGCGTTATAAACAGCCCCCTCCACACCTGCCGTGAATCTTATTTCACGTCCTCTAAGCACACCATGAACAATGATAGTCTCCTATTGCAAAGCAAGAATAAAACTTAGTGTAAGTCCATGTACCTGTGACGGCTTAAGTGCAAGCTCATAAAAGTTAGTAGTGCGAATCATTGGAATGTTATTTGCCAGGCTTGGTCGGAAAGATGCAAACCACAGAACACTTTAATCGGGAACTTTCCTTAACTTAACCCTTTCACTCCCTCAGCTCACCGTATCGAATGTTGCTTAACTCTTTGACTCCTAATTGAAATTATTATTATTATTTTGTTTTGTTTTGTTACTACATTGTTTGTTGATGTCTATTCACTGTTAAAAATGAATTTTAAAAAAGGTTTTAAAAAAAAAAAACCTCTTTGACTCCCTCACCGTATCCAATTTTGCTTAACTCTGACTGCCTCACCGTATCCAATTTTCCTTAACTCTGACTCCCTCACCGTATCCAATTTTGCTTAATTCTGACTCCCTAACCGTATCCAATTTTGCTTAACACCCTGACTCCGTCACCACCGTATCCATTTTGCTTAACTCTGACTCCCTCACCGTATCCATTTTGCTTAATTCTGACTCCCTCACCGTATGCAATTTTGCTTAATTCTGACTCCCTCACCGTATCCAATTTTGCTTAATTCTGACTCCCTCACCGTCTCGAATTTTGCTTAACTCTGACTCCCTCACCGTATCCAATTTTGCTTAATTCTGACTCCCTCACTCTATCTACCAGCTTCCGGCATTGTTATTCATGAGAGCCAAGCAAATTCTTAACCCTTTGACTCTCTGTCACCTTATCCACCAGCTTCCTGTACCAGCTGCCGTGTTAGAGCATGATGTCTCCCTCTTGAAAATGCTCTAGAACAGATGGAACTTTGTGAATGTAAATGACCTTCAAGATATTACGTGTGTACGTGATATCGTATCCATACCAGTGGATTTGAACTCATTGTCCCCTGCTCCAGGAGACCTGGAAATGTCTAAATATGGGTTGGCTGGCCAGCTAACTCGAATATTGTTAGGGGCCAAAATCATACTATTTAATTCTCTCTGTCTCTGTCTTTGTCTCTGTCTCTGTCTTTGTCTTTGTCTCTGTCTCTATCTGTCTCTCTGTCTCTCTGTCTCTATCTCTGTCTCTGTCTCTGTCTGTCTGTCTATCTCTCTCTCTCTCTCTCTCTCTATCTGTCTCTCTGTTTCTGTCTCTGTCTCTGTCTTCTCTCTCTCTCTCTCTCTCTCTCTCTCTCTCTCTCTCTCTCTCTGTCCCTCCCCCCTCTCTCTTTGTGTATGTGTATGTGTTATGTGTGTATGCTATGTGTGTGTATGTGTTTGTGTGTGTGTGTGTGCATGCGTGTTTGTGTGTGTGTGTGTTTGTGTGTTATGTGTGTGTGTGTGTTTGTGTGTTATGTGTGTGTGCGTGCGAGCGTGTGTGTATGTGTGTGTGTGTGCGTGTGTGTTTGTGTGTATATGTGTGTATCTATGTGTGTGTATGTATGTGCGTGTGTGTGTATGTATGCGTGTGTGTGTGTGTGTGTGTGTGTTTTGTGTGTGTGTTTGTCTGTATCTGTGGGTATGTATGTGTGTGTATGTATGTGTGTATGTGTGTGTGTGTGTATGTCTGTGTAATTATATACTCTTCGTCACAACAGATTTACCGTTGGGAGAATTTCTGCTTTTACCCTGTCGAGAGAGCGTCTCCACAGTGCAGCACAGCACTACTCATAAAATCAGGATTACAGGACAACCTTTGACCTTATCTCTACGATCTCACTGTCTCGGTTTCAGCACTTCGTTTCAGTTTTGTTTGTTCGATGGATGGGCGAGGTAACCAGGTGGGTTATCGGAAAGTCCTGGCTTCGATCCGCCAAGACATCTCCGTCTGGTGGGTAAAGGGTGGAGAGTTTGTCCTATCTCCCAGGTCAACATGTGTGTAGACCTACCGGTGTTTTAACCCTTTGAATCCTGTACCCTGTTCTGCAGCATCCTGCACTGCCAATCATGTTAGCAAAGCAAAAACTTAACCCTTTGATTCTCTCATCCTATCTACCAGCTTCCTGCAGGGTGAGGGAATCAAAGGGTTAAGTTTTCGCTGTTGTGAACAGCATTCAAGAAGATGAAAAGCATTCTTACCAACAAATGCCTATCGATTGACATCAGGAAGAGAGTTCTTGAATGTTATACAGAACCGATACTGTTATACGTTTGTGAGGCTTCGACAGTCAACACGTAAAACCAGAACAAAATTGAGGCAGCCGAGATGAGGTTTCTAAAAAGAATATTGAGTGTTCCATGGACAGCAAAGAAAACAAACGAGACAGTCTTGATGGGGGCAGACACAAGAAGATCATTCGTAAGGAAGATTAGAAAAAAGACAAGCAACATTTATCGGACATTTTATAAGGAAAGGAGAATTTAAGCACCTGGTCACAACAGGAAAGCTGGAGTGAAAGAGAACACCAGGTAGACCCGGGGAGAAAATATTGGACGGACTTGCAGAGTGGCTGAGGACAGAGAGGGTGGAAGATGTGTTTGCGGCGACAAGGGATAGATGCATATGGAGGGCCATGATCGCCAACACCATGCGGCAGGGCACATGATGATGATGATGATGATGATGATGATGATGATGATGATGATGATGATGATGATGATGTTGATGATGATGATGATGATGATGAATAGGTAGCAGGAATCAAAGGGTTAAACCACTATTGTGTATATATATACGCACGGAGACTATCTAACATGCACGTTTAAGATCCTATAAGTCATGTCAATGTTCCGTGACTTCTACTTAATAATCAGTTAATAATTACAGTATGTATATGGCGCCTAAATCTTGAACAATTCAAATTAAGGCCAGTATGTATATGGCGCCTAAATCTTGAACAATTCAAATAAAGGCCAGTATGTATATGGTGCTTTAATCTTGAACAATTCAATCAAGTGCAGTATGTATATGGCGCCTAAATCTTGAACAATTCAATCAAGTGCAGTATGTATATGGCGCCTAAATCTTGAACAATTCAAATCAAGGCCTGTATGTATATGGCGCCTAAATTTTGAACAATTCAAATCAAGTCCAGTATGTATATGGCACCTAAATTTTGAACAATTCAAATCAAGGCCAGTATGTATATGGCGCCTAAATCTTGAACAATTCAAATCAACACCAGTATGTAAATGGCATCTAAATTTTGAAAAATTCAAATCAACACCAGTATGTATATGGCATCTAATTTTTGAACAATTCAAATCAAGTCCAGTATGTATATGGCATCTAATTTTTGAACAATTCAAATCAAGTCCAGTATGTATATGGCGCCTAAATTTTGAACAATTCAAATCAAGTCCAGTATATATATGGCACCTAAATTTTGAACAATTCAAATCAAGGCCAGTATGTATATGGCGCCTAAATTTTGAACAATTCAAATCAAAACCAGTATGTATGTGGCGCCTAAATCTTGAACAATTCAAGTCAAAACCAGTATGTATATGGTGCCTAAATCTTGAACAATTCAAATCAAAGCCAGTATGTATATGGCGCCTAAATCTTGAACAATTCAAATCAAAGCCAGTATGTATATGGCGCCTAAATCTTGAACAATTCAAATCAAGTACAGTATGTATATGGCGCCTAAATCTTGAACAATTCAAATCAAGTACAGTATGCATATGGCGCCTAAATCTTGAACAATTCAAATCAAGGCCAGTATGTATATGGCGCCTAAATCTTGAACAATTCAAGTCAACACCAGTATGTATGTGGCGCCTAAATCTTGAACAATTCAAATCAAGGCCAGTATGTATATGGCGCCTAAATCTTGAACAATTCAACTCAAGGCCAGTATGTATATGGCGCCTAAATCTTGAACAATTCAAATCAAGGCCAGTATGTATATGGCGCCTAAATCTTGAACAATTCAAGTCAACACCAGTATGTATATGGCGCC
>JAPXFY010000016.1:15367313-15372313 GCA_030674185.1 Monoplex corrugatus | reverse complement strand
TCCACAGGGTGACAGAGAGTGGCCTTATAACAAAACTATCATCAATCTTCCACAGGGTGACAGAGAGTGGCCTTATAACAAAACTATCATCAGTCTTCCACAGGGTGACAGAGAGTGGCCTTAACAAAACTATCATCAATCTTCCACAGGGTGACAGAGAGTGGCCTTATAACAAAACTATCATCAGTCTTCCACAAGGTGACAGAGAGTGGCCTTATAACAAAACTATCATCAGTCTTCCACAGGGTGACTGACAGAGAGTGACCTTATAACAAAACTATCATCAGTCTTCCACAGGGTGACAGAGTGGCCTTATAACAAAACTATCATCAATCTTCCACAGGGTGACAGAGAGTGGCCTTATAACAAAACTATCATCAGTCTTCCACAGGGTGACGACAGAGAGTGACCTTATAACAAAACTATCATCAGTCTTCCACAGGGTGACAGAGAGTGGCCTTAACAAAACTATCATCAATCTTCCACAGGGTGACAAAGAGTGGCCTTATAATAAAGCTATCATCAGTCTTCCACAGGGTGACAGAGAGTGGCCTTATAACATAACTATCATCAGTCTTCCACAGGGTGACAGAGAGTGGCCTTATAACAAAACTATCATCAGTCTTCCACAGAGTGACAGAGAGTGGCCTTATAACAAAACTATCATCAGTCTTCCACAGGGTGACAGAGAGTGGCCTTAACTAAACTATCATCAGTCTTCCACAGAGTGACAGAGAGTGGTCTTAACAAAACTATCATCAATCTTCCACAGGGTGACAGAGAGTGGCCTTATAATAAAACTATCATCAGTCTTCCACAGGGTGACAGAGAGTGGCCTTATAACAAAACTATCATCAATCTTCCACAGGGTAACAGAGAGTGGCCTTATAACAAAACTATCATCAGTCTTCCACAGGGTGACAAGAGAGTGGCCTTATAACAAAACTATCATCAATCTTCCACAGGGTGACAGAGAGTGGTCTTATAACAAAACTATCATCACTCTTCCACAGGGTTTCAGAGAGTGGCCTTATAACAAAACTATCATCAGTCTTCCACAGGGTGACAGAGAGTGGCCTTATAGCAAAACTATCATCAGTCTTCCACAGGGTGACAGAGAGTGGCCTTATAACATAACTATCATCAGTCTTCCACAGGGTGACAGAGAGTGGCCTTATAACAAAACTATCATCAGTCTTCCACAGAGTGACAGAGAGTGGCCTTATAACAAAACTATCATCAGTCTTCCACAGGGTGACAGAGAGTGGCCTTAACTAAACTATCATCAGTCTTCCACAGAGTGACAGAGAGTGGCCTTATAACAAAACTATCATCAGTCTTCCACAGGGTGACAGAGAGTGGCCTTAACTAAACTATCATCAGTCTTCCACAGAGTGACAGAGAGTGGTCTTAACAAAACTATCATCAATCTTCCACAGGGTAACAGAGAGTGGCCTTATAACAAAACTATCATCAGTCTTCCACAGGGTGACAGAGAGTGGCCTTATAACAAAACTATCATCAATCTTCCACAGGGTAACAGAGAGTGGCCTTATAACAAAACTATCATCAGTCTTCCACAGGGTGACAAGAGAGTGGCCTTATAACAAAACTATCATCAATCTTCCACAGGGTGACAGAGAGTGGTCTTATAACAAAACTATCATCAATCTTCCACAGGGTTTCAGAGAGTGGCCTTATAACAAAAACTATCATCAGTCTTCCACAGGGTGACAGAGAGTGGCCTTATAACAAAACTATCATCAGTCTTCCACAGGGTGACAGAGAGTGGCCTTATAACAAAACTATCATCAGTCTTCCACAGGGTTTCAGAGAGTGGCCTTATAACAAAACTATCATCAATCTTCCACAGGGTGACAGAGAGTGGCCTTATAACAAAACTATCATCAGTCTTCCACAGGGTGACAGAGAGTGGCCTTATAACAAAACTATCATCAATCTTCCACAGGGTGACAGAGAGTGGCCTTATAACAAAACTATCATCAGTCTTCCACAGGGTGACAGAGAGTGGCCTTATAACAAAACTATCATCAATCTTCCACAGGGTGACAGAGAGTGGCCTTATAACAAAACTATCATCAGTCTTCCACAGGGTGACAGAGAGTGGCCTTATAACAAAACTATCATCAATCTTCAACAGGGTGACAGAGAGTGGCCTTATAACAAAACTATCATCAATCTTCCACAGGGTGACAGAGAGTGGCCTTAACAAAACTATCATCAGTCTTCCACAGGGTGACAGAGAGTGGCCTTATAACAAAACTATCATCAATCTTCAACTGGGTGACAGAGAGTGGCCTTATAACAAAACTATCATCAGTCTTCCACAGGGTGACAGAGAGTGGCCTTAACAAAACTATCATCAGTCTTCCACAGGGTGACAAGAGAGTGACCTTAAAAAAACTATCATCAGTCTTCCACAGGGTGACATAGAGTGGCCTTAAAAAACTATCATCAATCTTCCACAGGTTGACTGAGAGTGGCCTAAACAAAACTATCATCAGTCTTCCACAGGTGGACAGAGAATGGCCTTATAACAAAACTATCATCAGTCTTCCACAGGGTGACAAGAGAGTGGCCTTATAACAAAAGTATCATCAATCTTCCACAGGGTGACAGAGAGTGGCCTTATAACAAAACTATCATCAATCTTCAACAGGGTGACAGAGAGTGGCCTTATAACAAAACTATCATCAATCTTCCACAGGGTGACAGAGAGTGGCCTTATAACAAATCTATCATCAATCTTCCACAGGGTGACAGAGAGTGGCCTTATAACAAAACTATCATCAGTCTTCCACAGGGTGACAGAGAGTGGCCTTATAACAAAACTATCATCAGTCTTCCACAGGGTGACTGACAGAGAGTGACCTTATAACAAAACTATCATCAGTCTTCCACAGGGTGACAGAGTGGCCTTATAACAAAACTATCATCAATCTTCCACAGGGTGACAGAGAGTGGCCTTATAACAAAACTATCATCAGTCTTCCACAGGGTGACTGACAGAGAGTGACCTTATAACAAAACTATCATCAGTCTTCCACAGGGTGACAGAGAGTGGCCTTAACAAAACTATCATCGATCTTCCACAGGGTGACAAAGAGTGGCCTTAACTAAACTATCATCAGTCTTCCACAGGGTGACAAAGAGTGGCCTTAACTAAACTATCATCAGTCTTCCACAGGGTGACAGAGAGTGGTCTTAACTAAACTATCATCAGTCTTCCACAGGGTGACAAAGAGTGGCCTTAACTAAACTATCATCAGTCTTCCACAGGGTGACAAGAGAGTGGCCTTAACTAAACTATCATCAGTCTTCCACAGGGTGACACAGAGTGGCCTTAACTAAACTATCATCAGTCTTCCACAGGGTGACAAAGAGTGGCCTTAACTAAACTATCATCAGTCTTCCACAGGGTGACAGAGAGTGGCCTTATCTAAACTATCATCAGTCTTCCACAGGGTGACAAAGAGTGGCCTTAACTAAACTATCATCAGTCTTCCACAGGGTGACAGAGAGTGGCCTTAACTAAACTATCATCAGTCTTCCACAGGGTGACAAAGAGTGGCCTTAACTAAACTATCATCAGTCTTCCACAGGGTGACAGAGAGTGGCCTTATAATAAAGCTATCATCAGTCTTCCACAGGGTGACAGAGAGTGGCCTTATAACATAACTATCATCAGTCTTCCACAGGGTGACAGAGAGTGGCCTTATAACAAAACTATCATCAGTCTTCCACAGAGTGACAGAGAGTGGCCTTATAACAAAACTATCATCAGTCTTCCACAGGGTGACAGAGAGTGGCCTTAACTAAACTATCATCAGTCTTCCACAGAGTGACAGAGAGTGGTCTTAACAAAACTATCATCAATCTTCCACAGGGTGACAGAGAGTGGCCTTATAATAAAACTATCATCAGTCTTCCACAGGGTGACAGAGAGTG
Organism: Monoplex corrugatus; assembly: GCA_030674185.1. Taxonomy (NCBI): domain Eukaryota; kingdom Metazoa; phylum Mollusca; class Gastropoda; order Littorinimorpha; family Ranellidae; genus Monoplex; species Monoplex corrugatus. The sequence goes on along the minus strand of JAPXFY010000016.1, from coordinate 15,368,344 downwards.
GCCTTATAACAAAACTATCATCAGTCTTCCACAGGGTGACAAGAGAGTGGCCTTATAACAAAACTATCATCAATCTTCCACAGGGTGACAGAGAGTGGTCTTATAACAAAACTATCATCAATCTTCCACAGGGTTTCAGAGAGTGGCCTTATAACAAAACTATCATCAGTCTTCCACAGGGTGACAGAGAGTGGCCTTATAACAAAACTATCATCAGTCTTCCACAGGGTGACAGAGAGTGGCCTTATAACAAAACTATCATCAGTCTTCCACAGGGTTTCAGAGAGTGGCCTTATAACAAAACTATCATCAATCTTCCACAGGGTGACAGAGAGTGGCCTTATAACAAAACTATCATCAGTCTTCCACAGGGTGACAGAGAGTGGCCTTATAACAAAACTATCATCAATCTTCCACAGGGTGACAGAGAGTGGCCTTATAACAAAACTATCATCAGTCTTCCACAGGGTGACAGAGAGTGGCCTTATAACAAAACTATCATCAATCTTCCACAGGGTGACAGAGAGTGGCCTTATAACAAAACTATCATCAGTCTTCCACAGGGTGACAGAGAGTGGTCTTAACAAAAAATTGAAAAATGAATAAAAGTACATGTAGACCAGCACACACCGACATGCCTCTGAGGGTTGTGGTATCTAGTGCCATAAATATTAATATATTCTTTGTGGACAACACGTCACATTTAGTGCATGCTGCGTCAGGCGGGCCTCGGTAGCTCAGTGGTTCACAAAAATCCAGGATGCGCTCCATTAACCTTTTGATTCCCGCATACTGCAAAAACTTAACCCTTTGACTTCCTCATCCTATCCACCAGTTTCTTGTGGAAAGCTGGTGGATAGGGTGAGGGAAGCTGGTGAATAGGGTGAGGAAGTCAAAGGGTCAAGTTTTTTGCCTTGCTAGTATGGTTGACAAAGCAAGACGTTAGTGGATAAGGTGAGGAAGTCAAAGGGTTAAGTTTTTGCTTGGCTAGCAAGGTTGACAACGCAGGATGCTGATGGACAGGGTTCGGG
>JAPXFY010000016.1:15329813-15352313 GCA_030674185.1 Monoplex corrugatus | reverse complement strand
CTTGATTGGCTCGTTTTTGTTAGTTTTGTATCACTTTGCTACGCCTAGAAAACTCGCCTCAATTTCGTAAAGACGAAAATGTTCGAAGGCTTCTTTGAGCAACATTCTTATAACTAGTCCTCATATACTCTGAGAGTGGTAGGACTTTAAACTCAACAAAACGACACGAACGTACACACGCTCAGGATCCAGAATCCGACATTAGCATCGGTATCTCACAGTGCAACTAAATTGTTCTAAGGCTTCTTTGAGCAAACAGAGCAACAGTCCTCGTATACTCTGAGAGTGATAGGAGGACTTTAAACTCAATGAAACAGAACAGAACAGTAAACACGCTCAAACCTAGATTAGTTAGCCGCTACCATCTAGCTTAACACTTCTACTCCCACACCCTGTCCAACAGCATCCTGCATTGACAACCATGCTAACAAAGGAAAAACTTAACCCTTTGACTCCCTCACCCTATCCATCAGCTTCCTGCCGGAAGCTGGTAGGTCGGGTGAGGGAGTCAAAAGATTAAGTTTTTGCAGTTGGTGGATAGGGTGCGGGAGTCAAAGGGTTATCCTGATTTGCTACGAATAAGAAACTTCTAGGATTGGATCCGAGGTATCAAATCTTGAGTCCAAGATTTATAAAAATTCTCCCTGCTTCCCTCTTATTTCTTTGGTATTACCTATATGCCTTGGAAGCAACCTTGTATATGTTCTGTCTTGTCTATGTGTGTGTGTTTGGTCAGTTCAAGAATAAAGACTATGTCAATCTTGAACATAAGACCAATAATTATATTGTATGTATTTCTCTCCTCTCTCATAGTTGTGTGTAGGGTAGTTGCAGAGTATAAAAGTAGGCTTGGGCGCTCCTTTTTTGAGGAGTGTTCTGAGCTTACAGTTTTTGTGTTCTGTATCTGCTTCTATGCTAGCTGAATGGGTCGCGCAAACTGTGTTAGATTTGAGAAGTTCTGCAATACATGGGAGATAATTCCTAAGAGTTATGTGTCCTTTGATTAATAGTTAAAAATTCTCCCTGCTTCCCTCTTATTTCTTGAGTCCACGGCTCTGTCAAAAGAACCAAGCAGCCCTTGTGGACGAAAGACAAGTACATCCCTGATAGACGTACGGTAACAAAAAATTCTCATCTAACCTATTCATCAAGCGTAAGACAGACGGATGGTTTAGACTTGGCCAAGGCATGTGATGTGGACTGTATTCAGTCCTTCTTCAACAGTATGCCGTCTACAGCAAGCCCAGCCTCTTGCGGTACTGCTGCATTCGATGCCCGTCCTCCTCAGCTCAGAGTCGATGATACTGTTTTCCTGCCGTCGTTGCTTTTGCTGTAGGTCGTCTGAGAGGCCAGGATACATCATCATCATCATCAGGTGCCTTGCTGCATGGCGTTGGCGATTATGGACTTCCATCTGTCTCAATCTGTCTAGCATCTTCTCCCTGGGCCTACCCGGTGCCCTCCTTCCCTCCAGCTTTCCCGTTGTGACCAGGTGTTCCGATTCCCCTTTCCTCATAAAATGGCCTGTCTTTTCCTAATCTTCCTTATGAATAATCTACTTGTGTCTGCCTCCATCAAGACTGTCTCGTTTGTTTTCTTTGCTGTCCGTGGAACTCTCAGCATCCTTCTTAGAAACTACGCCTTGGCTGCCTCAATCTTGTTCTGGCTTTGCTTGTTGACTGTCCACGCCTCGCAACCGTACAACAGTATTGGTTCTATATAACATTCAAGAACTCTCTTCCTGATGTTAATTGATAGGAATTTGTTGGTAAGAATTCTTGTCATCTTCTTGAATGTTGTTTTGGCTTGGCCGATTCTGCTGGCTATTTCTGATGTGTTTCTGCCGTCTGATGAAATGATACCAGGACACATGGCTGGTGAAATTTTCAGTTTCAGTTTCAGTTTCAGTTTCAGTTTCTCAAGATGACGTCTCCTCGCTCAGAACGAATTCCATATGCACATATGACGTTCACAGTTGCCATGTGTGTGGTAATCATGGCACAAGCTTTAAGCCTGCATGCACGTAAACCCATGAGCTGGCCAGGTCCTGAGGCCCTGCCCAGACTATGTTTCACCTGGTCTGTCAGTCTGTGGACTGTAGGAAAACCCAGTTGCTGTAACACCTTCGACAGACCGTGAAGTCCACGCCCTACAACCACTTGACCACCACTGACCATTTACCTCAAAGGTATCACCACACTCACTGAAGCATGGTCACGCTGGTTCACTCAGCGAAATGGAGAGAAAGAGAGAGAGAGAGAGATACAGACAGACAGACAGAAATAGAGACAGAAACAGAAAGACAAAGAGACAGAGAGACAGAGTCAGAGTGAGAGAGAGACAGAGTGAGAGAGAGAGACAGAGTGAGAGACACACAGAGAGAAAAAAGAGGGAGACAGAGACAGACAGACATACAGACAGATAAACAGACAGACAGACAGACAGATTTAAGATTCAAAGGACTTCCATGAGTTAGAGTGGCTGGCTCAAATATGTGTGGATGCCCCTCTCCTCTTGCTAACAACCCAAGGCAGCAGGTTTGCCGAGTTCTGTATAGAACAAAATTACTGTCACCTGCTTTAGGATCATTAAACTCTTCCCTTTGAAGGAATTTCATTACTTGCAGGAACATCATTAGAGTCTTGAGTCATGAAAAGCACAGCACCCATCACGGTGTCAGGAAAGTACCATTGTGGGAGGGGGAAACTGAAGATGAAAAGAATTTGTTTGTATAGTGATTACTACATAGTAATATATCAAAATACTAAACACTCTTATTCATACACACACATAAACACACACACACACACACACACACACACACACACACGCACGCACGCACGCGCGCGCACACACGCACACACACACACACACACACACACACACACACACAAGCACACAGTGGTCATACCATTAAAATTTTTAATCATCATCATCATCATGTGCCGTGCCGCATGGCGTTGGCGATCATGGCCCTCCATACAAATCTATCTCTTGTCGTTGCAAGTGCATCTCCCACCCTCTCTGTTCTCAGCCACCCTGCAAGTCCGTCTAATATTTTCTCCCTGGGTCTACCAGGTGTTCTCTTTCCCTCCAGCTTTCCTGTTGTGACTAGGTGCTCTAATTTCTCTTGCCTCATAAAATGTCCAATTAATCTTTGTTTTTTTCGTAATCTTCTTTATTAATGATCTTCTTGTGTCTGCCTCCATCAAGACTGTCTCGTTTGTTTTCTTTGCTGTCCATGGAACTCTCAACATTGTTCTTAGAAACCGCATTTCAGTTGCCTCAATTTTGTTCTGACTTTGCGTGTTGACTGTCCACGCCTCACAACCATACGACAGTATCGGTTCTATATAACATTCAAGAACTCTCTTCCTGGTGTTAATTGATAGGCATTTGTTGGTAAGAATGCTTTTCATCTTCTTGAATGCTGTTTTGGCTTGGGCGATTCTGCAGGCTATTTCTGATGTGTATCTCCCGTCTGGGGAGATGATCGTTCCCAAATATTTAAACTTATCAACCTGTCTCAAAGTTGTGCCATATGCTGTTATTTTGCATGGGGGGATTTCTTTTTTTTATTTTTTTTTTTTTTTATTGATTACCGTGACTTCAGTCTTCTTGCTATTTAGCTCCTTCAATCTATCCACCATCTTCCTTGCATGGTCAGGGAGTCAACGTGATACTTTTTTTTGCTGGCGGGGGTTAGGGTGAGGGAGTCAAAGGGTTAAGTTTACAATTACCTTTTGGTCCTTGTGAAAGGAAAAGAAGAAAGACCTATGTTACACCGTGAAAGAGCAACAAAAGTTCTCATTAAACGATATGCCTTGACTCCCGCACCCTGACCACCAGCATTTTGCATTGTCAACTATGCCTCCATCAAGACTGTCCCGTTGTTTTCTTTGCTGTCCATGGAACTGTCAACATTCTTCTAAAAAGAAAAACACACATCTCGGGTGCCTCAATCTTGTTCTGGCTTTGCTTGTTGAATGTCCACGCCTCACAACCGTGTAACATGATCGGTTCTATATATAACATTCAAGAACTGTCTTCCGCATTTTGATTGAAAAGACGAATGGGGAAAAGGCGAACCGAGATGTCACCTAGGTTGGCAAGGTGTGTGTCTTGGAGGACAATGGATGTCGCAGGTAAGTAACACCTACAACAGGCTGTAAAGTCAACTCCAGTGGAGAAAAGGGACAGAGCGCGTGGCCTTCGGGAAACATTGGACAGACCAAATGCCCCAGAGACAAAGTCAAGATCACTGGGGCGTGGCGATGGGGCGTTTGGCGAAGTTTGCTTTCGCGGAGTTAACCCCTTGACGCCCGCACCCTCCCTGCCCACCAGCACCTCCCTACGTTGTCAACCCTGCTAGCAAAGCAAGAACTTAACCCTTTGACTCCCGCACCCTGCTCACCACACCTCTCTACGTTGTCAACCCTGCTAGCAAAGCAAAAACTTAACCCTTTGACCCCCGCACCCTGCTCACCAGCACCTCCCTACGTTATCAACCCTGCTAGCAAAGCAAAAACTTAAACCTTTGACCCCCGCACCCTGCTCACCAGCACCTCCCTACGTTGTCAACCCTGCTAGCAAAGCAAAAACTTAACCCTTTGATTCCCTCACCTATACACCAGCTTGCTGGAATCAAAGGGTTAAGTTTTTGCAGTTGATGGATAGAGCGCGGAAGTCAAAGAGTTAAGCGAGGAGTAGAAGACCAAGAAGAAATGAACTCTTCGCTGTTCAAGTGTCTATGCTTGAAATGGAGATGGGGGAGGGGGGGAGGCGGAGAAGTGACCCATGAAACACAAAGCTGACACCGGCAGAATGATTGTAACCTTAACCCTTTGACTCCAGCAACCCATCCACTAACTGCAAAAACTTAACCCTTTGATTCCCTCAAGGGTAAGGAAGTCCAAGGGTTAAACATATTGCTATGCTAGCATGGTTGACAAAGCAGGATACTGGTGCGGGAGTCAAAGAGTTAATTAAGGTGAGCATTTGATTGATTCATTTAGTTCAGTTTTTTTCAGGTGATATGGCCAACGGGAATAACCATCCCAGGGAAGGGAGGGAAGGGGGGTGGGGGACTTATCTAATCCTATACCGACACCACGAGAACAACAATGATGTCTTTGAAGATGGGACAGTGAGAAGGCCAGTTATAATACAGCGCACCCCGGGATTCGAACCCACAACCAGTAGCATGTGAATCCGACGCTCAACTCAACTGAGCTACTGGGACCCGCGTAAGACGAGAAGGGTACGGGCCAGTTTTTAACCCTTTGACTCCCGCACCCTGTCCACCAGCACTCTGCATTGTCAACCATGCTAACAAAGCAAAAAACTTAACCCTTTGACTCCCTCACCCTATCCACCAGCTTCCTGCAGGAAGCTGGTGGATAGGGTGAGGGAGTGAAAGAGTTAATGTCACAATCATTCTGCTGGTGTCAGCTTAGTGTTTCATAGGTCCCTTCTCCGCCTCCCCCTCCCCCATCTCCATTTCAAGCTTAACCCTTTGATTCCCTCACCAAGGAAGCTGGTTATAGAGTGAGGGAGTCAAAAGGTTAAGTTTTTGCAGTTGGTGGATAGGGTGTGGGAGTCAAAGGGTTAAGTTTTTGCAATGGTGTATAGGAAGGATGAAGGAATCAAAGGGTTAGGTTTTTGCAGTTGATGGACAGGGTGCGGGAGTCAAAGGGTTAAAGTTGGGGGGGGCAAGGAAAGCGGAGGTCGGCAAAGGGGTGTGTTGTCTGTGAACAATAGGAGAGCGCATAGGGGTGGAACAACCCCTTAATAACAGACCTGATCTGCATCTCTGTATCACCAAGAAGACTGACCACTCACCTGAAAGGTATAATCGTGTTCAAGCCAAGCGTACTGTGGTTAGTTGACCTACCTGAATCAAGACCAGTGTAAACAGCCATTGTCGTGCAGTTTTAACAGTTACAGAGGCCGTCTATCAACTGCCGTGGTTTTGTTGACTTTGTTTAGCACAGGATCACATTACGGCGTTGTTCAATGTCCCCTGGTCACACCAAACTGAAAACGCCTGCATTCGTTCGTACGATCACATGAGGCAACGCCAGGCCCGGTTACTGCTTGGATGGGTGGGTGACTGGCTGTTATTGTCATTGTTGTTTAAAGTCCAGCCGACTGCGTAGAGCCATACCAGGGCTATAGCCATTTCAAACCATACAAAATTTCAACAGAAAAAAAAGAAAAGAAAATTAAACACATGTATCAATCAATACATTTGCGCACATAATCTAAGTACATGCCCCAGGCGTTGACCACTCCGTCCAATATATCGCACTGAGGATTAAATACCCAAGGACATAAAAAACATAATGATCTATAAAAACGGGCCTAAAATACTTAAAATTGCTTCCACATATCTCACTTCCCAAGAGCCAAAAATGCACTTAATACAATTATCACTCCTAAAGAGAAAATACGTAAGACTGTATGGAACACACACAGGTGAATGGACCAGCAAGGCAGAAAATGATAAGAAGGAATGACAAAAAAGTAAAGGAACAAAGCAGAAACAAAGAGAGTGACAAAAAAAGAGGAAATTTCTAGCACAGAATTTCCAGAGGGTGGGGATAATATTCAAACTTTGTTTTTGTTTTTGTCACGACTGAATTTTTCTGCATGAAATGCGGGTCGCTTGCAGGGTTTAGGCGTAAATAGGTATGTACACATGTTGATCTGGGAGATCAGGAAAAATCCCACGTTTTAACCCACTAGACTTTCACACTCTAGGCTTTAACCCATTAGGCTCCCCACCCTTTACCCACTAGGCTTTAACTCACTTGGCTTTAACCCACTAGGCTTTAACCCACTAGGCTCCCCACCCTTTAACTCACTAGGCTCCCCACCCTTTAACCCACTAGGCACCCAACCTTTTAACCTAAGCTCCCCACCCTTTAACCTACTAGGCTCCCCACCCTTTAACCCACTAGGCTCCCACCCTTTAACTCACTAGGCTCCCCCCTTTAACTCACTAGGCTCCCAACTTTAACCCATAGGTTCCCCACCCTTTAACTCACTAGGCTCCCCACCTTTAACCTAGGCTCCCCCCTTTAACTCACTAGGCTCCCCACCCTTTAATCACTAGGCTCCCCACCTTTAACTCACTAGGCTCCCCACCCTTTAATTCACTAGGCTCCCCACCTTTAACTCACTAGGCTCCCCACCTTTAACTCACTAGGCTCCCCACCTTTAACTCACTAGGCTCCCCACCCTTTAACTCACTAGGCTCCCCACCTTTAACTCACTAGGCTCCCCACCCTTTAACTCACTAGGCTCCCCACCTTTAACCCCACTAGGCTCCCCACCCTTTAACCCACTAGGCTCCCACCCTTTAACCACTAGGCTCCCACCCTTTAACTCACTAGGCTCCCACCCTTTAACCACTAGGCTCCCCACCCTTTAAACCCACTAGGCTTCCCCACCCTTTAACCCACTAGGCTCCCCACCCTTTAACCCACTAGGCTCCCCACCCTTTAACTCACTAGGCTCCCCACCCTTTAACTCACTAGGCTCCCCACCTTTAACTCACTAGGCTCCCCACCCTTTAACCCACTAGGCTCCCCACCCTTTAACCACTAGGCTCCCCACCCTTTAACTCACTAGGCTCCCCACCTTTAAGCTACTAGGCTCCCACCCTTTAACCCACTAGGCTCCCCACCCTTTAACCCACTAGGCTCCCCACCCTTTAACCCACTAGGCTCCCCACCCTTTAACCCACTAGGCTCCCCACCCTTTAACCCACTAGGCTCCCCACCCTTTAACCACTAGGCTCACCACCCTTTAACCCACTAGGCTCCCCCTTTAACCCACTAGCTCCCACCTTTAACCCACTAGGCTCCCCTTTAACCACTAGGCTCCCCACCCTTTTACCCATAGGCTCCCCACCCTTTAAACCCACTAGGCTCCCCACCCTTTAACCCACTAGGCTCCCACCCTTTAACTCACTAGGTTCCCCACCTTTAACTCACTAGGCTCCCCCTTTAACCCACTAGGCTCCCCACCCTTTAACCCACTAGGCTCCCCACCTTTAACTCACTAGGCTCCCCCCTTTAACTCACTAGGCTTCCCACCTTTAACTCACTAGGCCCCCCTTTAACCACTAGGCTCCCCACCTTTAACCCACTAGGCTCCCCCCTTTAACTCACTAGGCTCCCCACCTTTAACTCACTAGGCTCCCCCCTTTAACCCACTAGGCTCCCCACCTTTAACCACTAGGCTCCCCCCTTTAACCCACTAGGCTCCCCACCTTTAACTCACTAGGCTCCCCACCCTTTACCCATTAGGCTCCCTACCCTTTAACCCACTAGGCTCCCCACCCTTTTACCACTAGGCTCCCCACCCTTTAACCCACTAGGCTCCCACCTTTAACCCACTAGGCTCCACACCTTTTACCCACTAGGCTCCCACCTTTTACCACTAGGCTCCCACCCTTTAACCACTAGGCTCTCCACCTTTAACCCACTAGGCTCCCCCTTTAACCCACTAGGTTCCCACCCTTTACCACTAGGCTCCCAACCCTTTTACCCACTAGGCTCCCCCTTTTACCCACTAGGCTCCCCACCTTTAACCCACTAGGCTCCCCACCTTTAACCCATAGGCTCCCCACCCTTTACCACTAAGCTCCCCACCTTTACCCACTAGGCTCCCCACCTTTACCACTAGGCTCCCCACCCTTTAACCCACTAGGCTCCCCACCCTTTTACCCACTAGGCTCCCCACCCTTTAACTCACTAGGCTCCCCACCTTTACCACTAGACTCCCCACCTTTTAACTCACAGGCTCCCACCCTTTAACCCACTAGGCTCCCCACCCTTTAACCCACTAGGCTCCCCACCCTTTAACCCACTAGGCTCCCCACCCTTTACCCACTAGACTCCCCACCTTTAACCCACTAGGCTCCCCACCTTTAACTCACTAGGCTCCCCACCCTTTAACCCACTAGGCTCCCCACCCTTTACCCACTAGCTCCCCACCCTTTAACTCACTAGGCTCCCCACCTTTAACCCACTAGGCTCCCCCTTTAACTCACTAGGCTCCCCACCCTTTAACCCACTAGGCTCCCCACCCTTTAACCCACTAGGCTCCTCCCTTTAACCACTAGGCTCCCCACCCTTAACCACTAGGCTCCCCCCTTTAACCACTAGGCTCCCACCTTTAACTCACTAGGCTCCCCCCTTAACCCACTAGCTCACCACCTTACCCAGGCTCCACCTTTAACCCCCTAGGCTCCCACAATCCTGTCCCACCTTACAGTCAACTGCCCCTGCACAAAGCAATTTAACCCTTTATCCTTACTCTATCCAACAGCTTCCAGGAATTCATAGGTACACAAGGTTAAGCTTACTAGGCTCACCACCCTTTAACCACTAGGCTCCCACCCTTTAACCCACTAGGCTCCACCTTTAACCCACTAGGCTCCCACCTTTAACCACTAGGCTTCCCACCTTTAACTCACTAGGCTCCCACCTTTAACCACTAGGCTCCCACCTTTAACTCACTAGGCTCCCCACCTTTAACCCATAGGCTCCCACCCTTTAACTCATTAGGCTCCACCTTTAACCATAGGCTCCCACCCTTTAAGCTACTAGGCTCTCCCCACCTTTAACCACTAGGCTCCCCCCTTTAATCCACTAGGCTCCCACCTTTAACCACTGGCTCCCACCCTTTAACCACTAGGCTCCACCCTTTAACCACTAGGCTCCCACCCTTTAACCACTAGGCTCACCACCTTTAACACAGGCTCCTCACCCTTTAACCCATAGGCTTCCCACCTTTAACCACTAGGCTCCCACCTTTACCACTAGGCTCCCCACCTTTAACTCACTAGGCTTCCTCACCTTTAACCACTAGGTCTCACCTTTACTCACTAGGCTTCCCACCCTTTTATCTCACTAGGCTCCCACCTTTAACTCACTAGGCTCACCATCTTTGAACCTAGGCTCCACACGCTTTGAACCACTAGCTCCCCCCCTTTAACTCACTAGGCTCCCCACCCTTACCCACTAGGCCCCACCACTTTACCACTAGATCCCACCCTTTAACTCTCAGGCTCCCACACTTTAACCCACTAGGTCCCCACAGTTAATCACTAGGCTCCCCATCCTTTAACCCACTATGTACCCCAACCTTTAACATCAGTAGCTCCCACCTTTACCCACTAGGCTCCCACCTTTAACCCACAGGCTCCCACCTCTTACTCCACTAGGCTCCCCCCTTTAACTCACTAGGGGTCCCCAACCCTTTAACTCACTAGGCTCCACACCTTTAACCACTAGGCTACCACCTTTAACCACTAGGTTCCCCAACCTTTTAACCACTAGGCTCCCACAGCTTTTAACCCACTAGGCTCCCCACTTTAACACTAGGCCCCACCCTTTTACCACTTAGGCCCACCACCTTTAACCCATTAGGCTCCCCACCCTTTAACCCACTAGGCTCCCCACCCTTTAACCACTAGGCTCCCCACCCTTTAACCCACTAGGCTCCCCACCCTTTAACTCACTAGGCTCCCCACCCTTTAACCCACTAGGCGGGAGGTAGTGAGACAGGATCTTCCGACAGCGAGTTTGACGCCTTACCCACTTCACCATTGCGCCCGTCGATTAATCCATTGACTCCCACATCCTGTCCACCAGCAGTCAGCACTGCCATCCATGCGAGCAAAGCGAAAATTTAACCCTTTGACTCCTTCACTCTATCCAACAGCTTCCTGCAGGAAGATAGTGGATAGAGTGAGGGAATCAAAGGGTTAAGTTTAAGTGACTGGTGGATATAGGGTGCGGGAGTCAAAGAGTTAAATGGAGACCTACATCTTGTGCCCAACTTCTGTAAATATTTACAGTAGATGTTTCTGTGTGCTTCTTCCTTCTGAAGGCAAACATCACAAGGGTCTTCTTCGTCAGTCGTTTTAATTTCCTCTCTTTGTGACTTGCCTTGGGAGTCTAAACTCTGTGAGGGCCAGCGCTTGTTACACAGTGTAAACACCGTGAGGGCTAGCACTTGTTACACACTGTAAACACTGTAAACACTGGGACACTGTTATTCAAGGGTTTGATAGACGAGAGTGGTGTCAACAGTAGAACGAGAAGAATGATGGCCCACTTGACCTCTGTACTGTGAGAGCACAGGTTTTAGTCTCAGCAGGGTTTTTATTGTTTTATTTTGTTTTGTTTTGTTTTGTTTTGTTTTTCTGTTTTGTTATGGCTCGTTCGTTTGTCCAAATGACTCTTCTAGTAGCATTAGTCTGTATCTACCTTTAGAAAGGCGCTGCTCTCACCAACAGGCTCTTGAGGATCTAGTAGAGTCTCTCCGTTTACTGGGCGGGCGACATTGTTCTTTCCTGTTTTGTTGAGTTTATCCTACCACTCTCAGAGTACACGAGGACTAGCTATCAGAATTGCTCAAAGAAGCCTTGAAATTTTTTAGCTGCATTGTGAGATACCGATCGATGCCTTTATCGGATTCTCTGTAAATGGATACAGGCGACATGTCAGCTTCTCTCATAATATCCTCTTCAAAGCGAGGAGAGAGAGAGAGAGAGAGAGAGAGAGAGAGAGAGAGAGAGAGAGAGAGAAGAGAGAGAGAGGGGGGGGAGGGAAGGCTTTGTGAGAAGTTCAAACCAAGTGCATAAGAAGCTGAAACGGTTTGGTGTGTGCGTGCGGGGGTGGGTGGAGGAGGCGTAGTTGAAACATGACCTTTTCCACGACCGAGAGTATCTCTCGTTCATTGGAAAGTCGACTTGTCAGCTTCTCTCATAATATCCTGGGCCTCTTCAAAGAGACACAGAGAGAGAGGGGGCTTTGTGAGAAGTTCAAACAAAGTGGTGAGAAGCTGAAACGGCTTGGTGTGGGGGTGGGGGTGGGGTGAATTTGTGTGGGCCTTTTCCACGACCAAACAGCGTCCAGTGAATCATTTTTTATTTGACAAGGATTTCAGTTCTATTCAGGAAACAAGTCTATGTGCAAACCATGCTCATTGCACTTTGCATAGTTACGGATCATTGTTAACAGTAGGTAGGCCTGATGGTTTGTTAACAGTAGGTAGGCCTGATGGTTCATGCTGCTGGAGATGAGTTTGGGGTTTATTCAAGAGGGATTCTCATCTCACTCGGATAATTCCATATACGCTCCACCCAAATCTTGCAGCAGTTGTCTGGCAGACTCCTTAGCCTGCGTAAATCCTATTTGCTGGCAAGGTCTTTAACCCTTTGACTCCCGCACCCTGTCCACCAACAGCAAGAACTTAACCCTTTGACTCCCTCATCCTATCCACCAGCTTCCTGCAGGAAGCTGGTGGATAGGGTGAGGGAGTCAAGGGATTAAGTTTTTGCTTCTTCAGCATGGCTGACAATGAAGGATGCTGGTGGACAAGGTGCGGGAGTCAAAAGGTTAATTAAACGGAAGAAGGGGGGGGGTGGGGTGCAGAGAAGGGTTCTATGAAACACTACGGTGATGCCACCAGAATGATGGAAAAATTCAAGATGGACAGCGAACAGGCCAGTATGTATGTAATGTTACGGTCTGGGATTGAACTCGAGATATCAAATCACAAGTCCATGGCTCTACCAACTAGCCTGCAGAAAAAAAAATTACTGTCTTATCATCTCCAGCACAGCGAAACATCTGGGGACTTATTAATCTCTTGTTGTTTTCCTAAATATAGTGAATCTGTCGCGATGCGGTCTCGTAAAATTTCATAACATTAAAAATTCCTGTTGCCATCTTAACTCACTATGTATGGCTTACATTCGTTGTACAATGATTCAAGCTCATATTGCTTACAGCCCAGCCTACTACTACTAATACTAGAAGAACCAATCAGGGTTAACACCACGTCAAAAACGACAACCAGGTTAAGATAAAAGACAGCAGTTATAAAAAAAAAACATGCTCTCGCAGTTAACCTCACAAGTCTAAAATGCAATTGCATTCTATGAATATGCGTACGCCTCGTGCACAACTTTCATATATGTTAAAGTGTCCATAACGTCTGGTGTTGTTGTGTTGTTGTTGTTGTTGTTGTTGTTGTTGTTGTTGTTGTTGTTGTTGTTGTTGTGTTGTTATCATAAATCTAGCTAGTCTGTCGTGGTGTTGTTTCATATTATTTGGTAACATTAAAAATTACTGTAGCCCTTTTAATTTACTGTGAATGGCTTACGTTCGTTGTAAAATGATTCTAAGTTCATATCGCTTATAGCCCAGCCGACTACTAGAGCCATATCAGGGCTAACACCACGTCAAAAACGACAACCAGGTTAAGATAAAAGACAACAGTAAAAAAACAACCATGCTCACTGTTAACCTTACAAGTCTAAAATGCTGTTGCGTTCTATAGATATGTGTACGTCTCGTGCGTAACTTACTAATGGCTTTCATATATGTTAAAGTGTCCATTTTGTGATATGATCGTCCTGAACGAGGCAGACTCAGGAAGAACATTAATAAAGAAGATTAGGAAAAGAGAATCAACATTCATAGGACATTTTATGAGGCAAGAGAAATTAGAACACCTAGTCACAACAGGAAAGCTGAAGGGAAAGAAAGCACCAGATAGACCCAGAGAGAAAATATTGGACGGATTTGCAGAGTGGCTGAGGACAGAGAGGGTGGGGAGATGTACTTGCAGTGACAAGGGGTAGATTCGTATGGAGGGCCATGATCGCCATCGCTATGCGGCAAGGCACATGATGATGAGTGTAACTATGCTTTGGTGATGATGATAAATGTGTATGTTCACTCTTTATAATGTTTATAATGAATAAAAGTAAGTTCGAGAAAGAGAAGAAGAAAAAAAAAGAATTTGTTTCTTTGTTGTCTTTTGAGCGCGCTTGACAAAGATCATTTGGCCAAAACTTTGTTCCTGTCTTGTTCCGTTAATTAAAATACGTGTTCTCATTCTGTTTTCATGTGGGGGGTTTTGTTGTTGTTGTTGTTGTTTTTTTTTTTTTTTTTTTTTTTTGTGGTTTTTTTGTGGCTAATACATGCGTATGTTCAACGAAATTCAGAACAAATGGGGAATCTTTAGACAATTAGACACTAGTAGATAGCGTTCTTACCAACAAATGCCCATCAATTAACATCAGGAAGAGAGTTCTTGAATGTTATATAGAACCGATACTGTCCTACGGTTGTGAGGCGTGGATAGCCAACACGCAAAATCAGAACAAAATTGAGGCAACTGAAATGTGGTTTCTAAGAAGAATGTTGAGAGTTCCATGGACAGCAAAGAAAACAAATGAGACAGTCTTGAAGGGGGGCAGACACAAGAAGATCGTTAATCAAGAAGATTTTTTTTAGGAAAAGACAAGCAACATTCATAGAACATTTTATGAAGAAAGGGGGATTAGAGCACCAGATCACAATAGGAAAGCTGGAGGGAAAGAGAACACCAAGTAGACCCAAGGAGAAAATATTAGACGGACTTGCAGGGTGGCTGAGGACAGAGGTGGGAGATGTACTTGCAGTGTCAAGGGATAGATTCGTATAGAGGGTCATGATAGCCAACGCCATGCGGCAGGACACATGATGATGATGAGATAGTGACGTTATTTTTCTGTCAATTCTCTAGGGACATGCTGTATCGTGCTGTGTGACATTGCCTGTTTAGTAGATCAGCCCCTTTACCCTTTGCGAGGTATATCATGTTGCTTGTAGTTTGATACATAATCAAGCGCTATCGAGCGAGTTACCTTCTAAATCTCTCGCTGCTTGTCTCTGGTTGGACATAAACCCACGCTCCCACAGATAAGAAGTAAAGATATTTCAAGATTTCATTGGCCACCACTCGTCTTCTACTATATACTGTCAATGTTTACAGCGTCGTTTCATACAGTGTGTTGGACAGATTAAGTTTACACCCCCTGAGTGTTCAGGTACGGTAGTGGTGCGACAATACCTATCTGTGTGTATGTTTCCTCTGTAGACAAGCACCACACGGTTCGCGGCCAGTCCTTTCAGTTTCCTAGTCTTTGATGTGCCGGAAACTTAATTACACACTACGTATGACAATTTAAACGCCGACAACGTAGTTGGAGGGAGCGGTGATCAATTAACCGTGAAATGCCTTCACCTCGGTAACAGCACGAGTTTCATTCTTACCAGAGACATGCAGATAGAGATTGGTAACTCGCTCCAAATCACACTTTGAGTTTCAGTTTCAGTTTCAGTTTCTCGAGATGACGTCTCCGAGCTCGGAACGAATTACATATGCACTAACGTCACAGGTGCCATGTGTATGGTAATCATGGCACAAGCCTTAAGTCTGCACATGAACCCATGAGCTGGCCGGGTCCTGAGCCCCTACTTAGACTATGTTCTAACTAGTCTATATTTTACACTGGTATTTTATCATCCACACTTTGAGGTTTCACTGAAGAAAGTTGCTGCCCAATGAATACAGACCACAGACATCTTATACTAGATCTAGTACAATATGTCTATGATACAGGCCTGTGAGGATGCCGGGGATTCTTCCAGTATAAACAATATCCCCACCTTCTTGGAGGACTGTGCTCGATTTATTCCCTCTCTTCTGTCACTCTCGTTTTTTCTACCTTGCTTCTTTGCTTTCTGTCATTTCTTCCTATCATTTTCTGTATCGCTGGTCCGTTCATCTGTATGTGTTCTGTAAATTCTTACACACTTTTTAATAGGATTGATAATGGGTGCATGTAGTAGTAGTAGTAGTAGTAGGCCTCCCTCGGTCATGGCTGACCATGGACAAAGTACATCCGTTCTAATGTCTAGATGGGCTGTCTGATTGGTCCAAGCAGCGTCGCCTGTGGCTGTAGAGACCAATGCGAGAGAGGCAGTCTCTGTCGCAGCGGTCGCATGTGTATGCTGATGCTGGTCTGTTGGCTGTCATCCCTTTTCTGCGGACTCGCTTTTCTGCTGAAGCAGCTGACAGTTTGTCCTCACCAATCCGCAGCTGTTAAGAAAGACGTCGTCAATGGTCAATCTAGCTTGTGTGCAATACATTTCTGACCTAAATAAAAAAAAAATTGGCTTCTGTGGTCCCGAGCCCTCTGTATCCCTTTGTTCACCATTGTTGTTATTGTCATGTGTGTATATATTAACTGTATTTTTGGCTCTAAGAAAATGTGATGTGCAGAAACTGTTCTAGGTAATCTAGGCCAGGTTTTTTATTATATGAATTCATATTTAGCTTTGTTCTTTTTTAAAACCCTTTGGTTATAAATTGAACGGAATGGTCAACGCCAGGGGCATATCCTTAGACTGTGTGCGGGAATGCCATTGATACTTGTACTTAATTTTCTTTTCCAGTTTTTTTTCCCCTGGGTCAACGGGATGTTGTGTGTGTTTTGAGATGGTCATAGCCTTCAGTTGGTTCTACACAGTCGGCTGGGCTTTAAACAGTAATAATAATAATGATAATAATAATAATAACATTAATAGTGATGATGACGATGAGGAGGAGGAGGAGGATTGTTGATGTGATGATGATGATGTGATGATGATGATGATGATGATGATGATGATGATGATGATGATGATGATGATGATGATGATGATGATGATGATAATGGTGAACAAAGGGCAATAGCGGGCTTGGGACCACAGAGGCCACATATTTTTATAGGTCAGAAATGTATTGCACACACGCTAGATTGATCACTGGCGTCTTTCTTAATAACATAATTGTAAGAAGAACACACACACACACACACACACACACACACACAACACACGCGCACGCACACACACACACACACACACACACACACCACACACACACACACACACACACACACACACACACACACACACACACACACACACACACACACACAAAGACGGCGACCGACTGTGGTACAATTGTATCGAGGAATTTGTAGACGAAAAGCAGAACGGAGAGGTCAGGCAGGGATGTACATTCCAGGCAGGGGTGTTCATTCGGAGGTGATTACAAAGTTGTGCTGTTCACATGTTTTGTTGAGTATAAAGTCCTACCACTCTCAGAGTATATGAGGACTAGCTATAACAATGTTGCTCAAAGAAGCCTTAAAACATTTTGATTGCATTGTGAGATACCGATGTTATCGTCGGATTCTCTCTGGGCAAAGTGTAGGTGATCACGAAGATAAATAGGTACATTAAAATAGGAAGCGAATACGCCACGGGCGAGTTTCTCAGGCGAGACAAAGTGAGACAAAGCGAGCTTAAACTGAGCCAGTGAAGCGAGCGGGTTTCTTAAGGTTCCCTTGTGCAAGCAAATTAGTGGCTATGTTAGCGAAACGTAGCGGTCTCGAGAGACGCTAGCTTACGATTTCAAGATGGCGGCCGCGTGTGCTGATATCAGGTTTCACATCTCCATCCTCTGTTGCTGACTTGCAAAGTGGATGAGGACAGAAAAGGGAGGATATATATAAGTATATACTTGCAGCGACAAAAGACAGATTCGTATGGAGGGTCATGATCACCAGCGCCATACGGCATGGCCTATGATGATGACAATGATGATGATGACTTTTGACTGAGCGAAGATATATTTGCTCAATGCACTTGTTGTTCGCTTTATTTACGTCCTAAGCTCAGGAAAAAGAAAAAAAGTAGGGAATGACTTTTGTTTTTTATTGTATCAGCAAAAGTCAGTATTTTGATTATTATGTGTTATCAGTCTGTGAGAAAAAGAGATGAGATATAGGGAGACAGAATTAAAAAGAAAAATTGTTATTCATTCTTTTGTGTTTGTTGTTGTGTGTAGAACTTTTGTAAACGTGAAAATAACCTGATGAACAAGTCATTGCATTTAAGGCAAAACTGGATACAACACACACACACACACACACACACACACACACACACACACACACACACACGTACACTCACACACACACACACACACACAACACACACACACACACACACACACACACACACACCACACACCAAAACACGTACACTCACACACACACAAACACACACCACACACACACAAACACACACACACACACACACACACACACACACCACACACACACACACACAAAACACGACACCACACACACACAACACACACACACACACCACACACACACACACACCAAAACCCCACACACACACAAGACAAACACACACACACACAACAAAACACACACACACACACACACCACACACACACACACACACACACACACAACACACACACACACACACACACACACACCACATCACACACACACACACACACACACACTGAAACAGCAGTACATGGAACGGCAATACCGAGAACAGAGGCACGACACGACGCCTTTTCCGTTTCATTCCGGTTTAACCCACGCTGAAGTATACACAAGACTTGAAACGCCGCTGTAAACATCGTAAATCTGGTAAACATCGCGAGAATGTTCTTCAATAGTAGAAAAAGGACACTGGTGGCTTCTTACTATGCCATGCCCATCACCTTGGTAACAGCGTGGGTTTGAGCATGGGCCTTCTCGAAGGCCACGGTTTGAATCCATCAGGGTTTGCTTTCTATTCATCCTTAACTGTAAAGAGTTTGATGGGAAGAGATGGGGGGGGGAGGGAGGGAGAGAATGAGACGGTGGAGGGGATTCTTCACGTACAAAGGTTTGGCCTCTTATCAGTTTAATGGTCGCGTCACCGGTTTCTCTGTCTGTCTGTCTGTCTGTCTCTCTCTCTCTCTCTCTCTCTCTCTCTCTCTCTTCTCTCTCTCTCTCTCTCTCTGCCTTTCTCCCCTTCTCTATTTCTCTCTCTGTCTCTCTGTCTCTGTCTCTGTCTTTCTCTCTCTCTCTCTTCTCTCTCTCTCTCTCTCTCGCTCTCGCTCTCTCTCCCCTTCTCTATTTCTCTCTCTGTTTCTGTCTCTGTCTCTGTCTCTCTCTCTCTCTATCTCTATCCCTCTGTCTTTCTGTCTCTCTGTCTCTGTCTCTGTCTGTCTCTGTCTGTTTTTCCCCTGTCTGTCTCTCTCTCTCTCTCTCTCTCTCTCTCTCTCTCTCTCTCTCTCTCTCTCTTCACCAGTTAGCATCCTGGGAATAGAACTCTGCGAGAAAATCGTGCAGACATACTTTGAGAAACAGAACCCATTGAGCGCTTTAAAGAAGGGAGGACGTGCTGCTCGATGGGCAGAGAAATTTTGTCGGTCATGTGTTCTATCGCTCCACGAGAGAGATGCGACCTTGTTAACACCTTATAGGTATACTCAGCCGTATCGGTATACTTTAACCCTATCGGTATTATCAGCCCTATCGATATCATCAGCCCTATCGGTATCATCAGTCCTATCGGTATTATCAGCCCTATCGGTATCATCAGCCCTATCGGTATTAACAGCCCTATCGTATTAACAGCCCTATCGGCATTAACAGCCCTACCGGTATTATCAGCCCTATCGGTATCATCAGCCCTATCGGTATTAACAGCCCTATCGGTATTATCAGCCCTATCGGTATTAACAGCCCTACCGGTATTATCAGCCCTATCGGTATTTACAGCCCTATCGGTATCATCAGCCCTATCGGTATTATCAGCCCTATCGGTATTATCAACCCTATCGGTATTATCAGCCCTATCGGTATTAAAAGCCCTATCGGTATCATCAGCCATATCGGTATTATCAGCCCTATCGGTATACTTTAACGCTATCGGTATACTTTAACCCTATCGGTATTAACAGCCCTATCGGTATTATCAGCCCTATCGGTATCATCAGCCCTATCGGTATCATCAGCCCTATCGGTATTATCAGCCCTATCGGTATACTCAGCCGTATCGGTATACTTTAACCCTATCGGTATTATCAACCCTATCGGTATTATCAGCCCTATCGGTATCATCAGCCCTATCGGTATTATCAGCCCTAAAGGTATTATCAGCCCTATCGGTATTAACAGCCCTATCGGTATTATCAGCCCTATCGGTATTAACAGCCCTATCGGTATTAACAGCCCTATCGGTATGGATGCAGGTGTTTTTCCATCCCATACATCCTGACTAATAACTACTCCCCCAAGAGCATTTAGCTCTGGCAACCGTGTCTGTTACATGTATCTCATCACTGGCACCGGTATTCAGCCAGCGAACATAGCCATGCAAAAAATTAATACATTCCACTTTGTATATTTAGTACATTCCTTCCGTTTTAGAAACATCGCTAACTTGTTCACATAGAATTGATTTAAAAAGACAGCTTTTTAGTGCACATTAGATCGAAATAGGACTGTCTACCGATATGATGAAAAGGCTCTGAATAATTTCTTGGGGTTGCTGAAAACAAATGTATCACCGTTCGCTGTCAAAGCAAACTAAACAAAGAGTAGGTCGGCGTAGGGAGGCCGATTTGTAATGTTTTGGGCTGGGATTGAACTCAAGATATCAGACCAAGAGTCCACGGCTGTATATCAAATGAACCAACCATTCCGCATCAACACAAAGTAAGGGCAAGTTAATAAACGCACGGTGATTTTTTTTTTTTTTTTTATCAGAGTTTTTTCCCACAAAGTTTTGTGGGAGAGTAAAGGGAATCTTGCTATTTATCTTTTATGTAATTCAAAGGTGATGAAATTAGATGGACAGAGGTAGTGCATGCATCTCTCTCTCTCTCTCCTCTCTCTCTCTCTCTCTCTCTCTCTCTCTCTCTCTCTCTCTCTCTCTCTCCCTCTTTCTCTCTCTCTCTCTCTCTCTCTCTCTCTCTCTCTCTCTCTCTTTCTCTCTCGTTATTTTCCCCTTTGATATCGCTGTTTATAATGGTGTCTTCTCTTTCTTCCTTGGTCTTTCCTCTTCTCGGGTGGGCTCCTTTGGTTGTTTGATGTTCGTGGTGGTGTCTTCTCCTTGTTCCTTGGTCGTCCCTCTTCTCTGGTAGACTGCTTTAGGAGTTTGCTTGGGTGACTGTCATATGTTGGTTTTGTGTGGATAGAGTAGCTCTGGCATCAGTTGTTTGTTGATGTTTTCTAAATAGGCAAGGCTCGGAGAGCGGTTACATAATTTGTATTCAGGATGGTCTGTGTAGATTGCGCTGGAGGTCGGGGTGGGATGGGTGGGGTAGACGTACGTATCAAATGACGCTGCCTGTGGAACATGCAGCTAGGCACTGCTCTGGGAACCGATAGGACTCGACACGGTTTTGCTTGCAAAAACCACAGAAAAGAGTTCAGTAAGCCTACCCAAATCATAAAGGGATGCGTTTCTTTGTTCGTTTGCTTCTTTCTTTGTTGTTGTTGTTGCTGCTGCTGCTGCTGCTATTGTTGTTGTTGTTGTTCTTCTTCTTCTTCTTCTTCTTCTGTCTTCTTCTTCTTTTTTTCTTGTTCTTCTTCTCTTTTCTTCTTCTTCTTCTTTCTTCTTGTTCTTCTTCCTCTTTCTTCTTCTTCTTCTTCTTTCTTCTTCTTTTTTTTCTTCTTCTTCTACTTCTTTTTCTTCTCTCTTGTTCTTCTTGTTCTTCTTGTTCTTGTTCTTGTTCTTGTCTCTTGTTCTTGTTCTTCTTTTGTTCTTTTTTTGGTTCTTGTTCTTCTTCTTCTTCTCCTTGCTTCTTCTTCTTCTTCTTGTTCTTGTTCTTCTTCTTCTTCTTCTTTTTTTCTTTTTTGTTCTTGTTCTTGTTCTTCTTCTCTCTTGTTCTTGTTCTTGTTCTTGTTCTTGTTCTTGTTCTTCTCTTCTTCTTCTTCTTCTTCTTCTTCTTCTTCTTCTTCTTCTTCTTCTTCTTCTTCTTCTTCTTTCTTCGCAATTCTTCTTCTTCTTCTTCTTCTTCTTCTTCTTCTTCTTCTTCTTCTTCTTCTTCTTCTTCTTCTTCTTCTTCTTCTTCTTCTTCTTCTTCTTCTTCTTCTCTCTTCTTCTCTTCTGTCTTCTTCTTCTTCTTCTTTCTGCTGCTGCTGCTGCTGTTGTTGTTGTTGTTGTTGTTGTTGTTGTTGTTGTTGTTGTTGTTGTTGTTGTTGTTACTGTTGTTGTTGTTATCGTTGTTGTTGCTGCTGTGATTTTCCTTTTTGTTTTATCAGTCGGTTGATTGGTTGGTAAGTTATTGCTCGGTTGGTTGCTCAGATTAAATGTTTGGTTGGTTTGCTTGATTGGGTTGCTGGTTGGTTGTTTGGTTTGGTTTGGTTTTTAAAGGTCCAACCATCTATGTTTACTGTATAACTGTTTAACATTATGTGTGTATATATATACATATGTATATACATATATGTACATAGATGTATATATCTAGATATGTGTGTGTGTGTGCGTGTGTGTGCGTGTGTATGTGTTTGTATGTGTGTGTATGTGTGTATGTGTTTGTATGTTGTGTGTGGTGTGTGTGTGTGTGTGTGTGTGCGCGTGTGTGTGTGTGTGTGTGTATCTGCGCCTGTGTGTGTCTGCATCGATAACTCTTCCTCTGATAACAAAACTGCTGCTTTTATATTGAACGCCATTATTAATGCTATTCTGTGACATATGAAAAGTTTCCACCGAAGTTGACACAGAAATTAAGCTTTTGGCGAGACAAAACATAAATTATTGAATCAGA
>JAPXFY010000016.1:15317313-15319813 GCA_030674185.1 Monoplex corrugatus | reverse complement strand
CATTTTATGAGGAAGGGGGATTTGGAGCACCTGGTCACAACGGGAAAGCTGGAGGGAAAGAGAGCACCAGGTAGACCCAGGGAGAGAATGCTGGACGGACTTGCAGAGTGGCTGGGGATGAGGAGAGTGGGGGAGATGCTGGGGGCAACGAAAGATAGAGATGGTTGGAAGTCCATGGTCGCCAACGCCATGCGGCAGGGCACCTGATGATGACGCCTTCTCTATTATTCGTCTTGAATCACAGAAACACATGAGATGGCACCAATACAGCGACGAATGGAGCATCAAGCCAGGTTTTATCTTAACCTCTGTTCCACTAGGAAGACAATGATGATAATAGAACCGCATGTACTAAACAAGTAAAATGAAACAATTGTGATTAGAATGTAATGAATGTTGCGCACAGCAAGTGTTCTAATGAGCATATTGCTGTTTAACTCTTCCCAATCCGGAAAACGGTCAGGTATACATACACTTTCAAATTAGTGAACTTAACGCCGCTTGTACCAGACATTTTTTAATATAAATTGCCTTGATCCAGGTCCCGAACATGAGCAGTCCAACTGAAAGCTATTCATTCTCAAACCAAAGCAAATAAACGAAACCGAATTAACAGGCAAAGACACAAACAGGAAAAAATAAATAAATATATGTAATACTCTGAAAAAACAACAAGCGAACAAACGAAATGACAAAAACAGACGAAAAAGACTACGTAGTTTGTATATTTGTTCGTTTGTTCGTCCGTTTGTTTGTTTGTTTGTTTGTTTGTTTGTTTGTTTGTTTGTTCGTTTGTTTGTTTGTTTGTTTGTTTGTTTGTTTCTTTCTTTCTTTCTTTCTTTCTTTTTGTTTCTTTGTTTCTTTGTTTTTTGCTTGCTTGCTTACTGGCCTTTTTGGTTGGTTAGTTGGTTGGTTGTTGGTTGGTTAGTTGGATGGTCGGTTGGTTGGTTGGTTGGTTGGTTGGTTAATTAGTTGGTTGGCTGGTTGGTTGTTTGGTGGTTTTGGTTGTTTGGTTGGTTGTGTTGGTTGGTTGGTTGGTTTTTGGTTGGTGGTTGGTTGGTTGGTTGGTTGGTTAATTATTTGGTTGGCTGGTTGGTTGTTTTGGTTGGTTGGTTAATTTTTGGTGGCTTGGTTGGTTTTGGTTGGTTGGTTGGTTGTTTTTTTTCGGAGCTTTTATTTTGTTTCGTTTTGTCTTGCTTTGTTTTTGTTTTGTTTTGTTTTGTTTTGTTTTCGTTTCGTTTCGTTTCGTTTTGATTTGTTTCGTTTCGTTTTGTTTTGTTTTGTTTGTTTTGTTTCGTTTCGTTTTGATTTGTTTCGTTTCGTTTTGTTTTTTTTGTGTTGGTACCATTTGGATTGTTGTTGGATGCGAGTATGTACGTTGTTATGCCCTTGTTTTCAATGAAATCTGTGTGTAGGATTTTATCTAAAATCTGTAAACGAAGAAGAAGAGAAGAATATAAAGACAGTTGGGAAAAAAAAAAAAAACCTTTATGACAGTTCCAGAGAAACTTTAGACAGTTTATGACATACTGACGATCCTAGAAAAGAGCAATAATAATGGCAGCGGACTCTTGACAAGAAACCGTTATCGGAAACCATTGTGAAAGAAAAGTAGGCTATTTATCCTTGTGTGCAGAATGTATTAAAATTTCAACAGAAAAGAATATGAGGCTATGACATTTGTTACCATTGAATTCAGGAAAAAGAAAAACATTATGGCGAAAAAGTTAGGTCTGTTAGGATTCCTTATTGGTCTACACATACGCGTACATACACACAACATACATATACATACACGCACACAGCACAAACAACGTACAGAATACAAAACATACACACACATACACACACAGACATACAAAAGCAAACACCACACACAGACATAAAGACACGCACACACACACACCCTCGCGCACGCACGCACACACACACACACACGCACGCACACACGCACACCGTCTAATATCACTTATAGTGAAAAGACGTTAAATTAAAGAACGAACGAACACACGCACACACACATACACACACACATGTACGCAGCAGAGTGAAAAGAAGGAAAATGAAAAACAACACACACACACACACACACACACACACACACACACACACACACACACCACACACACACACACACACATGCATGCATGCATGCACACACACACATACACGCAGCAAAGTGAAAAGACGTCAAATGAAAGAACACACACACGCGCGCGCGCGCCACACACGCACACACACACAACACAAATACACACAAACACAAACACACACACACGCACACACACACACACATACACACACACACACACACACCACACACACACACACACACAACACCACACACACACACACACACACACACATGCACGCACGCAGTAGAGTAAAAAGACGTTAAAAGAAAGAACACACACAAACACACACACAAACAAACAAACAAACACAAACAAACACAAACACACACACACACACACATACCCCCACCTCCACCCCCACCCCC
>JAPXFY010000016.1:15304813-15309813 GCA_030674185.1 Monoplex corrugatus | reverse complement strand
AGAAGGGGAGAGAACATAAAGGATTCCCTATTACCATTATCATGAATAGGGGGAGGGGAAAAAGAGAGGGGAGGGGAAGAGAAACAGAAGCACAGAGAGAGAGACAGAGACAGAGAAGAGATAGCCTGGTGGTACAAGAGTAGAATAATACTGATGGCATGTATAAAAGTGTCAGCACAGCAGAGAGACAGACAGACAGACAGACAGACAGAGACAGATAGTAGAGACACAGACAGACACACAGAGAGACAAAGAGAGACAGAGAGACACAGAGAGACAGAGAAGAGATAGCCTGGTGGTACAAGATAGAATAATACTGATGGCATGTATAAAAGTGTCAGCACAGCAGAGAGAGAGACAGACAGACAGACAGAGACAGACAGAGACACAGACGGACACAGAGAGAGACAAAGAGAGACAGAGAGACAGAGAGAGACAGAGAAGAGATAGCCTGGTGGTACAAGAGTAGAATAATACTGATGGCATGTATAAAAGTGTCAGCACAGCACAGAGAGAAAGACAGACAGACAGACAGAGACAGACAGACAGAGACACAGACACAGAGAGACAAAGAGAGACAGAGAGAGACAGAGAAGAGATAGCCTGGTGGTACAAGAGTAGAACAATACTGATGGCATGTATAAAAGTGTCAGCACAGCACACAGAGAGAGAGACAGACAGACAAAGACAGACAGACAGAGACACAGACAGACAGAGAGAGACAAAGAGAGACAAGAGAGACAGAGACGAGATAGCCTGGAGCACAAGAGTAGAACAATACTGATGGCATGTAAAAGGCGTCACCAGAGCCGTATTTTTTTTCTGGGTCTACCCTAACAGAATGTCAACACGCTTATTAACAAACTTGTGACTGAAAGGGTGAGATAGAAATAAAATTAGCCACCATCAAATTCATTATCAAGTGAGTGGTGTGGCAGTAAGTTGGTCAAGTAGTGTTTTGTGGCCTAACTCAATCGCCCGAACAGATTTCTTTGATGTCAGTAAGTAATTCCACACAACCTGCTCTGTGTGTGTGTGTGTGTGTGTGTGTGTGTGTGTGTGTGTGTGTGGTGCGTGCGTGCGTGCGTGGTGTGTGTGTGTGTGTGTGTGTGTGTGTGTGTGTAAGAAAGAAAACCGTGGAGAAGTAAAGGGAGAGAAGAAAGGTCTCCAGTCCTTCCTGACCCTTCTTCCCCACACGCTCCACTCACGCTAATGGCGTCAACCAGGGGCGATAATTTGCTCGGGTGGTCAAGCGTGGCTCAATTATTGGTGGTTAGTCCTTGTCGGATGTCCAGTGTAATCATTCACACACGCAAACATACACACGCACTCCCTGACACACACGTAGACGTATATACACAAACACACACACACACACACACACATGCGCGCACACACACACTCACACATGCACACACACACTCACACAAACAAACACACACACACACAAACACATACACATACACAAACAAACACACACAAACAAACAAACACATACATACATACACACACACACAAACAAACACACACATACACACACACAGACACATACATACACACACACAGACACATACACACACATACACACACACATTCACACACAAGCACACACACACATACACACACTCACACATAAACACATACATACACACACACACACACACACACGCACGCACGCACACACGCACGCACGCACGCACGCACACACACCACAGAATGTCCACTGACACTAAAAAAAATAAAATAAAATAAATAAAAAACGGACAGTGACTTTGTCACCCTGTGAAGCTTGGCAGGGTCGGTACACTGGTGGATGTCTCTTAATGTTGAATCACACCTTCAGTTCACTACAGTCTAAAAGAAACTGTTTACAATTTAACATATTACAAATCCACTCCTAAATCCACGCAAAACAAGTTTGGAGTTTGGAGTTTGTCCAAGTTTCCTCGCATTCTGACAAGTCTATATGCGCTGATGTCTTGTAATGCTGAATCACACCTTCAGTTCACTACAGTCAAAAAAAAAAAAAAAAACTGTTTACAATAGGATCTATACAAATCCACACCTAAAATCACGCAAAACAGGTTTGGATTTTGGAGTATGGCCAACTTTCGTCGCATTCCGACAAGTCCATATACATCATCATCATCATCATCATCAGGTGCCCTGCCGCATGGCGTTGGCGACCATGGACTTCCAACCATCTCTATCTCTCGTTGCCCCCAGCATCTCCCCTACCTTCCTCATCCCCAGCCACTCTGCAAGTCCGTCCAGCATTCTCTCCCTGGGTCTACCTGGTGCTCTCTTTCCCTCCAGCTTTCCCGTTGTGACCAGGTGCTCCAAATCCCCCTTCCTCATAAAATGGCCTATAAATGTTGCTTGTCTTTATCTAATCTTCCTTATGAGTGATCTACTTGTGTCTGTCTCCATCAAGACTGTCTCGTTTGTTTTCTTTGCTGTCCATGGAACTCTCAACATTCTTCCGAGAAACCACATCTCGGCTGCCTCAATCTTGCTCTGGCTTTGCTTGCTGACTGTCCATATACGCTCCACCCAAATCTGCCAGCAGTTGTCTGGCACGCTCCCTGAACCTATGCAAAACCCCATGCGCTGGCAAGGTCTTGAAATAGGTGAGTAGGGGGGGGGGGGAGGGACCTATGAAACACAAAGCTGATAACCACACGAAAAATGGAAACATTAAGATGGGCATACAACACGATAGTTTTTAATATTGCAGATTGTGATTGAACTCGAGACATCAGATCTTGATTCCACAGCTCTGTCAAATGGTGGAGGGGGGGAACACACAAAAAATATAAAAAAAAACAGCAGGAAGAATGAACGAAACAAACAGAAGGTGGTCATTTCGCAAAATTATTGAAACTGGGGAATGAGACAAAAGAGTTACAGTTAACCCTGTGACTCCTGCACCCTGTCCACCAGCATCCTGCATTGCCAACCGTGCTAGTAAAGCAAAAACTTAACCCTTTGACTCCCTCACCCTAGGGAGTCAAACCCTTTGACTCCCTTACCCAAGGGAGTCAAAAAGTTAAGTTTTTACAGCTGGTGGATAGGGCGCGGGGGTCAAAGGGTTAAGCCACATACTTGGAATAATGCCTACTTCTCTCCTCGATACTTAACCTTTCCTAATCCTGTACGATGATAGGAATTCACTCACTGTTGGGTGGACAGGACAGCACTGGCCAATATTTTTTACATTAACTTGTCAGACTTGAACCTGTGCATTCCGATTAGGAGAGGTGGCTGGCATGGCCTCTTTCAGTCCTTAGGGCCTATGGACTTGCATTCCAGTGGTGGGCTGATAAAATACCAGTATAGAATAATATAGACTAGGTAAAACTTAGTCTAGGTAGGGCCTCAGGACCTGGCCAGCTCATGAGTTTATGTGCAGGCTTAAGGCTTGTGCCACGGTCATCATACACATGGCACCTGTGACGTTAGTGCATATGGAATTCGTTCCGAGCACGGAAAGTTACAGTTAACCCTGTGACCCCTGCACCCTGTCCACCAGCATCCTGCATTGCCAACCATGCTAGTAAAGCAAAACCTTAACCCTTTGACTCCCTCACCCTTGGGAGTCAAACCCTTTGACTCCCTCACCCAAGGGAGTCAAAGAGTTAAGTTTTTACAGCTGAAACTGAAACTGAAACTTACACCTCGGGGATGATGTTTCCAGGCCACAAATCTGGGCATAGCGATGTGATGTGGAAAACCAGCTGTAGCCCATGCACCAGACTTTCCCATTTCTGCAACACTCGGGGGAGGGGGTGCCAAGAGCGAGGCTTAAAGCCAACATACCTCGGAGGTCGCTGTTCTGTCACAATATCACCCCCACCCCCTCTTTGCAACAAAGGCAAAAGCAAATAAATCAGAAATACGTAAACGGAGAATAAAAATACTCACTTAATTGATTAAACAAAATATGTGCACGGTTTCAATCAACTAAAGGAAAACAATAGAAGTAAAAGTTAATAGATTTTCTGAGTTGGTTGAAATAAAGAAGCCAAAGACAAGAAAAAAACACAAATGAGATTAATTTGGACAAACACTTTCTACGAGAGAGAAAAACAAACAAACAAACAAACAAAGCAAAAAAACCGGAGATGTTCAAGTGAGAGAGAGAGAGAGAGAAAGAGAGAGAGAGAGAGAAATGAAAGGGGGAAAAAAGCAGAAAGCTTTTAAAAACCAAAACAAGTTTATGGCAATTCATAAAATAGTTGAGAAACTGAAACGACATTTGACGATGCTGGAAAAGAACAGCAAGAACACAGAATGATTCTTTGACGACTACAAGTGAGCCGTAAACGACATTAGGAAGAAAAGGTAGACAATTGACACTGGAGTACACAGCCTCTCTGAAGAAGTTTAAGAGGACAGAACATGAGGCTATTTAAATCGTTTCCACTGTGTTCTAAAATGTTATAGAGAAAAAAATGGTATGTTCTGACTCATTACTTGGTCTCCACAAACACAGCACGCATGCACGCATGAATATATATTACGTAAGTGTATATGCGCACGCACACACGCACACACGCACACACCTTCATGATGTTGAACATGGTGAAACCGTATACAGAGTATTATTGATCATTACCTGAAGTGGAAAGGAAAAGCGCGTGCCTGTATTCTCTTTGTAAACTATGACATCTGATACTTTCTACAGTTTGTCGTTCTGTTTGTACAAATGAGAGAGACAGGGGCAGAAAGAAAGAGAGAAAGAGAGAGAGAGAGAAACAAACAGAGAGAAAAACAGAGAGAGAGAGAAACAGAGAGTGAAACAGACAAAGAGAGAGAGCGCGGATAGAGAGAGAGGGGGAGAGAGAGCGAGAGAGAAAGAGAAAAAAAGAGACATAAACAGAGAAAGAGAGAGAGAGAGAAACAGAAGAAACATAGAAACAGAGAGAGAAACAGAGAGAGAGAGAGGGAGACAGAGTGAGAGAAACAGACACACAGAGAGGGGAGAGAGAGAGACAGAG
>JAPXFY010000016.1:15292313-15302313 GCA_030674185.1 Monoplex corrugatus | reverse complement strand
TCTTCTTTTCTTCTTCTTCTTCTTCTTCTTCTTCTTCTTCTTCTTCTTCTTCTTCTTCTTCTTCTTCTTCTTCTTCTCTTCTTCTTCTTCTTCTTCTTCTTCTTCTTCTTCTTTCTTCTTCTTTCTTCCTTCTTCTCTTCTTCTTCTTCTTCTTCTTCTTCTTCTTCTTCTTCTTCTTCTTCTTCTCTTCTTCTTCTTCTTCTTCTTCTCTTCTTCTTTCTTCTTCTTCTTCTTCTTCTCTTCTTCTTCTTCTTCTTCTTTCTTCTTCTTCTTCTTCTTCTTCTTCTCTTCTTCTTCTTCTTCTCTTCTTCTTCTTCTTTCTTCTTCTTCTTCTTCTTCTTCTTCTTTCTTCTTCTTCTTCTTCTCTTCTTCTTCTTTCTTCTTCTTCTTTCTTCTTCTTTCTTCTTTCCTTCTTCTTCTTCTTCTTCTTCTTCTTCTTTTCTTTCTTCTTCTTTTTCTTCTTCTTCTCTTTCTTCTTTACTTCTTACTTCTTCTTCTCCTTCTTCTCCTTCTTCTCCTTCTTCTTTCCTTCTTCCTTCTTCCTTCTTCTTCTTCTTCTTCGCAATTCTTCTTCTTCTTCGCAATTCTTCTTCTTCTTCGCAATTCTTCGCAATTCTTCTTCGCAATTCTTCTTCTTCTTCTTCTTCTTCTTCTCTTCTTCTTCTTCTTCTTCTTTCTTCTTCTTCTTCTTCTTCTTCTTCTTCTTCTTCTTCTCTCTCCTCCTCCTCCTTTTCTTCTTCTTCTTCGTCTTCTTTTTTTTCTTTTTGTTATCGTTTTTTCCGGTCCCTACCACCCGCTTTGGTGCTTGACAGTCAGAGGAGATGTAATATAAAATAAAATAGTCATGATACCCGTCGCTACAGCTACACACATACCTGCCATATTATAATATAATATTATGTTCAGCTGTACGGTCCTCGTGACTGTAGCGGCTGGCTGAAGAAGGCGCCACTTTCAACTTATAGTTCATATAAGTGTTGAGCCGGTTCTGGCTGACTGGGAGTCTCATAAGAATCACTCACTGCTCTCTGGACAGAAGGTACTAGTCGTCCTTTTCTGTCCGTAGCTGAAGGAGTGCTCTGATGATGTTTGCTCCTCTTTTCGCTGTAGCTGACAATGTTGTCTGGTTTTGTCTTTCTGGGTTTTTTTGTTGTTGTTTTTTTGTTTTTTTCGATCCTCTGCTGTCTCGTACCCCAATATCCCACAGTGAGTGGGGTTCCACCAGAGGGCAGCTCTTCTGGTTTCTCTGCCTTGCTGGAAGGCCTTGGTAAGGTGGGGTCTTTCTGGGCTCTTCTTTTTGCTCGCCCATCTGCCGTCTCGTTTTTTTGGTATCCCACTGTGAGTGGGGTTCCACTTGTTGAGGGCAACTCTTTTCTAGTTTCTCTGATTGCTGGAAGGCCTTGGTAAGGTGGGGAGCTTGTCATTCTCCTGGTCCTGGAGAACCGAGAGAGAGAGACAGAGACAGAGACAGACAGAGAGACAGATAGACAGACAGAGGCACAGACAGACAGACAGACAGACAGAGACAGAGAAACTGAAACTGAAAATGGTTTATTGCCATTGACATTTTTGTCCTTGTGGCAAGGAGCATAAAACAAAGTCATAAATTTTTCGGCGACGTTTTCTCGAAACAAAGATTTATAAATATAGTCATGGCTGACATTACATCCATTTGAATTTTTTCCTAAAGATGAAGAAAAAATTGAACAGAAAAAGTTGAACAAAATTTTGAACAAAAAGTTGAAGAAACAGTTGACCAACCGACGTAATTAGTCAAATAAGTAAGAGGAAGACCCAAATCCGCAAATAAACATAAGAACAGTATAAAGTGATATCTTCACTGGAGATATACTTATATTAATTTAAAAAGTTGAACAAAAAGTTGAAAAAACAGTTAACCACCCGACATAATTAGTCACATAAGTAAGAGGAAGACCCAAATCCTGCAAACAAACATAAAAACAATATAAAGTAATATCTTCACTGGAGATAAACTCACATTAATTTAAAAAGTTGAACAAAAAGTTGAAGAAACAGTTGACCACCCGACGTAATAGAGAGAGAGAGAGAGAGAGCATATGAGAGGAAGACCTATCGTAGCATAATCATGTTATCTGTGTTACCAATCATGAAGGCTGCTTGCCTGTGTGCCTTTGTCTCTGTTCTGTAGTTAGCGCAGTATTTTACCTGTGGGAATACTTTCAGATGTGGTTTGAGTTCCTGTGAAGTTGATGAGGATACCAGGTGGCAGCTAGCTCCCTTCACTAGTCACAGCGTTGGTGGCTAACTCATCAGTCAATACATGTATGCATGCTTCGTGTGCATAATGCTTTTCTATCTTCTCCAGTGACAGTGTAATGTTCGGTGTGTTGTCTAGTCCTTCTGCTGAAGTGACGCGAAGGAGATCAGAGCAGGTTTTTGTTTTAATTTCAATGCTATGGGACATAGTATACATGGAAATAGAAGAGTAACAGAGACAGAATGAGAGAAAGAGACAGACAGACAGACAGACAGAGAGAGGGGAGAGAGACAGACAGAGACAGAGAGAGAAAGACAGAGAGAGAGGGGGGAGAGAGAGAGACAGACAGACAGACAGAGAAAGCGAGAGACAGAAAGAGAGACAGAGACAGACAGACAGACAGAAAGAGAGAGAGACAGAGACAGAGAGACAGAGACAGAGAGAGGTGTGACAGATGATGCAGCTTTTGACAGAAGAGGGATTAAAACGAGCTTATAACCTTCTTGTGAAAGTGAAGAAAGAAAATGATGCTACATTTGAGAAACAAAACAAAACAAAAAAGAAACAAAACAAAAAAGAAACAAAGAAAAAGAATAGTTACCGGTAACGGAAACGACAACTGCCAACTGCCATTAAAAAGCTGGAACGACAAAAGCGTACTCATTATTGCAGACTAGAAAGAGCAGAGTGCATTGGGAGTTCAAGAGAACAACGATGTATTTCTATATGTATAACATTAAAGACTTATCCGTTCACTCGGGCCATTTTTGTCATTAATTCTTTGACTAGCAGCACTCTTGGGCAAATTGATCTAATTTTGGGTTGGTGCAATTTAAAATTGTTATGAAATATTAAGTACAGACAGGTGCATGTTGCGGATATTCTTTGTTTACATTTTCATCCATTCGTCCCTCTGTCTCCAAAACAACACGTCCTGGGGCTGTATTAGACCTTCCTGGGGCTGTATTAGACCTAGCACCTCTACCACCTTGTCTGCCTCGACCACGACCACGACCACGCCCCCTTCGGATCGATGTGCTTGTAGAGAGTATTATCTCCTCAGAATAGTCGAAATCTGAATCGAAAGTATCAGGCTTATCTTCGACAATGTTTCCTTCATCATGTCATCATCACTCATCTCTCCATCACGAGGAACATCAAAAATAAACCGATGGACGTCTTCCACGGAGTATTGGGGTCGGAACTTGTCCGCCATCTTTACTCACATGAAAAAAAAATCGATGAAAATACTTAAAATCCAAGCTGAAAGACTCACTTTCCAACACACGCGGTGTCTTCTAAATATTTCAGAGCTAAAAGCCACATGATAGGTGTCAGAGCTACATTTAGAACAGTGACCTATAAACCGCGTGTACATGCGCGGCTGCCAGTGAAAGGCTTAATATTACTCCATCAGTATAACTTGGATACGGTTACTTGCAACTATGATCATTGTATAATTATTCATGTATATCTTATGACCATAGGCATTATGCGTAATATGGTTACACTTTGTTGAGTATGTATTCATTTGTGTAAGCGTATACATGTGTGTACTGTAATATGCGCCCGGATGTGGGTGAAGAGACATACAAAACAGTAGGCTGAAGCCACCAGAACGACTGAAACATTAAGATGGACAGTGAAAATGGCCAGTGTTTATGTTGCTGGTTGGAATTGAACTCGAGACATCAGATCTTGAGTCCCAGTTCTATCAAAAGAAGCAACCAGTCCTGCATCTCCGATGATCTTGTCCACGAATAATAGTGGTGATAGGACACGGCCCTGTCTCATCCCTGGTACGATTTCAAACTAGTCAGTCTTGGTGTGCGAACTGCACTTATCCTGTTTCTATAGATGACTCTGGCGATGTCTAAAAACTGCTGTTTGACGTCGAACAGTTTTAACAGTCCATAACTGGTCTCTGCTTACCCTGTCAAAGGCTTTTCCCAGGTCTACAAAGACTAACTTTATCAAGTTCCATCGTCTTTTCACAAAAGCACCTGGAGAAAAAATAGCCACTATGTACCCTTTTCCTCTACTGAAATCCAGCTGAGCGCAAAGAGAAGCATCAGTAATTTCAAGGGTAATTAACTGTAATGTTAGGTTAGGTTGGGGTAAACATCAGTAATCTTAGTTTAACCCTTTGACTCCTGCACCTGTCCACCAGCATTCTGCATTGTCAGCCACGCTAGTAAAAGCAAAAACTTAACCCTTTGACTCCCTCACCCTAAGTTTTTGCAGTTGGTGGACAGGGTGCAGGAGTCAAAGGGTTAATTTTTTGCAGCAGTCAAAGGGTTAAATATACCTTGGCGTGGAGAGTGGGAGAGAAGGTACGTTAACAGAATGACATAGGGGGTTAGAACATTCTCAGGAAAGATGAGACAAAGGCACGATCGAATGCGGTTGCCAAAGGCGTGGGTGTCCAGATTTTGTACACTGACTTGATGAATACGTTTCTTCCATTTGGTCAATAGCTATTCGACCCCCCTTTGGCCACGTGAAAGGAACGCAGTGAAGGGATCCTAACATGAGAACCACCATCATAGTGCTGACCGCAACGACAACGACAGCTGTGATCATTAACGCCTCTCTTACCTGAGACTGCCCATATTGTGGGAAAATGTTTACATTTGACCTTTTTTACTGTCGATAGGCAGTGATGTAAAAACTTGGTGGGACTGTGGGAAAATAAGAGTGCAATTGAAGGGGGGAGGGGGGGGAGGAGATTACATGATACGGTTTGCTTGAAACCAAGATCCTTCAAGCAAATCAACCGTGACATCTTCTGATTGCCTTGACGAAGGTGTGGGTGGGAACGCCTGGGGCTCGAGAGTAAATATTTCACAAGTGAAACGAAGGAATGAAGGGTAAAGAAGGGAATGACAGGGAGAGAAAAAAAAAATAAGGAAAAGTCAGAACAATGTTTATGGCCTATTAAAATGTTACAATGTTAAAAAGAATAAGATAAGAGAATAACACTTTTATTTTTCATTAAAACAGAAATAAACGTAGATTTCTATGACATGTAAACTTGACACTTCTGAAATTTGAAAAAAAAAAAATTCACTTCTCAAGTTTAGTAGCGCTAGGTCCCAGCAGACCTCTATCACAGCTAGTCCTGAACAATGACTAGGCCATAGGGACTGTATCCACGCCCAGTCAGTTTAAAAGCATAATATAACTGTCCTGGCGAGAGTGGCTAAGGACAAGGAGGGTGAAAGAGATGCTTGAGGCAACAAGAGATAGAGACAGATGGAAGTCCATAATCGCCAACGCCATGCGGCAAGGCACCCGATGATGATGATGAATATACAAAGAAGTCGCTTAGTTGCAAAACCTCTCTCTCTATGTACATGTACATTCTACTGATGACAGAGTAGTAGATAATTATTCCAGTTGACTGAACACCTGGACATTGAGTTCAAGAAAACATGTGCCTTTAGGTAATAAAACGTCCTCCCCTTTCCCCTCAACCCGTTGGGTCCTATTTTCCTGTCATTTCACCTGTCACCCGTGAATAATGATATTGACTCTTCGCTTCGGGGCACACGAATTCATCACACACATAGATCAGTCAGTCGGTCTCGCTAGGTAGTGATGGAGTGATAGGTTTGTAACGGTGCTGTCTGAACAAGTTTGCCTTTTGACATGAAGTCTGGAGTCTATTCAAAAGGGATTCATCGTACTTGGATATACACGTTGCACCCAATGTGCCATCTTATTGTTACTGTTATTTTTGTTTAACCCTTTGACGCCCGCATCCTGTCCACCAGCATCTTGCATTGCCAGCCATACTAGCAAAGCAAAAGCTGAACCCTTTGATACCCTCACCCTATCCACCAGCTTCCTGCAGGAAGCTGGTGAATAGGGTGAGGGTATCAAAGGGTTAAGTTTTTGCAGTTGGTAGATAAGGTGCAAGAGCCAAACGGTTAAAGCCCAGCCGACTGCGTAGAGCAATATCAGGGCTACAACCATGTCAAAATATGCACAATACTTCAATAGGAAAATTAAAGGAAAATGAAATTAAGTTCACATATCAATGCATTCGAGAACATAATCTAAGGAGAGGTCCCTGGCCTTGACCACTCCGTCCAATTTATGGCACAAGGGACCTAAAAAAAACATACCTGAATACAAACTGAAAAAACAAGGACACTAGAACATATACATATCAAAACGGGCCTAAATTACCTAAAATTGCTTCCGCACATCTCACTTACCTGGAGCCAAAAATACACTTAATACATGTACCCAGTTATCAATCCTAAAAGAAAATATGTAACACTTTATCGAACACATACAGGTGAAAGGACCAGCAAGGCAGAAAATGATAGGAAGCAATGACAGAAAGCAAAGGAGGAAGAAAGAAACAAAGAGAATGACAGAAAAGAGGAAATGTCCAGCACAGAATTTCCAGAAGGTGGGGATACTGTTCATACTGAAAGAGCCCCCGGCATCTCCACAAGGGAGAATCTGCCATCTGTTCTCTCAAAGACTCACTGGACCTACAAAAAAAATTCAATCACTGGCAAAGTCTTGAAATGGAAAAAGGAAGGTGGAGGATGAGTGGAGAACAGGTCCTGTGACACCACCAGAATAATCAGAGCAGTAAGATGGGCAGCAAACAGGCCAGGTTTTATGTTGCCGGCTGGGATTGAACTCAAGACATCAGATCTTGAATCCCAGCTCCATTACAAAAACCAGCCATCCTGCTATACTGCCTTCTGACGAACACCCGCGGGCTGGGTGGTTCATGTGATAGAGCCGTGGACTCAAGATCTGACACCTCGAGTTCAACCCCAGCCTGCAACATTAAAAACTGTCCTGTTCGCTGCCCATCTGAATGTTTCCATCATTCTGGTGGTGTCAGTTTACTGTTTAATAGGTCCACTGGCCTGTTCGCTGCCCATCTGAATGTTTCCATCATTCTGGTGGTGTCAGTTTAGTGTTTCATAGGTCCACTGGCCTGTTCGCTGCCCATCTTAACGTTTACATCATTCTGGTGGTGTCAGTTTAATGTTTCATAGGTCCACTGGCCTGTTCGCTGCCCATCTTGATGTTTCCATCATTCTGATGGTGTCAGCTTAGTGTTTCATAGGTCCACTGGCCTGTTCGCTGCCCGTCTTAATGGTTCCATCATTCTGGTGGTGTCAGTTTAGTGTTTCATAGGTCCACTGGCCTGTTCGCTGCCCATCTTAATGGTTCCATCATTCTGGTGGTGTCAGCTTAGTGTTTCATAGGTCCACTGGCCTGTTCGCTGCCCATCTTAATGGTTCCATCATTCTGGTGGTGTCAGTTTAGTGTTTCATAGGTCCACTGGCCTGTTCGCTGCCCGTCTTAATGGTTCCATCATTCTGGTGGTGTCAGTTTAGTGTTTCATAGGTCCACTGGCCTGTTCGCTGCCCGTCTTAATGGTTCCATCATTCTGGTGGTGTCAGTTTAGTGTTTCATAGGTCCACTGGCCTGTTCGCTGCCCATCTTAATGGTTCCATCATTCTGGTGGTGTCAGCTTAGTGTTTCATAGGTCCACTGGCCTGTTCGCTGCCCATCTTAATGGTTCCATCATTCTGGTGGTGTCAGTTTAGTGTTTCATAGGTCCACTGGCCTGTTCGCTGCCCGTCTTAATGGTTCCATCATTCTGGTGGTGTCAGTTTAGTGTTTCATAGGTCCACTGGCCTGTTCGCTGCCCGTCTTAATGGTTCCATCATTCTGGTGGTGTTAGTTTAGTGTTTCATAGGTCCACTGGCCTGTTCGCTGCCCGTCTTAATGGTTCCATCATTCTGGTGGTGTTAGTTTAGTGTTTCATAGGTCCACTGGCCTGTTCGCTGCCCGTCTTAATGGTTCCATCATTCTGGTGGTGTCAGTTTAGTGTTTCATAGATCCACTGGCCTGTTCGCTGCCCGTCTTAATGGTTCCATCATTCTGGTGGTGTCAGTTTAGTGTTTCATAGGTCCACTGGCCTGTTCGCTGCCCATCTTAATGGTTCCATCATT
The DNA here is from genome assembly GCA_030674185.1 of Monoplex corrugatus. NCBI lineage: Eukaryota > Metazoa > Mollusca > Gastropoda > Littorinimorpha > Ranellidae > Monoplex > Monoplex corrugatus. The sequence continues at coordinate 15,294,078 of JAPXFY010000016.1, read as the reverse complement.
CTGGTGGTGTCAGTTTAGTGTTTCATAGGTCCACTGGCCTGTTCGCTGCCCGTCTTAATGGTTCCATCATTCTGGTGGTGTTAGTTTAGTGTTTCATAGGTCCACTGGCCTGTTCGCTGCCCATCTTAACGTTTACATCATTCTGGTGGTGTCAGTTTAATGTTTCATAGGTCCACTGGCCTGTTCGCTGCCCATCTTGATGTTTCCATCATTCTGATGGTGTCAGCTTAGTGTTTCATAGGTCCACTGGCCTGTTCGCTGCCCATCTTAACGTTTACATCATTCTGGTGGTGTCAGTTTAATGTTTCATAGGTCCACTGGCCTGTTCGCTGCCCATCTTGATGTTTCCATCATTCTGGTGGTGTCAGCTTAGTGTTTCATAGGTCCACTGGCCTGTTCGCTGCCCATCTTAATGTTTCCATCATTCTGGTGGTGTCAGTTTAGTGTTTTTAAAGTCCCTCCTCCCCCTTCTCTCCCAATTTGAAGACCTTGCCAGTGCATAGGGTTTTGCGCAGGCTTAGGGAGTCTGCCAGATAATTCTTGGCAGATTTGGGTGGAGCATATATGGAATTGTCTGAGTGCGATGAATTCCTCTGGAACAAACTCCTAACTTCAAACTCTTCTGACGAACATGGCCAAATGTAGATTTGTTTGTACATTAGTTGTTTGTCTTTTCATATTAAAAGTATTAAAACTCGCTAGAAAAGGATCAGCAAACACTTTTAAGAGTACTGACGGAATCACAAACGTTTAACAACACAGACCTTTAAGAAATAGTTTCAACGGTCTGAATCCCGACATAATGATTACTTCTCTCCCCCCCCCCTCCCTCCCCTTCCCCTTCCCCCCTCTCCCCGCTCCTTCAGGGCTACCGTGGGCAAGAGAGAGAGAGAGAGAAAGAGAGAGAGAGAGAGAAAGAGAGAGAGAGAGAGAGTGTGTGTGTGTGTGTGTGTGTGTGTGTCTGTGTCTTGTGTCAACACACCGAGAGAGCGGGTTGCGTTGCATGGTCAACAACATAAGTTCGCAATCGTGAGGCCTTTTCTTTCAAGGAGTATGCCGACAGCACTTGTGTCCAGACAATGGCTTTACATTCGTGTTGTGGTTGACAGGTGAACATTGATTCTAGTCTGTGTGTATACTGACAGGTCGTATATTTGAAGAGTACGGTTCGATTGCAAGTTAAGTAACTCTCCCTCCACTCATTCCTCCTCCATTACATTACACCTTGAGTAATTGTGCCTTGAACACAAGTACAAACAGCAAAAATGATAAATGTGCACAAAGTTATCCGCAGTATCATAATATTAGACTTGAGTGACTGTACCTTGGAACGAAACAAAACAAAACAAAACAAACAACCCCCTCCACTCCACCCCCACCCCCCACCCCACACACACACACGAAATTAGAATCAGAACGCATGTTTAATACAAGACAGGCGCGATTTTTCGCACAACTGGCCTTTGTCAAGGGTGAACGTGCGAAAATTTGCGCCCCGTCTTGTCTGGTTGCATGAAATACGCGTTCTGATTCTATTTTCGGATTGCCTCTTTTTTTGTTTTGTTTTGTTTTGTTTGTTTTGTTTTGTTTTTCTGCTTCCTGTTTGCTTGAACGCGGGTGGTCACACTCGTTTTGGACGACTGTACCTTGTTTTGTTCGGAGTTAGATCATCATACATAACTGGTTTATTTTGGTCCGAGCAGAGGTTCGTAAATATCCGTTTTGCGGACATTTTAACAAAGTGCAATAGCTCAGTTGTTAGAGT
>JAPXFY010000016.1:15252313-15284813 GCA_030674185.1 Monoplex corrugatus | reverse complement strand
ATGATGTTGATGATGATAATGATGTTGATGATGATAATGATGATGATGATGATGACGACGACGACGATGACGATGACGATGATGATGATATAATTAATTCTGATGATGATAGTAACAACAACAACAACAACAACAACAATAATAATAATAATAATAATAATAATAATAATAATAATAATAATAATAATAATAATAATAATAATAATGGCATTCAGAAGGCCCAATGCCGAATTCAAGGGCACCAAGGACACACACACCGGGAGGGGAGGGGGGAGAGGATAGGAAGGAAGTGAGACAAAAGAGTGGACACGTGGAGAGGGACATCCTTGTACACCTTCAGGTTAAAATTGAAGGAATACAAAATACGTAATTTATTATCAGAAAGACTGTGGAAGTCATTCCAGTTGCATGGATCATGGACTAAACACAGAAAATGAGTGACGACCCACTGTGGGACTTCTGTATTGAGCAATTTGTCAACAAGTATAGCATCTGAAACAGCACGGAGAAATCGGGCAAGGGGTGTGTACATTTGGAGACAGTTATAAAGATGAAAAGGTGCTTTACCATTAATACACATCTAGCGTAGCGTACTGATTTTCTGTTTTCAAGTGTTTCGGGTTTCATGCGGTTTTTTTATTTGTTTGTTTGTTTGTTTTTTGTTTTTTGTTTTTGTTTTTTGTTTTCTTTTTGTTTTTTGTTGTTGGTATTTTTTTGTTTTGTTTGGCTTTTTTGTTTTATGTTTTTTCTTTCTGTTTGTTTTTGTTTTATTTCTTTTTCCTTTTTTTTTTTTTTTTTTCTTTCTTAACGTATTTAAAAAGAAAAGATGCCACACAGTAATAGCAATCAGATTACTCAATCCATGCCATTATGATGTGGAAAGGTGGAAATGAAAAGAGAAAGGAGGAAAAACCATTATCTGATGACAGCACCATGCCTTTTCTTGCTTGTTTTGGCCATGCTGATGATATCATGGAAACGACATTGTGTGAAGCAGCTGGCTAAGCCAATATGGAAAACAGGGAAAAATGGTCTTCTGCCAGCAGACAGTTTTATAGAGTTCATGGCATTCAGACATTTCCATGTGCGCTCCATCCAAGTCTGACAGTACAGTAATTATCTTGCCGATTCCCTATGCCCGCCCGCACAAACTATGCACTGGCAAGGTCTTAAAATGAGGATGGCGAAGGCGGGGGGGGGGGGGGGGGGGGGGGGGGGGGAGGGTGGCGAGTGCAGAAAAGGACCTTTAGAAATACTAAGCTGACACCACCAGAATGACTGGAGCATTATTAAGCTGGGTAACATAAACAGTTCAGTTTTTACGTTGCCGGTTGGGATTGAACTGGAGACGTCAGACTAGCAGCCGTGAGCAAAAAAAGTCTTTGGTCTGGACAGGAAAGTTGGGAAAAGAACATGACACTGAAAAGAGAGTTTGATTCAAGTGTTTTCAATACGTATGATTATGACGGTATGGAAAAAGGTAAGGGGAAGGAGAAGAAGCAGAGTGTTGAAATTAGTGGGAGGGGGGGGGGTGGTGGTGGTCACAGGGTAAAATTAAGGATGAAATCTTTTGGGGTTTGGGGAATTGCTTTTCACATATCTAAGGGTTGTAGAATGCTAATCTTTTTCTTCTTCTTTCGTGTGTGTGTCGTCCGTATGATCAGGCCTTATCTGGCGTTGAATGTGACCGTTTTTGGTCAGTTTCTACCAGCTGCGTTGATGGCCAGAGGAGTTGTAGTAGTAACAAGTAGCTTTCCTCCTGCTTCCCTTAGCGTGACAACGCTGACGAGATGGATAGATCTCTAGTAGCAGAGGGTGGATACTGTTGAGATGTAGTAGGACCCGCCGATATACATGTAAAATACTTCAACAGGAGAAAAAAGGAAAAGAAAACTAAGTACACATACGTATCAATGCATTCGAGCACATAATCTAAGGAGATGCCCTTGGCGTTGGCCACTCCGTCCAATTTCTCACACAAGGGATTAAAAAAACACACACACAACCTAAATTGCCTACAATTGCTTCTGCATATCTCATTTCCCTACAGCCAAAAATGCACTTAATACATGTAGGCCTACCCAATTATCAATCCTAAGAGAAAGTACGTACAGCTTAATCGAACACATAAAAGTCAATGAATCAGCAAGGCAGAAAATGATAGGAAGAGACAATAATAGAAAGCAAAGGAACAAGGCAGAAACAAAGAGAGTGACAGAAAAGAGGAAATTTCTAGCACAGAATTTCCAGAAGGTGGGGTGGGGGTTGGGGGGGGGGACACTATTGTGTGAATCTTGACAAGAAGGGCCAAAGAAGAAGAGCGCAAACAGGATCTGTTACATGTATCTCATCACTGGCACCGGTGGTCAGCCAGCCCTCATAGCCATGCAAAATATTAACACATTCCACTTGATACTTCATGTACATTCCTTCCGGTTTAGAGACATCACAAACTTGTTTTTATAGAATGAACCAAAAAGGTATTTTTAGTGCACATGATACTGAAACAGGACTATCTACTGAAATGATGAAATGGCTGTAAATAATTTGTTGGGAGTGCAGAAGTGCATTTATAACTTTATGATTTATCGTGACCTTTTTAATTTTCATTATGTAAACATTTATAGTCTTTGGAAGCAGTAGGCCTACGTGGAAATGTTGAGCTTCAGATTTCGTACATATTATTGTGTATGCTTTTCTCAACGAAACATACTGATACAACCAAGTATACCGATAAGGCGTTAGCACACGTCGCTCATTCCGGCTCTACAACACGCCGCCAATTCCACGTTCATTCAGTCGAAGTCTCGGTACCAGGAACAAAAAGAGTATAGTATGACGTTATACTGTCTTTGCCAGGAAGCTCACAGGATCCAGCAAAGTCAAGGCCTCCACGGCGGGGTCACTCACAAAGAGATCTGCGCTTCCGCCGGGTCCCTGTGGTAGGGTTCAACTGCCTTTTGTCGATTACTGATCTAACTTATAAGAATACTGTCAACTAAGCCCCTAACAAACGATAGTAATCGCTCAGTCGCGGAACCAGACCGAATGAGACACCTCCACCCCCTCCCATTCACTTCCCACCCCACGCAAGGACCACCACAAAGGCCCTCAAACGACGCCCCCCCCCGGGTTTGGATTTTGGAGTTTATTCATCACACTCTGACAACAATTCCATATGCGTTCTGACAATTCCATATGCGCTCCATCCAAGTCTGCCAGCAACTATCTGGCAGACTCCCTGAGCCTGCGCAAACCCCATTCGCTGGAAAAGTCTTGAAATGGAGACAGGAGGAGACGGGACCTATGAAACACTTAGCTGGCACCACCAGAATGATGGAAACATTCAGATGGGCAGCGAACAGGCCAGCTGTAATGTAGGCTGGGATTGAACTCGAACTATCAGATATTGAGTCTATCATCACCATCATCAGGTGCCCTGCCGCATGGCGTTGGCGATCATGGACTTCCATCTGTCTCTATCTCTCGTTGCCCCCAGCATCTCCCCCACCCTCATTGTCTCCAGCCACTCTGCAAGTCCGTCTAGCATTTTCTCCCTGGGTCTACCTGGTGCTCTCTTTCCCTCCAGCTTTCCCGTTGTGACCAGGTGCTCCAAATCCCCCTTCCTCATAAAATGGCCTATAAATATTGCCTGTCTTTTCCTAATCTTCCTTACGAGAGTCTGCCTCCATCTAGACTGTCTCGTTTGTTTTCTTTGCTGTCCATGGAACTCTCAACATTCTTCTCAGAAATCACATTGAGTCTATGGCTACATCAAAAGAACCAATCTTGAACCACTTACAGTCCCCTGTGGGGATGCTGGGGGTTGTTTCAAAAAATAATACGGAAATTCTGTGCCAGAAATTTCCTCTTTTCTGTCACTCCTTTTGTTTCTCTGCCTTGTTCATTTGCTTTCTGTCATTTCTTCCTAATAAATTTGCCTTACTGGCCCATTCACCTGTATGTGTTTGCTAAAGTCTTACATGCTTTCTCTTAGGACTGATAATTGGGCACATGTATTAAGTACATTTTTGGCTCTAGGGAAATAAGATATTTTAGCAATTTTAGGTAATTAAGGCTCGTTTTTATACATGTCTTAGTGTCCTAAGTTATGTTTAGATTTGTCTTCAAGTATGTTTTTTATTTTTTTTAAATCTCCTGTTCCCTGTGTGATAAAGTGGATGGAGTGGTCAACACCAGGGGCGTCTCCTTAGATTATGTGCGCAAATGCATTGATATGTGTACTTGATTTTCTTTTCCCCTGTTTTGATTTAAAAATTGTGTGTGTTGAAATGGTTGTAACCTTGATATGGTTCTACGCGGTCGACTGGGCTTTAAACAAATATAAGAACAACTGACACAAACTATCCCCACGTAAATTGACTTCAGACCAAGTAATAGCAGAAGAATCCGAAACTGAGACCACCATCCTCCCACTTTGTGTTAACAGAACAAGTTCGAGTCACATTTTTCATTTTCTTTCTTTCTTTCTTTTTTACTTTTTTTCCCCACCCCATTAACCTTTCCGTTTGAAAACAATTCTTTCATTAACTGAACTGTTCCTCCTTGCTTCTTGAAAATCGACCCCTACGGGAGAGGTTCTGAAGCTCAGCCATACCCACATGTGTGAAATATCAAACTGTATAACCCTCACCTCACATATTTCTGGCATAGATTTTGCCCAGCGGGGGACGATCGTACAGCAGTGTGTTAAGGAGATCAACTGGCGTTGATGTTCTTTTGTCCTTTTGTATGTAATACAGGCAATGCACAACTGACTGCCTACTACGTCTTTATTCAGTGGGTTTGAGAATATAATGTAACTATCATGAATATAGGTATATTTTATTGTTGTTGCACAGTGTGTTTTTGTTTTGGTGTGTGTGTGTGTGTGTGTGTGTGTGTGTGTGTGTGTGTGTGTGTGTGTGTGTGTGTGTGTGTGTTGTTGTTGTTGTTGTTGTTGTTGTGTGTATTTATGTTTCTTTTCACGATTGTTTTTGTTTAAGCTGACACACCCAGTGGGTTGTTTGTTTTTGCTTTTTCGTTTTTTACGCTGACACATCCAGTGTTTTTCGTTGTTTTTGTTGTTGTTTTGTTTTTGCTTTTTGGGGTTGTTTTTTTTTTTGGGGGGGGGGGGGGGGGAGGAGGATTGTTTTTGTTTTTTTATACTGATACATCCAGTGTTTTTTGGTTGTTGTTTTTGTTTTTCACGCCTGACACATCCAATGGTTTTTTGTTTTTTTCTTTAAGCTGACATATCCAGTGTTTTTTGGTTGTCGTTGTTGTTGTTTCCTTTAATGCTGGCACATCCAGCGCAATTTTGTTGTTTTACTTGAAGCTGACATCACCAGACTGAGTGAACTAAACCGACTACATGTACCAGATGACCTTCACACACACAAATCTTCAGTCTCGGTGAAATTATTCTACACAAAAAGCCCTCACCCCATGCACTGTAATGGGGACCAAGAGTCGTTGTTGTTCCTTTGTTCTTCTCTTATACAGTTAAAAACAGCTCATTCTTTTTCTGTATGTCCTGTGTTTTCAAACAATTCCTTCATTAACTGAACCTGTTCCTCCTTGCTTCTTGAAAATCGACCCCTATAGGACAGGTTTTTAAGTTCAGCCATACTCAGCATGTGTGCTGTGCATAAAGTGGCACTGTCACCTTCACAGATGTTTTGTTTGAAATGCAGTCTTTGAATGATGTGTGGTGTGTGTGTGTGTGTGTGTGTGTGTGGTGTGTGTGTGTGTGTGTGTGTGTGAGAGAGAGAGAGAGTGTGTGTATGTGACAGAAGACACAGGACAGTACATGCACATGTGTGTATGTGTGTGTGCGTGTGTGTGTGAGAGAGAGAGAGAGAGAGACAGAGAGAGCAAGTGTGAGTGACAGACAGAACAGAATAAGATTCGACTTTTTCACACACACACTCTCACTCTCTCTCTATGTCTCTCTCTGACACAAACAAACAGAACAGATTTCCATGACTCCAATCAGCAAAATACATTTCTTCGAACCTTTTATTGAACAGTTCACATTTTTTTTGTTTTTTTTTTTTCATTCCCATACTGTCAAGTGAATATACACACACTCCATCATATTCTTCTTCACTCATTCTCATCACCCATGTGTTATTTCTTCATGTATCTTACAACAGTACAGCCATATCCCTTTCATTCAGAGCCACACACACAAAAAAAAACAATATAAAAGAATACATACCTCTACACACTTGCGCGTTATACATACACACTCTGTGCCGCTACAAAAACTAGCAGTTTTCTAGTTAAACACTTGCACTACAAAGGTTACATACGTACTGGAATATATTTGGAAAAACAAACTAGCACACGACCGAACCAGACCCATAAACTTGTTGCGACTCAAAGAAACACTGCCGCCTCCCACAAACTCAGTACACGATAGCAAAAATTATCGTGATATTACATTATAATACAAGGGAGGAATCAAGGGATGAAAAATTGGTGCGTAACAATAGTGAAACCTCTAATTTTGCTTGTTTACTTCATCTAACATATCACAGTTATTATATAGGGGATTGGGGGGGAAGGGGGGGAGTGAGGGGCAGGAGGTTTACATACATACAGATAGACGGATGTGCCTCACATCCTGACGTGAAATAATGCACTGACACCCCAGACAGATTTTACACAGTTTCAAACACAACAATTACAACAAACTAACTGATGCATCTTCTAAAGCCAAAATCAATACCCCAACACGATCACCTTTTCCTGCAACCCCTTATGAAAATCATGAAAGCGTATTCAAGGATTTTCAACTGGTACCAGGTGAGTAATGAGGGAGGAGCAGAAGAACTGTTGGGGGGGGAGTAAGAGGATGCGATGACTCAAAGAACACCATGGCAAGACTTAAAAGAATTCATCTTGAATTAATTTTGAACCAAAAGTTACGAGTTCAACGCATGCAAACAATAGACCATAAGTAGAAAAAACAAAGTATGAAGGTAACAGCAGAAAACAGTTTTATCAAATTTAACAAAAAACAAGGATGGCTTTATAACTGCTGCAAAGTTCTTTCTTTAAAATTATAGGATTTACATACTGGCTTTTCAGTCCCCCCAGTTTTTCAGCCATCTTAACTAATCAGTCAACCCAGTTGAAGCCACAAAAGAAGCATGGAAACCATACAGAGATATATACGCATGAATGTAATAACAAAAATAGGGATGGAATTTACTTGGCTAACCATAGAAAAGAAAAATCCAGATGGGGAAGCGTTGTCGAATGCACAGAAACAAAGTCACAGTTATGCAAAAGTACAAAAGGAAAAAATAACTCCCGTTTCAAAGCTGGATAGATCGTCTGTCCCACTGAACACTTCAGCACAAAAATTGAAAGACAACCACTGGCCCACTGTACCTGTGGACCAACTGGCATGCTTGCTACCTCAGTGAAAGTTATATCATGGCATACTAGAGCCACACAAATAAAAAAGAATTAAGTTTGTACTCTATGGACAGATACCCACACGATACAGCAATTCTTGCTTTCATATCATTCTGAATACACATGTCAAAACACAAACATGATTATGCACAGCACCTGCCGCTGCAATGAAATAGTCAAAACTCCCAGTCTTCTGTCATTATTGAAAGAACATTTACAAAAACAATACAAAACAAACATCTGCACAGGGATCAAATGGGAGCCAAGGTTGACAATATTCCAAATTGGGAACGTTACAAAAATTATTAAAAAAAAAAAAAAAAATAATAATAAAGGAGTATCCCGAGATCACGATGTTATGTGAAGAGAATTTCCAGCATGTCAAGACCCCTTGATGGAGATACAATGTATGAACAACACCTGTGCACATATACATTAGAATACCCCCCAATAAGTGAAAAAACAAACAAACAAACAAAAAGAGGGGGGGGGGGGGGGGAAACAACAAAAAACAAAAACGCGACAAACTATTATTGATTCATAAAAAGTTGGTAACGTTGTATAACCTGTACCTCATTCAGATATCAAAATCTGTCAAAAAGGCAATGTCACATTTTTTAAGCCACACATATAAACAGGCTCGTGTCTTAATTTTTTTCCCCATGTTAAACAAAACAAAACAAAACAAAACAAAACAACACCCACTTCATAATAGCAATAATATACGCAGTACCATTCTGTCAAAAAAAAAAAATTCAAGTTCTTTACAAAAAATTTTTTAAAAACCACCATGGCAGATCCCCACTGCAAAAGGAAACAGCAGAAAGCACAAAATGCAGGGGTGGGGTTGGGGTTTGGGGGTGTAAGTCACATGCCACAAAACAGGCCCAACACTTCTACAATATCATCATATTCATTTTCACAAGAACACAGGCTTGAGGACATTCTCCACCTTCAGCGAGTGTCATTCAAGCTGTTTGAAAGAAGTGTTTACCATCATAACCACTTCCATTTCATGCCAAACACACACAAGGTCAACCAGTGCGCAGAGCTGGTGGGGAGGGAGAAGTTTAAAAATATAAAGGGTAGGGTGGGTGGATAAAACAGGAAGGGGGAGGGGGGCAGGGCAAGGGGAAAGAAAACACAGAGCACAGTGGGAAAAGAAAGAGGGGGGGGGGGAGGGGGAGGCGAGGGAAAGACCAAAAAAAAAAAAAAATACTGACTGGCTAGGCGCCAACATACACCCTTCTCTCCCACGGAACAGTAAGAGAGGGCTCCCCCCACACTCTTTTTTATTATTATTATTATTATAATATATTTTTAAACAGATACCATACCTTTTTATGTACATGCTCTGTAGGCCTTTATAGAGCCATTATCAATATTTATTAAGTGCTGCCAGGGCCATCCATCCATCTATCATTGCCACAATATTAACGATTTACACTGCTGCCTACAAAACGAAGTCAGGTGGGTGGCACTGAATCGATGGGTGCATGGTACATATCATAACAATATACTGATGAATAGCAGTATGGTATCTTGGAGGGGGTGTGGGGAGGAGAGGGCGTGGTTTGGGAACCAGTTGTGTTACAGGGCTGAACAAAACGAAAGTATGCTGGAAAAAATGGTGGTGTGGTGGGTGGGTGAGAGAGTAGGTCAGTACACCACAGTTACAAAAAGGTGTGGAAAAGGACCAACACAAACTGACAAAGAATAGGGGGGGAGGAGAGAGAGAGAGAGAGAGAGAGAGAGAGAGAGAGAGAGAGAGGAGAGAGGAGAGAGAGAGAGAGAGAGGCTTGAAAGAAAAACAATCTTTCAATGGTCTAGGTCAATGAACCTGTTTACCACATTTAAAATTCATTTTAACTTTGAAAGTATAGTACGTGCTTTCAAATGCTCCATGCAAACCTAAAGGAAATCCTGATGTCACATATTTTTTGAGTGGACATAAACACTTTTCAAAGATTATAAGAACAGAAACAGTAAAGTCATACTAACAGAAACAAAGTCATACTAACAGAAACAGTCTTTTTTCCCTCACCATCAACACCTTTTATACCATATTCATCTTAGTATACTGCTATCTTCTGTTTTTCTAATTTTCATATTATTTTCGACTTAATTTGCCTTCTTTTTTAAACAAAAATTGTTTCTAACTATTCTAAGCTTTTCATACCTTCTTGTATTTTTTTTGTTTGTTTTGCTTTGCTTTATGTCATTTTCTCTGTTTTTATTTTTGCGGGGGATGAGGAAGCAGGAAATCTACATAACAAACACGAACTGCTGGTCGTTCATAACCCCGAACACTTTGAAAATCAAAAGATACAAAACCCATCATCAGAAATCTGAACGCACAATCAACAAACAAACAAAAGCAAACTGAACAAAAAACAAACAAACAAACAAAAAAACACACAAAAAAACGCACACACACAAAACTCTCCTCTTTTCTTCTCTTCTCCCACATTCTGACCGCAACAGTCAATTTGTTGGGAATAAAAAGCTTCTCTTCTCTCACACTTTGACTGCAACGGTCAATCATGTAGACAAAGCTGATGTGTGAAGAAAAATGTGCTCAATTTACAATTCCTCATTTCAGTCATCTTACTATTTAAACTGCAATAGGGTTGGCCTGGTTGGCACTAGTTCGACCCTGGCTGGAGGGGGGGAACTTGATGCCTGGAGACTCTGGTCACCCATATGTGTAGGTGCGAGAATAAAAGTAGCTAGTACAGAGGAGTGGGACCCACTCTGAAAAAGATGACCTGAGGGAAGTGAGGTCTCTACCACCTCACTCCTCTATAGCCCAGCCTAGGATTATGGACTACCTTTACCTTTTACATACATATAATATCAACATAGATCAGATAACAAAAAAGAGCACACTTTTAATACACATCTTCCCGGTTAACTCATTCGGTAAAGACAAAGACCCAGGTCATGGGTCTGCACACCACATTAGGCAACTGTGTGTGTGTGTGTGTGTGTGTGTGTGTGTGTGTGTGTGTGTGTGTTTGTGTGTGTGTGTGTGTGTGTAAACTGACAACTCGGTGACAATATGTAGTAGTGATCAATCCCAAATACCAGTCCAAAAAATACGCTTGGCCAGAACAGCTTATCCAAGTCACGCAATGGGTTAAATCATTCTGATGTCCACTTTAACCAGAAACACACACCTTCTTCAGGGTCTGCTTGACAAACAATCATATCACCTAAGTCAAGACAACCACAGTATGTAAGTATCATGTAAGTATTGCACAATTTTTTTTACTAGGAGAAAAAAGTATATTTCAAACAATATTTTCAGCACTGATGTTTACAAACAAAATCCATCTGGTAGCAGCACATCATTCATATGAATGAAGTAGGCACGGTGCTGAGTTAGCTTCAAATGCATTTCATCACATTTAATTCTTTTTTCCAAATGGCAGACTCTTGGAGCTTGTGCAAAACCCAATGTGTAGTCAAGGTCCAAACCCTTTGAGTTTGACTACCGCATCCTGTCCACCAGCATCCTGCATTTGTCAACCATGCCAGCAAAGCAAAAAGCTTAACCCTTTAACTCCCTCACCCTTTCCACCAGCTTCCTGCAGGAAGCTGGTGGAAAGGGTAAGGGAGTCAAAAGGTTAAGTTTTTGCAGTTGGTGGATAGGGTCCAGGAGTCAAAGGGTTAAATAGGACAGTAATGGGTGGAACAGGATACTTTTGAAACACTAACCTGACCACACCAGAATGACCATAGCATTACAACTGTCAGTGAACATGCCAGTTTTTGTGTTGTGGGCTGGAACTGAATCCAAAACCATCAAATCTTGAGCCTGTATGGTTAGAACTATCAAAACAGCCACCCAGTTAATGAAACTTTGCACAAAGCTGCTATTGAAAGGCATATCTGTCATGAGCCACATTCTTTATTGCCACAGCAAATTATAACATGACACTTGGACTGTGTGCTGGCTGTTCATTTTACCACCTGTCAAATTATACATGGTTTATTGCTGCTTTGCATCCGACCGCTATGAACTCTTCTACTAGTCCTTACTCAAAATAAATTTCTGCCTGTGAGTAAACACAAAAACATAAGAACACAAAAACACATTTGCACACAAAAAGAAAAAAGTACAAGCAAAAACCGAAAAAGGGAGGGAAAAAAGCAAATTAAACATAAGAACTATAAAGGATGAAATTTCATTGCCTTGTATGCATTAATGTGTTGTACACACTATGTATGCATGTAAATGTGTGTGTACACACTCACAAGTATCAAACAAAAGCGTGCATGCCTTTGTCATTCAGAAATTCTCAGGACTGACTTATACAATGAAGCCAACATACCAATTATTTCAAAATGAAACTATGTTAGCTGAAAGTCTTTAAGAGACTCTGAAGCCTGTTCACTGTTTTAAATGTTGAGCACAGGCAGTGGCATACACTGCATGATGGCCTCTCCAATAAGCATCGAGTCTGGATATTAAGGCGTTCACAGACAGTGATGCAGCTACCCAGGAAGACTGCTCCATACCTGCCGACCACATGCATGTAAAACAAATTCCATTATTACATTCAGTCTGTCTGATTCTTCCCTAGCTTCAGGTTGTCTCCTCCACATGTTATCTCCAACTGTATAACAGAACTGAAACTGTGGGCTCACACTGATTTGATACTGATCACTGATGTCAACTAATTTGAAAGTCACCATGACTGTCAACTAATTTGAAAGTCACCATGACTGACTTTTCCAATCACTTTCGTTTTCCTCCTTTGTTTCCTCTCTATTCCGTTTGAATATATTTGCATTAGCAGAATTAGCAGAAGAAAAGACAAGCAAGAAAGAAAACTTTCATCTTGATTTGGTTGAGATCTGTTGTGAGCGCAACTCCAGTTCTACATACCTGGTGGTTGCATGGCAAAACAGATCAGCATCAGCATCAGGAACTCCCTTAACCACACTGTCAAATGGTGTGCACACAACTCCACAGAACAAAAAGTCAGGGGTGGAGCAATTCAGTCTCTTAACTTTTCATCAAAGAACAAAGTTTTTAATAGCCTGGTGAATGGATCATCACCATGATGACCTCCACTGGAAGTCGAATCTGTTAAACTGTCGAACAAGGATGATGCACGAATGCACACACACACACGCTGATTCCCACAAAAATCAAAAGATAAGCAGGTTCCATTCAGACTACTAAATGTTTGACTGAAGAAACACATGCGAAGAGAGAAAGCAATATCAAAAATGCAGCTTAACTTGCTTAATTTCAAGTCTGTAACTTCAAGAGTTCCACAGAGATTTTCCCATTGGCTGCCTGGCACACAGATTATCATCAAATAATTTTTCATATCGATACAAACATTTGATGCAGTGAAATTCATAATTTCATTTGAGGAAAAAAAAAAGAGAAAACCCCACTTCTTTGCAAGGGTGAAGAAAAAAAAAAAAAACCCACAAACCTATAAGATCATCTTTGTCTAACACAGATTGTCAAATTGTACACACGCGTCTGTAGAACTCCACAGAATTGAATGTCACAGGGAGAACAGAGACTGTCTCCAACTTCTAGTTGTCAAAGAACGAAGACTTTTCCTGTGTAGTCTCTGTAGCAAACACTGCACAACTTAGTACAATATTCACTCAAACTGTGCAGAATGCTTGAGAAAGGAATTTGGAGTTTATTCCATTGTAGTTTATTCCAGAGTGATTCACTGTACTCAGACAATTCCTTGTACGCCCTCCAACCAAATCCGCCAGTGATTATAAATCTGGCAAGACTCCTTGAGGGAGCGCAAAACTGTATGCTCCGGCAAGGTATCGAAATTGGAAGGGAGTGAGGCGAGAGAATGGACACTAGAATAACTGGTGCATTTAACTTAAAGATGGGCAGCACTTGGGTAAGTCTTCACTACGTTGCAAGCTGGGATTGTACTCGAGACATCAGAACTTGAGTCAGGAGAAGGGTGAAAATGAGGGAAGTCTGGATTTTGTTTGTAATTGCTGGTGGCTGCTGCTCACTTGCTGAAGGGGGGCTGCAGGGCTGGGGTTGGAGGTGCTGGACCATGAGCATTGGCAGCAAACATAGCTGCAACAAACAAAACATAAGAACATCTATAAGAAAACTGAACATACTTTGAAAAATACTCTACATATGTAAATAAACAAATGTCATAGGGCCTACTGTATGAGACATGAAAAACTACTCTACATATGTAAAATAAACAAATGTCATAGGGCCTACTGTATGAGACATGAAAAAAACACTCTACATATGTATAATAAACAAATGTCATAGGGCCTACTGTATGAGACATGAAAAACTACTCTACATATGTAAAATAAACAAATGTCATAGGGCCTACTGTATGAGACATGAAAAAACACTCTACATATGTATAATAAACAATGTCATAGGGCCTACTGTATGAGACATGAAAAAATACTCTACATATGTATAATAACAAATGTCATAGGGCCTACTGTATGAGACATGAAAAATACTCTACATATGTATAATAAACAAATGTCATAGGGCCTACTGTATGAGACATGAAAAAATACTCTACATATGTATAATAAACAAATGTCATAGGGCCTACTGTATGAGACATGAAAAACTACTCTACATATGTAAATAAACAAATGTCATAGGGCCTACTGTATGAGACATGAAAAAACTACTCTACATATGTATAATAACAAATGTCATAGGGCCTACTGTGTGAGACATGAAAAACTACTCTACATATGTATAATAAACAAATGTCATAGGGCCTACTGTATGAGACATGAAAAAACACTCTACATATGTATAATAACAAATGTCATAGGGCCTACTGTATGAGACATGAAAAAACACTCTACATATGTATAATAACAAATGTCATAGGGCCTACTGTATGAGACATGAAAAATACTCTACATATGTATAATAAACAAATGTCATAGGGCCTACTGTATGAGACATGAAAAAATACTCTACATATGTATAATAACAAATGTCATAGGGCCTACTGTATGAGACATGAAAAAATACTCTACATATGTATAATAAACAAATGTCATAGGGCCTACTGTATGAGACATGAAAAAACACTCTACATATGTAAATAAACAAATGTCATAGGGCCTACTGTATGAGACATGAAAAATACTCTACATATGTATAATAAACAAATGTCATAGGG
This sequence comes from Monoplex corrugatus, assembly GCA_030674185.1. Classification (NCBI taxonomy): domain Eukaryota; kingdom Metazoa; phylum Mollusca; class Gastropoda; order Littorinimorpha; family Ranellidae; genus Monoplex; species Monoplex corrugatus. The sequence continues at coordinate 15,270,198 of JAPXFY010000016.1, read as the reverse complement.
CCTACTGTATGAGACATGAAAAATACCCTACATATGTATAATAAACAAATGTCATAGGGCCTACTGTATGAGACATGAAAAACTACTCTACATATGTATAATAAACACATGTCATAGGGCCTACTGTATGAGACATGAAAAATACCCTACATATGTATAATAAACAAATGTCATAGGGCCTACTGTATGAGACATGAAAAAATACCCTACATATGTATAATAAACAAATGTCATAGGGCCTACTGTATGAGACATGAAAAAATTACATATGTATAATAAACGATGCTAGGGCTACTGTATGAGACATGAAAAATACTAATAGTATAATAAAAAATGTCAAGGTTTTGTTTTGAGACATGAAAAAAACACATATGGAAAATAATACAATGTATAGGGCTTACTGTATAGACTGAAATAATTCCCTACATATGTTAATAACAATGTCATAGGGCCTACTGTATGAACATGAAAATACCACTACATATGTATATAAACAAATGTCATAGGCTACTGTTTGAGACATGAAAAATACCTACATATGTATCAACAATTTCATGGCTCTGTATGAACATTTAAAAAATATTCTTTTGATAATAAACAAATGTCTGGCTACTGTTATGAGCATGAAAAATACTCTACATTGTTAATAACCAATGTCTGGGCCTACTGTATGAGACATGAAAAATACCTAATATGTATAAATAAACATGGCTAGGGCTATGTATAGACAGAAATGAAAAACCTACCTTATGTTATACAAATTCTAGGCCCTACTGTATAGATGAAAAATTACCCTTACATATTTAATAATCAATGTCATAGGGCTTACTGTATGAGACATGAAAAAATACTCTACACATGTATAATAAACAAATGTCATAGGGCCTACTGTATGAGACATGAAAAAATACTCTACATATGTAAAATAAACAAATGTCATAGGGCCTACTGTATGAGACATGAAAAAATACTCTACATATGTAAATAAAACAAATGTCATAGGGCCTACTGTATGAGACATGAAAAAATACTCTACACATGTATAATAAACAAATGTCATAGGGCCTACTGTATGAGACATGAAAAAATACTCTACATATGTAAAATAAACAAATGTCATAGGGCCTACTGTATGAGACATGAAAAACTACTCTACATATATGTATAATAAACAAATGTCATAGGGCCTACTGTATGAGACATGAAAAAATACTCTACATATGTAAAATAAACAAATGTCATAGGGCCTACTGTATGAGACATGAAAAAATACTCTACATATGTATAATAAACAAATGTCATAGGGCCTACTGTATGAGACATGAAAAAATACTCTACATATGTATAATAAACAAATGTCATAGGGCCTACTGTATGAGACATGAAAAAATACTCTACATATGTATAATAAACAAATGTCATAGGGCCTACTGTATGAGACATGAAAAAATACTCTACACATGTATAATAAACAAATGTCATAGGGCCTACTGTATGAGACATGAAAAAATACCCTACATATGTATAATAAACAAATGTCATAGGGCCTACTGTATGAGACATGAAAAAATACTCTACATATGTATAATAAACAAATGTCATAGGGCCTACTGTATGAGACATGAAAAACTACTCTACATATGTATAATAAACACATGTCATAGGGCCTACTGTATGAGACATGAAAAAATACCCTACATATGTATAATAAACAAATGTCATAGGGCCTACTGTATGAGACATGAAAAATACCCTACATATGTATAATAAACAAATGTCATAGGGCCTACTGTATGAGACATGAAAAAATACTCTACATATGTATAATAAACACATGTCATAGGGCCTACTGTATGAGACATGAAAAAATACTCTACATATGTATAATAAACAAATGTCATAGGGCCTACTGTATGAGACATGAAAAAATACTCTACATATGTATAATAAACAAATGTCATAGGGCCTACTGTATGAGACATGAAAAAATACCCTACATATGTATAATAAACAAATGTCATAGGGCCTACTGTATGAGACATGAAAAAATACTCTACATATGTATAATAAACAAATGTCATAGGGCCTACTGTATGAGACATGAAAAAATACTCTACATATGTAAAATAAACAAATGTCATAGGGCCTACTGTATGAGACATGAAAAAATACTCTACATATGTAAAATAAACAAATGTCATAGGGCCTACTGTATGAGACATGAAAAAATACTCTACATATGTATAATAAACAAATGTCATAGGGCCTACTGTATGAGACATGAAAAAATACTCTACATATGTATAATAAACAAATGTCATAGGGCCTACTGTATGAGACATGAAAAAATACTCTACATATGTATAATAAACAAATGTCATAGGGCCTACTGTATGAGACATGAAAAACTACTCTACATATGTATAATAACAAATGTCATAGGGCCTACTGTGTGAGACATGAAAAAATACTCTACATATGTAAAATAAACAAATGTCATAGGGCCTACTGTATGAGACATGAAAAAATACTCTACATATGTAAAATAAACAAATGTCATAGGGCCTACTGTATGAGACATGAAAAAATACTCTACATATGTAAAATAAACAAATGTCATAGGGCCTACTGTATGAGACATGAAAAAATACTCTACATATGTATAATAAACAAATGTCATAGGGCCTACTGTATGAGACATGAAAAAATACCCTACATATGTATAATAAACAAATGTCATAGGGCCTACTGTATGAGACATGAAAAAATACCCTACATATGTATAATAAACAAATGTCATAGGGCCTACTGTATGAGACATGAAAAAATACCCTACATATGTATAATAAACACATGTCATAGGGCCTACTGTATGAGACATGAAAAAATACCCTACATATGTATAATAAACAAATGTCATAGGGCCTACTGTATGAGACATGAAAAAATACTCTACATATGTAAAATAAACAAATGTCATAGGGCCTACTGTATGAGACATGAAAAAATACCCTACATATGTATAATAAACAAATGTCATAGGGCCTACTGTATGAGACAGAGGTGACAGAATACATGGATAATGGATGGAGGCAGAAAGATCAGGAACAATACAATAAAATAAAAAAGAATTAGTTTGGGGCAATAAAAAGAAAGGCAGGAAAATTTAATGCCACAAATTTACTGCTACTCTGTTCAATTCCCTTTCTCTCTCCCGCATGCCCTGTTCAAACTACTTCCACACACTGGAATGCTATGAACAACTGAATGTAAGTTTAAACATTTAAAATCAATGTATCCAACATATTTCTTTTCTTTCACTTCAATAATTGGTTTCCTTTTTGATATGATTAAATGTACTTTATGTGCCTGACATTTCCCCTTTTCTTTTCCAGATTTGTCTCTCTTCCAATCAGTCTTTGTAGTCGGCTGGGTTATAAGCAAAATGAATCCAAACCTGAACCTTAAGTCTTTTCTGCCCTAACTGCCAGATATTAAATTCCCTTTCACTCTCTTGCCATATCTGCCAACTTCCTGTAGAAGAGAAAGAGTGAGGGAACTGAAACTGGATGAGTAAAAAAACAAACAAAAAAACAATGTAACAAGAATCTAAATGACCTGCCTCAGCTTTCAAATCAAACAGCACAAGTAAGTAAACCTTGCACAAATACTACACTCTACTGTCTGCATGTAGAGACAACTTCTCAAGCACAAATTCAAATGGAACGCTGGACAAAACTTTTCCAACTTATTCACACCAACTTTCTGTGTAAGTAGATTGTTGGAGTCAAAGAAGGTTTGGTGAATGCTAATACTAGTAATAGAGCACAGCGGGATGCATGTATATTATATATATCACATACTATACATGAAGTGCCCTGAAGGAAAAATATGAAACCACAAAAGATGAATCCGGTTAACACTCCCCACCAATCCCTTCCCACTCTATCATAATAATATCATGTGCTCCAACATGTGTACGTATACACATGTATGTTTTTTTTTAAATAAATGACACTGTGTTTCTGTTATCTTAGTGGAAAATCACAGGACACTCTCCATTCATGTCATGCACTCGACACAGTTACACAACATGTTCTCAAACTTTTATATGCATCATAAAATCTACACAGGCCCTCAAACATTTCACAAGCACTTGACACACAATATATTATAGGCCCACATTTTGGATGCAGACAAATATCATATGCACTATAAAATCAAAAGCACCTCCAAGTCACAGCGACAACAGGGCAGGCTATCACACAATAAGACTAAAAGAGCATTACGCGTGTTCATATTTGTGATCCTTTTCCACCATTCGAGTGACTTGTCACCAAATGATTTTAGATTTGGCCAACTGCAAAATCTGAATACAATGTTCATGCTCTTTCTCAAGATAGTAATTGTTTTAAAATCGGGTGTTTACTTTTAGATATATGCGAATGGCAGGACGGTACCTTTCTGATTTTGCAATTTTGAGAAAAACAAGGAAAACTGAATCAGTTTTAGCAACTGATTTTCCTTAAACCAAGATCATTTTTCCATGTAAGGGAATGCCTTTTTATGTGCAATCTGGCAGGTCTGTAACAGAAATTGAAGGAGTAATTAGTCGTTGAAAACAGGAACTTGAAAGAAAAAAAGGTAAACACCGACACAGGTTAAACTGAAGCTCATTTGTGAAGAAAAAGCATGTGGTCGTTTTTCCAACACACAAGCAGACTAACACCCACTGCAGCCACTGTTTTGAAACAGCTGAATCAATCCCTCAATTTGTTCCCATGGCAACAACAAGGACACTGCCTGTATGTCTATGAGATTACTTACCGTTAAGTTCTGTTTCTATTTACTGCTTGTGAGAGAGTGTAAAAGTACTCTAAAACATGTCAAAACACTACTACTAGTACTAGTACAGCATCCTTCTATAATTCTAATTCGAGAGAAGGCAACATGTTTTTTTGTTGTTGTTTGTTTGTTTTCTTTTGTCTGGTGACTGTTGCAATAAGAACTCTCTCTCTCTCTCTCATACACACACCCACACACACCCACACACAGGCGTACGAAACAATACCCAAAACAGGGGCTAAAACTGTAAAAGCAGCAGCACTGTTTGATCTGACAACTAGTTACTGAGGCAAGACTGTCAGCAGATCTTTCAAACAACAACGAACAGGCTGTTCCGCTGGCTCTGTCGATAGAGATGTGGACTTGATATCTGAAGAACATCTCACTACTAAGGTTGTGTGTGTATCCTAGTCCACTGCCAAAAACCATTGGGGGATTTTTCAGACTCAACGGGCTCCTACTCAGCTCTATGTGTCATAGAGAGTGCTGCTTAAAGTACTTCCTGACCAACAACATTGTATGCGTCTTACCTGCGTTTCTAGGGTCTGGATGACACCAGGGTCTTATGACAGTAAGCGTTACCTCTCTATCACCAAGTCTCTCAATATCAGAAGTTAGATGGAACTACATAGCATCATGATTGTTATCCGCATGGTTATATCATCACAGCATTGTAAAAATCATCCCAGCTTCTGTGGCCATTAAGGTGGCATAGACAACGGGAGATTAAACAAACGAACAAAAACACTTAAACTGTCTAGATGCAATGCTGCTTTAAAAAGATGAAAAAGAAGAAGATGAAGAAGTCTGATACTTCGACTTCAAAACCTACAGCAACGTTAATGTTCTCTCCAACCTCCCCCTCCTCCCAGCTCCATCTCTCCCCATTTTCCAACCATCGTGCCAAACATGTATAAAGCGTGTTTTTTTTTTACCCACACTCAAAAGTAAACCGTCAGATTACTGGCCAAAACATCTGAAGCTATTGTCAAAATACTTATTATTACATAACAAGACACCCTCTAGAACAAACTCGAAACTATCTAACTCTAGCAAGACAATACAGTTAACAAGAACATCCAAAACGAGACAATACACACACACAGATAAACGTGGGGCTAAAACCAAATAACAAGCGAGCATTGTTTGGACTGATAACCCTTGTTTGTAATGATAATTGATAGGCTGGTCTAGCAAGCAGCCTTGACAGAGCACTTGAAAGACTGAAAGGAAGGAGAAGCACGGAGGATGGGAACATGGAGGAAGGAAGGGGAGATAGGTGGGGCGGCTGAAGGGGAAAGAGGAGTGGGGTGGAATAGAAAGGAGGAAGAGATAACAGACTGGAAGTACCTGATAGCAGTACTTCTGACACAGCCCAGACAGACAGAGGGGGGGGGGGGGGGAGGAGGAGAGAGGGACAGCGGGAGGGGGGAGGGAGGGAGGGGAGTAGAGAGAGAGAGAGAGAGAGAGAGAGAGAGAGAGAGACTATTGTGACTCACTAAATTCCAGACAGCAAAGAGCGCTAGGGGGTGCGTTGTAAGCACAGAAAAGGTTATTTCAAATCGCTCTAAAAGATGAAACACTGAAGGTAAAAACACTCGCTGGATTCAAAGAAATTATAAAAACAAACTTACATACCCTTAATATATTATTAATCAAGAGAAAAATGGGGGGAACAGTCCTTAAACGGTAAACTTGATTAGTAATTTATAAACAAAAACACTGTAAATCATATTTATGACATGAAAATCACACTGCCAATGGTTTTGTTTCATTTTACTGGGTAAAATTACCGAACGTCCAAGAAATACAAATTATCACAGAGAAAATACACAGGTAGCATGCCAACAAGAAATCTCCAAGCGGAGATAAAAAAATTTTTTTTTAAAAGTAACCTTTAATCCCATCTTAACGCGATCGGTCTCCCATATAAATACAGACAGCCTAGAAGGCGCGGGAGGGAGAGGAGGTGGGAGCGGTGAAGCCGGGTGATGATAGTGGTAGTGGGTGCCACTACACAGACAACAGGCAAGGCAATCAATCAGGGATCAATAGGCCTACTTCCCCACTGATTCCCAGTCTGGCGGGGACATTCTATATGGCTGCTCCTTCACATCAATTCGCAAGCTGCTGGGACGAGACGAGAGAGAGAGAGAGCTTTGTGTGTGTGTGTGTGTGTGTGTGTGTGTGTGTGTGTGTGTGTGTGTGTGTGTGTGTGTGTGTGTGTGTTTGCGCACGCGCGCGTGTATTAGTGAGAGACAAAAGAGACAGGCAAGAGATGTGTGGGTAGGGAAAGAGATGGAGAGGCAGAAGAAGACGAAGAGAAGACAAAGAGATTAAAGGGCGGAAGAAACGGCAGACGAGACCTGAAGAAAAGGAGAGAAAGGAACGAGAAAGAAGGGGGTGAGAACTGAACGTAGTCACATGAAATGAAAAGAGAGACAGATACAGAGGGGTAAGGCAGGAGTTGGCGTTGAACATAAAAGAACAAAGCCAGATGGAGGAAGAAAGATACAGGTAAGGAGGAACAGGAGAAATCTTCTGATGAAGAGGAGAAGGAAGATGAAGAAAACAGAAGAGGGAGAAGAATGAAATGGAAGAATAAAAACCAGAGAACGAAGAAAATACATTATGGTCAACAAGTCTTTGTATGTAACAAAAAAGTATGATTTTTTTTTTAAAAAGAAAGGGGGGGGAGGGGGGCGGGGGAGGCGGACCAAAGCAGTCCAACGGCACGACGGAAACCTTGACATCACATGGAATTTTTCCTCTTCAGGCTTTCTAGCATCTTGCGGACCACAAGCGTTCTCCCTGCCATACAGGCCTATTCAATGGCCAGAACAAATTACACACCAAAGAAGGGAGGTGAAGCAGGAAGGCTGATAAAAGCCTGAAATAACTGAGACCAAGACCTCAAACTGGCTTTCAGCAGACCACAGACATTCATAAACTGGCAACTCGGCAAACTACTGGTCTATGATTGATAACTGATTCCTTTTTGTTTTGTTGGATTAAAACAACAATTTTTTTTTCTTTTAGGCAGTGACGTCTTTTGCTGTTTTTAGGCAGACTTACGTCCAGTAGTTTGCCATCGCTTTCTGGAAGTGGAGTGCACATCCTGGCCAGACATTCCGATCATTGTTACCTAAGAAATCGTCTGCCCATGATTCTGAAGACAAAAGCTGGTTCCAAAGCCTCTTCAGTTGCCTTCTGACTTCTTCATACCCTGCGTCCACCAGGATTTCACCAGAGCCCTGTTGGTCAGCAACGTTTAGGCGTCACCGGGGTCAGCATGCTCGGCTATTATAGTGCCTCAGCAACAAAGTCACACTGTACTTCGTCCTGACTTAGCAATGCTCAGCTTTTGTTCTGCTTCCACCAAAAGAGTAAGCCAAACCGTACCTACTATTCTCTTCGTTTCCACCTCCTGAGATGGAATGAGGCTGGGTTATGGCAACACTGACACTTCACAAATCTACGATATGTTGATGATATGACACTGATATCTGTCAACATCATTCACATGAAAAATATTCTGTACAGAGCTGACATACTGGACAAGAAGGCAGGTCTAGATCTACATCTGAATACTAAGAAGATACAACAAGTAATACATGCTAGAAGAAGAAGATCAAGCATAACGAGACATTTAATTTTAATCAACAAGACTGCATCAGAAAATGCGAACGATTTCAAAACATTTAAACCGACAGACATGGGTGGAGAAGAGAGTTCATGTAAACTCGAACTTTGAGAGAAACATCCAGACAGTTACATACCACTACAAGCACACGAATCTCAAATTATAATTTGTATATTATGTTACTGTTGCCTGTTGATAATAATGAATGGCTTTGTTGTTTGATGATGAGACCCCTTGACTTTTCGATTTTCAAATGTAACAATTATGTGATGAATGAGCATGTTTTTGAATGATATGGGTTGTTTACGAGCTCTCAATATGCAAACGGTTGAGGGAAAGCGAGAAAGACACAAAACCTGAAAACTACAACAAAAACAAAAACGTTTTCACGCATGCTTTGCAGAAATGTTAACATCAGTTGGTTTTTTTTCATCGAAAGGGTTTGTCTTTCTCGCTTTCCCTCAACCGTTTGCATATATATTGACCTTTACTACACTATCTTCTCTCCACTTTATGCCCCCAATTCCACACACACACATACACGCGCGCACACGGTGTAATCCACCCCCCCCTTTTTTTTTTTAATTCCCCCCTCTTTAAGTAAGTACTGCAAAGTCACAAAACTAAGTAGACTATCTAGGCAAAGGTCTTCTCGTTCGTTCGTCCGTTTTCTCTCCCTCGCTTCTCCTTTTCTGTTCTTACCTCCTTAATTCTCGGATTTTTTCAGTGTTGTCAAAATAATATGAAGCTAATCCACAAAGCAGACAAAAAAAGATAAAGCACAAACAAGCCAAAGGCAGTTCCTCTCTCCACCCTACCCCCCCGCCCCAACACCCTCTCTTCCCGATCTTCTTGTTTTGGCCGTTTCAAGTTGCCAATACGAAGCAAGCGAACACACACACACACACACACAACACCCACACACACGCACGCAGAGCGCGCGCGCGCGGGGCCAAAGGAAGATAAAGCACTGGGGGGAAACTGGCAGGTGTTGCTTGGAACGTCTTGAGACGATCTTATCATAAGGAGAGAGGGAGGGGCAGACCTAAAGGCGGCGGAAATAGAGGGAAGGAGAGTGGAGAAAAGGGAGAGAGGGAGGGAGGTGTGGATTAGGTGGATTTTTATTTCGTTCGTGTGTTGGGAGAGTACGAGTCTGTGCGAAAAAGAGGGAGGGAGGGGGAAGGAGGGAGAGAGAGAGAGAGAGAGCTAGCTTGAGAGGGATCAGCAGACACAGTGAGAAGCCGTGTGTATGTGTGTGTGTGTGTGTGTAAGGGAGAGAGACAGAGCGAGAGAGAGAGAGAGAGGGGGGGGGGGAGGAGTGCAGAGAGAAGAGGGACAGAAAAGAGAGGGAGAGCGTTTTTACCGTTTACACGATCTCACGAACAGGTCGTGAGTGTGGCGGGCAGATGTTCTTTATCGGAACGATCTTTTTATCTCCCTCCATAATTACCGGATACTACTAGACCTGTGTGGTTTTGATGGGCTCCTCATTTGCACTCCAGCATGCCACCATAGAATCTCTGTTGTTCCTTCCCATCTTTCTTCCCGAAGGAACAGGGAGGTGTGTACTTTTATATATCACTACTAGACTAGTGCAATACAGCTTGTCTTAACAAAAACAAAACAACAACAACAACACAAAGCCCCCGTCTTCCGATCCGTCCTTCGACAGAAGTCGTGGTTGACAAAGAGCTACGCGACACGCATGCACTCGCACAACACAGGAAAAAGCTCTGGACACCATTAAAACTGCTTCAACACAGACTGTCCATGCACTCGCACAACACAGGAAAAAGCTCTGGACACCATTAAAACTGCTTCAACACAGACTGTCCATGCACTCGCACAACACAGGAAAAAGCTCTGGACACCAATAAAACTGCTTCAACACAGACTGTCTCTTATTGATTTCTGATCCTATTTTACATTACTTCAACTTTCTCTCAAAAGAGAAAAAGTTGCACGAGATAAAGCTAAAAAAAATCTTTCAAGTCTGAAGCTGTTTTAAAGTTTTCTGCCCCAAGTTCCTTGATTAAAAAAAAAAAAAGCAAAGTAAGATGTCATTCTCAGAACGATCACAGACAAGGTTTCTTTATAACATATTCCACATACTCCTCTTGAGCTATAAAACTATCTTCTAGTCCTACTGATTTTCAATCTAATATACTCAAAAGAACAACCTTCACACACGTGCTCAACTTATTTTCGAGTACAAAAACTTGACGATAAGATCCCCCCCCCCCCCCCTACATCGATATTGGAAGAATATATATGCCTTTAGGATCAGTCCTGTATTCCTCTTAGAAAAGACCCATATCCGATGATGAAGGACCAGAATGCCTACTTTCCGTCAGACTGACAGAAACTCTCATCCAACATCACCAACCAGTTTATAAGGTCTTGCCATTGTTGCCATTGTTTTAAGCAGTCTTCCTCCCACTCTTTCTTGCTTGAAGACCACTGAACTGATTTTAGCATACGATTAGTACTGCAAACATCTTACCTTACATTCCATCCTTTTCTTGCTCGACTAGTTTTCCCCAAAACAAAAATAACCCATCCTCTTCTGTATCTTCTCTTTACAATGCACTCTTCTTTTATTCGCGCACGTTATAATAACAACGCTTAATTCGCGTTAGATACCTCAAAACAAAACAAAAATCTAAAAGCAAAACAAACAACAAACAAAAAAAAAAGGGGGGGGGGGAGCCAAAAGATGGACCTCTTAAAACAACAATACCGACAAATCGTTATGGGCATGACTGTACATTATCTTGGCAAATAATGCTACACCATCTGACGCGAAGCCTCCCATTGATCCACAAACGTCTCTCCTGGTGGAGACGGAAGATTTAAGTGCTGTGAGAATAGACAAATGGTAAATACGTCACCGCCCTCAAAGGACTAAAAAACAAAGAAAACAAAAACGAAAACAAAACAAAACAAGCGGAGATGACAGACCAGATATATCATATCTGTGAATACATCTTCCCCCCCCGTCTCTTTGTAAAGCCTAAACATTTTCATAAAGCTCGAGAGCATCTCACCCCCAACTCCCACCCTGAAAAAGGGCGATAAGGGGAAAGGGAGGTGAGGTAGAAGGCAAACAGAACTGGGGTGAAAAAGTACACTCAAAAGCATGGTACTACAGCAGAAGTTGAGGGGGAGGCAGGAGAGAAAGAAAGAAAGAGGGGAGAAGAATAGGGGTGGTGGTATCGTAGTCAGTCAAGTATATAATAAAATACGCGGTAGTTTTTGCGGGAATAATGATAATTAGCAATCTGTGTGTCCATGCCATCATGCAATTTAAATTCTCCACCGAGGGAAACAGCAACAACAAATAAATGGAACGCAATTCTCGCAACAATGCATATTTGGGAGGGGAGGGGGAAGAGGACAGGAACAGAATAAAAAGCAAAGCCGTATCGTAGGGAATACATTAATAATAAATAATACTAAACTGAAACCGGGTAGGGGGGGGGGGGTTATTATATTCCATATCATAAGAATAGATCACTTCAACCTCGTTTACAAAAAAGGCTATTCTGTTTACCTATTTTTAAAGATTAGATCTAGTCCTTCAGCTTCATACAGGAGCAATTTTATGTCTTTTTCAACAATACAGACAACTCGTGGTATCACACAGTGTGTTCAAAACGGGCGTCACATGGAATGCGCGCGTGGGAGTTTATGTGTGTGTACGCGCACGTATACGACAGTGTGCGTGCAAGATATACTTATCACTCACATAGCAAGGCTGTGTGTGTGGGCCGATGGAGGATGAACTTAACTGTAACGTAATATACATACACATGGCAAACTAATTTCCAAACCAAACTGCCCCACCCGCCGTCACTCATTCATTCTGTTCCTTCGTGCCTTTGAAAATATTGTGAGAACGTCGACAGAGACAAACAGCGAGAGCAACACAGTGCCCGGAAGGGAAAGGAGGTTAGAAAATGGGAGGTGGGGTGGTGGGTGGTGAAGATTTGAGTGATAGGGGAATGGGGTGGTGGGTGGCTGGATGTGGGAGTGACAATGAGGGGTGGAGGGCGCGAAACTTGAGAACCCACCCTCCTTTTCCCTTGTGCCCACACGATCGAAGCAGAGATCGCGCGGGCGGACGGCCTGCCCGCGGAACACTTGCAAAGAGTGTCATTTGTTCCACTGAACACGGACGCTGTAATTCAGTAGTGCTGTGGATTTATTACCTTATCCCGATACCCCTTCGTCTTGCTCACAGACACTTTGAACAAAAGCGACACTAGGGGTGTCAGGCTTCTTGTCTCGAGGCCGCACCCTTTCAAGCAACGCACGTGGGGGCAGCACGGTGGCCTTAGATTGGTAGTGTACAGTGATATGTACAATAGCAATTTTGCAGTTCGGTCAACCGAGAGGCTTCTTCTTCAGATAGGAACTGCCAATCGAGAGGCTTCTTTTTCAGATAGAACAAGGAAAACCTCTTTCACTCTCTTCCTCTTCGTGAATCAGTGACCTGACGCATCGCCCGCCTATTTCCGAATACTTTACCATACGATTTACGGATGTGCAGTCTCTTTCCTCCTCGCTGTCTGTATTTTGTGTGTGATTTTTCAAGTGGTCAGGGCGTCCAACTTTTCTATGACTACATAATTCTCATGATTATAGGGTGCCCCCCACCCTACCCCATGGGGATGTATGCTGGGGGGGTTCTTTCAGTATAAAAAGTATTCACCACCTTTAGGAAATCTGCGCTAGAAATTTCCTCTTTTCTTCCTGTCATTTTTCTTTTGCCTTGCTGATCCATTCACCTTTAAGAATTCGATTCAGTCTTAAAAAATACTTCTCTTAGGGTACATATGTATTTAAGTGCATTTTTGGTTGTAGGAAAATATAAGGAAGCAAGTTTAGGTAAAAATTTAAGGCCTGTGTATGTGTGTTTTAGTGTCCTTAGTGTGTTTACATTTGTATTCAGGTATATCTGTCAAATCCCTGTGGTTATTTCCTTCGATTATATATGCATGAATGCATCAATATGTGTAATTTTCTCCCCCCCCCCCTTGTTGAAGTATGTTTTAAAACGGGTTTATCCACACAGAACGTCCCAAAACTTAGCCTACATCATACACGATTCAGTCCACAATCTACAAAACATTATACTGTTATTGTCATTGTTATTGTTGTCTGAAGCCAGCAAGGCAGAAAATGATAGGAAGAAATGACAGAAAGCAAAAAGAAGCAAGGCAGAAACAAAGCGTGACAAGAAGTGACAGAAAACAGAAAAGAAAAAATTTCTAAATGTTTCCAGAAAAAAGCTCTTGGCATCCCCCCACAGGGAATGCACATACATACATTTTTTGTGTGTGCCATTGCAAAGCCACTTCTATCCCCCCCCCCCCCCCCCCCCGAATTTCTCTTCGTTTGCATAAATCAAGCCTACTTTTTGATGCATTTCAAAGTAGTATATATATATATACTACAGAATATGGACATAAACTGAAACAAAAACTGTCAAATATTTTTTTTTCATATTATACTTGACTTCAGTACTTGACTACAATCCTTTTGAGCAAGGTTCTGAATTCAAACCCATCGTCATAGCTTTAACAATAATTGCATGCAGTATTTATTGCACCAAATCTTGCTTGATAATTAAAAAAATAAAGCACTCGCACACTAGACATATATAACTGCAATCAACACACTACATACAAAATTCATGGCTTATTGTAAAAATTTTAGCATGCAATGCATTCGTTTGTAATAAAAGGGAAAAAAAGAGATATGTGCACATACACATGTATTTTATACAAAGTAACATACATTTTTTTTTTTGACACGACACTTGTATAGACTATATAAAAAAATATTGTGTACATGGAAAAACATCAAAGGACATTTTGCACAAACCTTCCCCTACTTGATGGCCTCCTTCCTCTCCTCTCCTACCCCACCCGCACACACCCTCCTTTCTCTCCCCACAAGACTAATCGCCAGGCACTGTGGCTCTTCCCCTCACCCCCACACACAACCCTCCGCTTTCTCCTTGACTGGCAGGCACGTTGAACTCATCAACTCACCGTTCTTCTAAACACCCCCTCCCCCAGCTTCCCCCCCCCCCCGCACTAATCTTCTATCCCCGGCCCAATCCCCCTTCCTTACACATACACACGAGAGAACGAGAGAGAGAGAGGGAAGAGAGGGAGAGAGGGAGGGAGGGAGGGAGAGAGCGAGAGAGAGAAGAAAATGGACGGGAGGGAAGGGGGTAGGTGAACGGATAAAGACTTCTAGGTGAACGCGTAGAGACTTCGTGGGGAAAAGAGAAAGGAATGGCAGAGGGGAAGGGAGGGGGGTTGCATGAGGAGAGAGGAGGTGGTGGGATGGCGGAAAGCGTACTAGAACTCTAACAAGAAGACAAGAGGGTAGGTAGTAGACACAGAGAGAGAGAGAGAGAGGAGAATGCAGGAAGGGAGGTCTTCTTATGCCGTGCAGGTGGTAGGTGTTTACAAAAGCAGCACCTCCCCTGGTGCCAGCTCCCAGCGCCCGCGTTCATCAATTTCGCATGCAAATGTTGCTGGGAGGCTCACAAAGAAAACCAGGCCCCCTGTTTCCACTTCGACTCTCAACTGTGTATGCATGCACAGACTGGAGAGAGAAAGGACTGAGGAGAAAAGCCAAACAAACAACACCAGCCCCCCCCCCCCCCCCAGTTCTGAACCAGAAACTTCGGAAGTGGCCAGGAGGGGGTGGTGGAGAACGGGGCGGACGGGGGTTTAAAAAGAAAAAAATAGGGTGCACCGAATGTGGGGTTAAAAGAGCGAGAGAGAGAGAGAGAGAGGGTTGGGGGTGCAAAAGGGAATTTTAACTCCGTGCACCTAATACGGAGTAAAAGAAAAAAAAAAAAGAGAGAGAGAGAGAGAGAGAAGGCGGGGTGGGTGGGAGGAGGGGGTTCCAACCGTATGCACCGAATAAGAGTTAAAAGAAGATGGAAAAAAGAAGAGGAAAAAAAAAACCTCCACAGTGAAAACAGATTGAAGAACAGGATCTAAGGAGAGCCAAGAAAGAAAGAGAGAGCAAAAAGGGGTAAAAAAAAATATAAAAAAGAGAGAGAGAGAGCGAAAAAGAGGCAGACAAGTGAAAAGAGTGAAACAAGAAGAGAGGAGAAAAGTAACGACAAAAAGAGAGGCCAAAAATGAGACAAGAAAAAAAAATTTTTTTTTAAAAAGGGTGAAAAAAGAAAAAGTGAACTAAAAAGAGACAAGAGAACAAAAATGAGACAAACAGAAAGGAGCGACAAAGAGACGTATAAAAAGAGAGTAATTATGAGACAACAAAGAGAAAAGGGTGAAAACTGACGAGAGAAGTAGGGGAAGAAAGAGCCAAGAAAAAGAAGTCGGTGGGAGGGGGGGGGGGGGGGGGGGGGCAGGAAGAAAATTAAAAATTAAGCGAAAAAGAGACGAGATCAGGGCTGGGAAGAAAAGAGAGAGAGTGAGTGGGAAGAGAGAGGGGAAGGGAGGGAGGGAGAGAAAGAGAGGGAGGGGTGGAGGAAGAGAGAGAGAGAGAGAGAGTTAATGTTTCATTTGAATACAATAGACGTTTTAAAATTTTGCACAAAAAAAAGCTAACTAGATGTTTTAAAATGCGACAGATGCCAACTTACACAGGTCTAACATGAATGTGCGTGTTAAATTAAGAGACCAATCACTGACAAAAAGTCTGGAACCGCTGGACTTTGTTCTTCAAGAGATTCACCACGCTCGGACAATTTCACACGCACTCCACCTAAATCTGCTACCAGCTACCTACCTAGAATGGGATACAATACGAAACACTGGCAGTTCTGATAGTCAGCGAATACTATATAGCTAATTTTATGATTCAAGGTGGGGGACTGAGCTGTTAGGAACAAAAACTTAACCTTTTCACTCCCTCACCCTATCCACCAGCTTCCTGCTTCACTCCCTCACCCTATCCATCAGCTTCCTCCAGGAAGCTGGTAGGACATGAGAGATTGAAAGGGTTTTGTTCTTCGTTTTGCTGTCACGGTTGACAATGCCGGATGATGGCGAATGGGGGGGGGGGGGGGGGGGGGGTGACGGATTCAAACGGTTATTAAAAGCCCATGCTTCTATCGAAAAAGCCAGCCTGACAATGAACGAGCCAACTTGGGCAGCCACAGTCTGGCGTGACGAGTCCCTAAGGCCTCTCTGAATTGATGAGCACACCCCCCCCCCCCTCTATACTTCTGCAGATAGTCATACTGTTGAAGCTGCAGGAAAAAAAAAAAAAATTGCGCAATTCAACAATTTGTCTTCACTCGCTCATCTCCCCTCAAATGAAAAGAACTCTCAAGGGACGAGAAAAGTAGTATGTATACATGCTGCGAAAAATTAAACTTGATTCAAAACGCCTCCAAGGCTTAATTAAAATGAGTCTAGAAAGTGTGTGTGTGCGTGTGTGTGTGTGTGCGCGCGCGCGCGCACGCGCGTGCTTCCGTGCACGCATACGCATGCATGCGCTGCACATGTGCGTGTGTGTGTGAATCTGTATGTGAGACAGAAGGGTAAGTAATAAACAGTTAATCCAATCAGAACATACCACTCACTGTGAGTGCGACTCAGCAAGAATAAAATTTGCAATGAGTGCACCGCGTCCTTCTGATCCACACTGATAAAAAATATACATGAATTATATAATGCACCTACGAGTGAGTAACAGTGCTGTAGGCGCTTACAATTCTACAATGCAAATTTAAATAAATGGCATACACATGTCATTGTCACACACTCACTAGATTTTTACCCTTTGACGTCATCCACACACACTCTCAATAACATCCAACACGCACACACTAAACAGGATGGAGACAGGGTCAGTATGAACAATTATTTAAACAGGGTTCACGGAAAGATGGGTTTTACGTTGGGTCTTGGAAGAAGAGAAAGCATGAGGGCATTTCCGAGACCAAAGGGGCAGATTATTCCACAAAACGGTCTAAACGGGCAAATGATCAGAAAGCATGATCATCATATCATCATCGTCGTAAATGCAAACAGATCAAGATGTGTGCTTCAATTATAAAAACAATACCATACATATACTACCACTACTACTACTACTAATATCACTGCACACAGACCAAGTTACCCTTTAGTTATCAAAACTAGATCTATATCGTATATTAATTACAATGTATAATAAACAAATCAGAATTAGAAAATCAAACAATTAACCTCCATTATTCCATCATCACTAGGTATTTTTTAACCAAGATATACCGCAGAGTACATACATACACAAGCTCAAAAAGGAAGGAGGCGGAGAGCCACACACACACATACACACACACAAGAGTGGAAAAGCACGGCAAAACTAACTGAACAATCAAGTTCCACTTCTTTCTCCCATCCCCTCGCTC
>JAPXFY010000016.1:15204813-15247313 GCA_030674185.1 Monoplex corrugatus | reverse complement strand
TATTGAATTACCATTGCCTGCTCCCTCAGCTAATCTGCAAGATTGTGGCCACACAAATCCATCCTGCCTATCTGATGAAGTGGCCGTCTCATCTCTTCCTACACTAGCTACGTGCGCCCCTTCCTCCCCTACTCCATCTACCCTGCCCTCAGGCTGTACAAACACTGGACTGGCTCTTTCCCCCCCGTTCTTCTATGATTTGTATTTGAGTTTTCTTTCACTGTAAATTACAAATAATGTTAGTGTGTGTTCTTTCACATGCCAACATTATGGAGCTACCTTGGTTACTGCCTGTACTGAGTACATAAAACAGTTGTAGTGAATACAATGAAAACAAAACGTATACGTGAAATAATGTCATAACCGTGTGTTACCATGCCATATGTAGCATGTTCTACATTGCCCATGTGTTTGTTTTTCTCACTCCATCAGTTCATGATCCTGTATGATAGCGTTTCAATCATTTTCATTATAATTTTGTGATGCTAATCAAAAAAACGTGATAAAAAATATTTTAAAATGTCAACCAACCAATCATCCACCATATCTGATTCCCAACACTTCTGCACCAACTCCAACTCCCCCTCAAAAAATAAAAACCACACACACAAAACTCACATGCACAGTCACATCGGCAAATTTAATAATATACACACATACAGAGAAACATGTACACAAACAAACATGTACACATAAAAACACACACATACGCATGCCAGCCACAAAAGACATCCCTGCCCCCCCACCCCACACCCCAAACAAAAATATCCTGAAACAATAAAACCACTCAAACAAAAAAGCTAACATTTAACACCAACGAACCACACACAGAATAAAAAAAAATAAAAAAATGAACATTCAGTACAAAAACTACGAAAACATTCAGCCAATAATTCTTCTACCTTGTATCACAGTAAATGGAACAAATCCCACATTTTCCCAAATTTCATTACTCACCAAAAGAGGCATCCGGAGGATAGAAGCCATGACTTAACACGTGTGTATGGTGATGTGTATGAAGATGACGCTGGGTAGGTGGCGAACTCCGCTGTTTATCCCCTGAGCTCAAAGCAGAGATGCCACTAGTACTCCGGGGCTCTCCATCTCCAGGTTTGGAGGGTGCTGGAGAGGCGCTGCCAGGTCGAGGACGTGATTTTTCTGCATGGGCCAGTTCGTGCATCTTGTGCATGGAGAGGCTGTAACAATGGGGCTGAGACGGGGAGCTCTCTGAGCCCCCCTTCCCACCCTCCTCACTGACAGGCGGAGGTCCTGACGGTTTAGGGTTATCCCCTTTGCTAATCTCCTTCTCAGCATCCATGGGAGGCGGAGGTCCCATACGGTATCCCAGCTGAGACGGGTGGATATATGCTGCAGGGGGACCTGCTGCGGTGTAGCCAATCATATGAGGGCTCATTTGACGGTAAACAGGATGCGCAGGATCCATCTGCATGGGTCCATAATGTGACGGGATTTGTGAGGGTATCATTGGGAAGGTGTAAGAGGCATACTGTCCAGGAGGAGGCGGATTGATGGATGCAGACACCGAGCTAGGAACATGTATTCCCAAACCAGGCTGATCTGGAGGTTTAGATTTGGGGACCTCTGTGTGAACACCCCTACTCTTATCACCACCCAACTTTTTGTCCTCACTGCTTTTGGAATCAGAAGGTCTAGACGAGTCTTTCATGCGGCTATTTTCAATTGGTTCTTTCTTGATATCTTCTGCTTTCATTCCACCAATTGTATTGCCCCCATGGCGGGCTGGATCTATGGATAACAAACCAGATGAAACGCTGTGTTTCAATTCTTGAGGCTTCCCGTGCATCTCCAATTTACGTTTTTCCACAGAACGCTGCTGCTCAATCTGCTTCTGCTGGAAGTATAACATGCGTCTGTCATCCTGTTTCTGTCGGTTCAAATCCATTTCTTGACGACCTCGATCCATCTGAGACTTGAGCTCAATGTTCTCTTTGATAATCTGGTGATTTTCATTTTGTTTTTCCCTGAGTGTTTGCTGCTCTCTGGACTCTTTGTCATCAGAACATTCACTTAACGATTTATTGTCATGCATTCTATCTGCTGGAGTACCATGAGGGCCATACATGGGTTGGGGTAGTTTCTGAACACCACTAGGACCAGCTTCTGGAGTGGAACTAAGCCGATCTGCTGAAGGAGGCCGCGATGCATGCTGCTTACGTGTAGGGGTCTCCGGGGGTTCTGGTCTTTTGGTGGCAAGACCTTGTTGTTCCTGAAGTCTCTTCTGTTCTTGAGAAATTCGTTCCACTATCTGACGGTAGTGGGGGTCTTGCTGACTCAAGATACACTGCGCATATGGCTCTAACATGCCATATGCAATAAGGTAATGAGACTGAGAATGTGGGGCATCATTCGGATCTGGGCATAAACCTGCAATAGTTTCTGCTGCCACTCTATTTGCTGCTGCTGCTGGTGGAATATCTGTTGTTGTTGCTGGTGTTGCTGTTGTTGCTGTTGCTGTTGTTGTTGTTGTTGTTGTTGTTTGTTGTTGTTGCTGCTGCTGCTGCTGCTGCTGCTGTTGCTGTTGGGAGGGAAGTTGTTGGGGAGGATGCCCATGAAGTTCAGACTTACTGCCTGAAGAGCTTTTGGAAGAAGCATCTTTGTTTTCCGTCTGTCTTTCATCAGAAAGTTTTAACGATTCACTGCTTGAAGTCACAGGACGACCCTGACCCTCTTCAGGCTGGCTACTATCTGAGTCTTTATGAGATGGAGGTTTGTTGGAGTTGGGTGAAGCATGTGGAGATAAAAATGATGACGGTCGATTGTAGAAAAACATTCCCCCAAATGGTGATGAGGCAACTGTATTCCCATCTCCTTGAGGTGCATTATTCGCATTATCATCTTTCTTCGTGGCAATGTCTCGGTCTTTTTTGGGACTCTCCTGTTGCTGAGGTGAGGATGAGTCATTGGCATCCGAGATATCCGAGTATGCAGGACTCTGCACATCATCGTTGACAGGCGTTTTATGGTCACCAGCATTCACATGAAGGGGAGAGTTGACTTTGAGCAAACCAGGAGGCTGCACAGATCTCAGCTGGTCTGCAGAGTTTTTTCCAATTGGAGGACCAGTAGCCGATGGCTGACTTGTTCCTATGGAGGATGCAGAAGGGCGTGGTGAGTCCACAGGTTTGGAAACCTCTATGCTAGGAATACTGTCAGTAATGCGAGAACCACCATCTATGGGGCGACACACAGGTGGGGAGGTTACTGACTTGATTACAGCAGGGCGATCACATCTACTCATGTCTTCTTTGCTTACTTTACTGAGAGAAGATGCTCCTCCCATTTGACCCTGAACACCCTCTTTTTCTTTCTTCTTCTTGGATTTACGTTTTTCTTTCAAATCTGCCAGAGCAGGGTTGACACTGGAGTATTCACCCATGATAGTAGGTTTGGGTTGAATCATTTTCAGACCTTGTGAGACTGGCGGGTGCACAGAGGAGGCACCCAACCCTGGATTGTTCATACCAGTTGAGGCCATGGCCATGGGAGTTGGAGCGGGGACAATCGGTCTTGCTGCCAGTTTGTTCTTGGATTTGTCCATCTTTTCCTTACTGTCTAATGAACTGAGAGGAGTGACCATGATGGGGATGGAAGCTGTAGTGGAAGCTACGGAAGCTGGAGGAATAGCGATGACGGAGCCTGTACTGTGTTGTTGGAGGTCATAACAGACAAACCACCCAGACCAGCAATCGGATGTACCTGACCAGACACAACTGCCGTTTTTGAGACGGCCATATTGACCGACATACTGGGGCTACCGTCCTTCTTCTTGGAACTGAACGTGATTGATGCCACAGTACCTGATGGCATTGAGGTTGGCGCATTCACCATAGTGGGTGTTACAGAGTTGCAAACATTTGTGCTACACTCGACACTCTTAGCTGTGGATGCTTCACTTCTGGCTGGTTTGTCTCCAGGTTGAGGATTCACACGACTTGCGAATGCTTTCAATGGAATGTTATCCTCCACTGCGGAGCAATCTTTTTCTAAGGATTGTTCTCTTTGTTTTTCTCTCTGAAGTCGCTGCTCTTTGGCTTTGGCACGCTCCGCTCTTTCAGACATTTGCTGGTCCTTTTTATTTGCATCCCTAGAATCAAAGTTCTTCCTGGGATCTCGTGAGTCGGTTTCCATAATTTCATCGTCATCTTCCTTTTCCTCATCAGCAGCCGACGCCGGCTGTTGATGAGCATGTGTCTGGTGATACCTAAGTCCATTTATATGCTTGTACTTTTTCTTGCAGTTTGGTTCTGGACACTCGATTGTTGCAGGGGGTGGGCTTTCTGTACCCGATGCCCCACCCCGAGAACATGAGCGGCTTCGCTTGCTACCGCTAGGTCCATTTCCTTTCTCTCCCTTGTTAGAATCGGATTCGTCATTGTTGCGTGCTTTCCTTTTTAATGCAGAACTGTCGGGACGTGCAGGACTGGCAGGAGCTGGGAAATTGTTGTTACTCCCACGACGAGTTTTGCGCAGTTTGCGACCTTCTGCGATGGAACGATCGCTGGAAGGAGTTCCTGCTGCTGCCCTTCCCCGCTTTCCTCGTCCTTTTGGCGTTCTTGTCTCAAAGTCACTGACTGGTGAATCACAGTTTGGTCTGCAACACATTCATCACAAGGAAGCATAAGTTACACATAACAAACTTTGTGTATCCAAAAGCAGGTACACATGCATGGGGAGTGGGTGCGGAATGTGACCAGAAACCAAACTCTGCACAGAAGTAATTATAAAGTGCGTTTCAATGCAGTAAATACCAGTCTTTCCAATGAGACAAGTCCAGATCCTGTACATGCAGCATGCATTTAGCAAAATCCCACACATACATATGATAGACGCACAGCAACAAAGAAAATATATCTGGCAAAATCTCATAAACAAAAGTAATTCAAACAATGTTTAACATACTAAGCAACAATGAATGCACAGACAGATAACAAAAAAGTAAACAGTATGTAGCACTTTGCGATGGTAGTATATTGTCCCTGTATAGAAAACTGCAGCAATAAAAGCCGCATTGTTTTGAGCACTGTTCATTTGTTTGTTTGTTTGTTGTTGGTTTTTTTTTGGTCTATCACAAATCTTTCTTCACATCGTCACAAATGGAAACACCTGTTTCCAATCTCTGTGATTGTTACAAAGTAAAACCCTTCTTCATATCTTTGTGCATCCTTGTTTAACTTATTAAACACTATTAGATCCACTGTGACTTGAAATTAAACTATGCACAGTGCAAAAATTCAACTGATGCATGTGCATTATTACACTTTAAAACTTGACAGATACAGATGTCATGACAACTTTCAGGAACAGCTCCAGAGAAACAATCGTATCTGCACATGTTTTAGAAATAAAACAGCTAAATGTCATCAGGCATGATACGTGCCAGTTCTTTGACGGAATGGCTGTTAACGCAAATAGATTCAAATGATTATCAATAAAACACATCACGTCTACTTCATCTTTACTGCAACGACTTAGGTGCGTGCTAGAGCAATTATTCATACAGCAAAGAATTCAATTAGAAAATAATTCTTTTATAATCCAACTTCCACAAAAATTCAACTGATTTGATTCAATTTCCTGGGAGTTTTATGTCAAATGAATACAAACAAAACTGCCTTAGCAGGAAACTGACTTAAAGAGTAAAAGTATCTTATTACTACCGAAAGGACAGGAGGAAACTTATGTCCCATTGTACCTGCCTTACAGCTACAGCGAAAAAAGTTGTAGTAAAACGAGTTGTGATTATGACATAACTGACTTATGCAAATGGTTCATACGCATTGCAAATGCATGAGAGACAAAGGCAGTCATAACAAACGAGGCAGACTGAGGGCGATGCAGAAAGAGAGAGAGAGGGGGGGGGGGGAGGAGGAGGAGCAGTAGTAGTAGTAGCAGCAGTAGTCATTACTGTAAGCTCGGAAAACCCTAATTCGAGACCAAATCGTTAAAAACACGCACGCACACACATCCTCCAAATAAACAAAACAAACGAAGAAACATGAGAGGGGGGGGGGGGGGAACCAGAAGACTATATAGCAGCAGCTGCCAGTTCATCCATCACCCGGAATACGCCACCTCCAACCCAACTCACCTACTCCCCTCCCTTGCTTTTTTCTGCACCAGTCTCTCACCGGGCACTTTGAAGCATGCCGCGGGATGCAATACAATACGAGGGAGGGGGACGGGGGACGGGGAGGTTTATGGCAAAACTATACAGCTCTTTTATTCTCCCTCGTGGCTTCAGCCGGGTGATAAAAATAATGAATCTGTCAACGCACTCGAGCAGCAGAGAGGGGAAAAAAATTCACATGCTTGTTGTCAGTCAGTCAACCTGCGTTGATTCAGTGAGTTGCTGAGGTTTTTGAATTATTTATTTTATGCAAGTGCGGGCGGTTGAATTATTAAAGCAATCTCACAAAACAACAACGAAACAAACAGGATTACAAGACAGTCAAGCCATGCCAGAGCTGGCAGTAAAACGAGTAGTGTAGAGGTCACATCACCTGCCTTGGCCATGAGAATCCTAAGTTCGAATCACGGATCAGATAGGGATTTTTCTACTTTGCTCCACCAAATCTTAAATGGTGTGGCCTAGGTGCTAATCTTTCGAATGGAACGATAAACTGGAATGGAAGGAGAAGCTGAGGCCTTGCGTGCAGCACGCACCCAATGCACAACGCACGTTAATAATGACTTCACAGCCACAAAGAAGTCCCCAGCAAAATTCCGTGGAAAAAAAATCAACATTTTCAGTAGTGAACAGAAATTCATGTATACAGGAAAAATAACCTCTGGGTGGCACTCCACTGCAGCTCTCTCTCTCTCCACAGGGATACGAGTCAGCAGTGTACATGTATGGTAAACCCACCGTGACAAAAACAAACAAACAAACTGAAAGACTTTACAACAACGTACTCTGCATTAACATGGCAAGTGTGTAAAACAACAAATCCACATTTCGTCGGAGGTGGGTGAGAGTGAGATAGGCTGGGTGGGGATATGGGTGGGGCCGGGACTACAATCATGAAAATCAAATACTATGAACAAAACCTTTAGGAGAAAGATCATAACTTGCCAGACGTCTCAGAAAAGCAGCAGGCAAGACTAAAAGATTGAAGAGACATGGCTAGAAAGAAACAGATCCGAGAGATGGTTGGAAAAATACCGATCAACAATTACATCACACAAAAATGGATCGTCGCAGGTTTAGCTACCCAGCTCGGTCAAAAGCCAGTCTTTCAAACGTAAACCACCAGAGCAGGCTTCAGAGTGGGCGGAAGACGACGACGGTGGCACAGAACAGATGAAGTGGACACACTTCCCCATCTACATACATCATCACATTGTGCCAGTCTTTTCAGTTTACCGAGTTATACAGGTTTCATCATCTCCCCGTGACAACTCCCAATAGAAGCGGCAGACGGAAAGAGTATATGAATTAAATTAAGAAACCGTTGTTGAAACACAATAGAAGCGGCGGACGGAAAGAGTACATTATTTAATTAAGAAACCATTGTTGAAACACAATAAAAGCGGCGGAGGGAACGAGTACATTAATCAAGAAACTGTTGTTGAAACACAAAAACGTCATAAATTTGCTAACAAATGATGGCTACCATTACAACCAAAAACCTTTTGACATCTATGACACGGTAGTCTCTCGATAAAACGTTTACATCCCTTAATGGTAACCCCGATATATTTGCCTTCACAAATCTCATCATGACTGTTGACAGTTTGTATACGATAGTTCTCACAGGAAGTACAAGTGATGGAGTACTAAAAATGATTGGAAAAAAAAAAACGCTCTCTTGATTGAACGTTAGTAGACAGCCCTCTGACTGGGCCGTTTTCATTGTTTTGACCGTCTACCGTTGCAATTTCACTTTTTAAAAAATTATTATTATTATTTCATCTCACGTTTTTTCAAGGTCACAGCGACTCTGAGAAACTACTCAATCTGGATGTTCTGTAGGCTACTGATTTTTTTTCTTTTTTTATAAAAAGGGAGACTGTTTACAATGGCCTGTCCATCTTGTTTTATGTTATAATTAACATGTGAGGGCTCACAGACTCAGATTTCGGCATGCACACAGTGACACACTGACACCCCCCTCTTCCCACGTAACAAGAGTCAACAGGGGAAGGACAGACTGAAAAGACGAAGTGGTGAAGAGAAGATGCTGCCACTGTGGCTGCGACGCACCATCCCCGGGGGAATGCAGCTCTCAAATTTCACACGCGAAATCCATTAAGGCAAGAAACAAGCACGCATAGAATCTAATACACATTCTGTATTTTAACACGAATAATTCTCTCACAGCAAAGCATTAAAACACAGTGCGTTTGTTCCTCTTTTTCACTTAAAAAAACAAAACAAAACAATTTATTACAAGTCTTTCTATGGATGGTACTTGTTTATCTAATGCAAAACGAAAATTCAGTTTTTAAGATTCCTGTCTTGTACCATTCTCTTTCAATCTTAATCTCAGATTTTGTTTGTTTGTTTCTGTTTTCATTCATTTGTTTGTTTGTTTTTAAGATATTCTAAAGAATCGTATTTAACTTTCAACGTGTTATCTTCTATGACTTTTCTTGTTTTTACTGTTTGGCTCTTCATTGGTGTCCACCATTATGGTATTTGGTTACTTCGAATCAAAGATTACCATCAGATTTTTACACAAACAATCAGTTCAATGTGGATCTCAACCCGTTCCATATCAACTAAATCTGAATTGCAACGAGTTACTCTCTGCGTGTTTGCAAAATCCCTTTCCTATTGGATTCGTAGGGAATAAAAAATATTATATATGTGTCCTTAATTCTCATGTGTATATGTGAGAGAGAGAGAGAGAGTGTGTGTGTGTGTGTGTGTGTGTGTGTGCGCGCGCGCACGTGACTTCATACCAGTTGTGTTTTCCATGAGACATTCATCTTCAGAAGAGAGCGAGATATAACTGGTCACTGAAAATGAAGACTGGCGCGCACACAACGGACAGAGCTGGAGGAATCTGGTAACCTTATGAACATAATTAATTAAAAGAGAAGGCGACCAAAAACGGTATTGTATAATACTGCAGTGTAAAACTGTATTAAGTCTTGCTTACTCTTGAATTAATTAGCAAAACTGTAGGAAAGAATAGTAGGAAACATCTAATATTACGACCTGCATATATATATATATATATATATACCAAAAGGAAAGAGACTGATCGAAATCATAACAATTAAGACACGGAAGTGTACTTGTTCCTTTGTTCACGTGCCCATATCAATAAGGAAGCAAGGAAATGGGCAAATAAATGTTGACAGATATCAAATAACACAGCTAGCTAGACAACTAGCTACATGGATAGCTAGACAGACTTACTGATTCACAGATAGACAATTTATTTGCTTACTCGTTGGCTTCCTCACTCATTCGTTTGCTTAACAATCACTTTAATGGCCCTTTTGCTTGTTTGCGCATCCGTCCATCTTGTTTGTGGTTGTTAATTATTTGTACAGGTGCTAAAAGGGGAAGAGAGGAAAGAAGCAATCAGAATGACTCACTCACTAACACATTCACTCGCTCACAGCCGTAATAGAATGATAAGAGGACTGGGAGATAAGTACACCTCCAGAGGAAAGAGAAGGGAGGAGGATGAGGAGGGAAGAGAAAACCGAGGAGGAGGAGGAAGGAAAGGAGGCGAAGAAGAGGAGGAGGAGGATGGTTGACTGATAGCAGGGGCAGAGAGACTGTTGCTCAGGAATGCCATGAATGTTTTTCCTTCACTCCCACCCAACCTTCTGTCTTCTTCTTCTCCTCACCTCACCTGCAAGCCCCTAATTTACACCACCAGTTTACCTGGCTAGCGTGGAGAGCTTTCCTTCCCTTCCATCTTACCGTCTTTTCTTTCCTCTTGAGGGATAATGTTTGTTGTGTGTGTTTTTTTCCCCCCTTCTGTAAGTCGCCCCCCCCCCCTCTCTCTGTCCGTCTCCCCTCGATCCTCCCGCATTTCAATGTATCTTACCTTTTTGGACCACAACTCTTTCTCTTTCTCTCCCCCTCTCTCTCTCAAACACACACACAAAGAACATGTACTAGTTTTTCTATATCTCATGACAAGTACAAGGGTGCAACTTAGAAATTTTTAAAAAAAAACTGAAAGGGATTCGTCAAACTGAAAAAGTTGCACCCATGCAAGTACCAGTTCTTTTCTCTCTCCCCCCCCCCCCTCACACACACACACGGAACAAATACTCGTTTTTCTATATCTGACAAAAGTAGGCCTACCTGTTTTTCTATATATATCTCTCAATCACCACCTTTGTACCTAGATAGACACCTTTCTTTCCCCACTCATAAGACCTATCTACTTACCTTTCTTCTTGAGACACAGACCTATACAATAGAACGTCGCTGGTTTGCATTTTCACACATCATCTTCATACCTAACTAACACCCCTATTTTTTTTTAAAATGTATCTAAAACAATCATAATCTACACCTTTCTTCTCAAGCCACAGACACAGTAACTTAAGTAAGCATGTTCCTTATATAAATTCATCTTCCATCTTTTTATATATATGTGTGTGTGTTAATAATACTGGTGTACTGCTTTTTGCAATTTGCTGTTTCATACTGCATTTTGAATGTCTCCATTCAGAAGGGGCTTGAAATTCATTTCCACATAGTATACAATACAATGCTGTTAGTGTAACTGCTCTCTCCCTCTCTGCTTCTATTGTCCTCTTTCATAATCTACCCTTCTTCTAAATTCATATAATTTTATGCTACATGTTGTTATATATATATATATATATATATATATATATATATATATATATCTCTGTTCCTGTGAGATTTGGTGGTTGTTGTTTGGTTTTTTTTTATTTTTATATTATATGTACAGCTGTGGGTGGACTCAAGAACTGATACCCAAGTTCAATTGCAGCCTGCAACATGAAAACCGGTCTGATAACTGATAACTGCCCCTCTTTATTTATTTATTTGATGTTTCAATCATGCTGTCATCTAAAGAGTTTCACAGACTGTCCCACCTCTTCTTCCCTTCACCATTTTATTTAGATTTCAAAGTCTTCCCCCCCCCCCCCCCCTCCTCCTATTTCAGGACCTTGCTAGTGTTCCAGGTCTTGCACTGACTCGTGGCATCTGCCACTTAACTGCTGGGAGAATAGAGTGGAGCACATATGGAACTACGTGCAATGAATCTCTCTTGAACAAACTCCAAGATCTCTCTCTCCACCTTCCCACCAATATCTTCTGCACCTTTCCTTTATAGACATGATATTGTTGCTCTCTCTCTCTCCCCCCCCCCCTCCCTCCCTCTCCTTCTCTCTGACAATCCTTATCGTTTTTACCGGAAGTTAGCACATATCCGTTACCATCCTTTACCTATCAACTTCTGTTCTTCAGTTGTTGAGCAACACTTATATATAGTACAATCTTCCTGTTACTAGCTCGCTCTCTCTCTCATTTTTACCTCAAGCTTCTTGAGCCTGGGCCAGGTACATCTTTTTGCAATATAATGTTGAACTATTGTTTCTTCTGCTAATGTGATTATGCATGTATACTGCTGGTGTGTGTGTGTATGTGTGTGTGTGTGTGTGTGTGTGTGTGTGTGTGTGTGTGTGTGTGTGTGTGTGTGTGTGTGAGCGAGTGTGTGAGTGTGTGTGTGTGTTGTGTGTGTTTGTATGTGTGTGTGTGTGCGTGTGTGTGTGTGTGTGTGTGCGTTTGTGTGTGTGTGTGTGTGAGTTTTATCTCCTTTCCCTCCTCTTTCCCAATTCCTTTCTTTTCCCCCACACTTTTTCGTCTACCTTTTCTTTCCATTCCATACAATCCCCTCTCTCTTGTCTCTTCTGTCTCTTTCTTTACCTCTCCATTTCCCCTTTTCATCTAAATATGTTGTCCAGACACTATTCTTTCCATAAATAATACCACACAGAGAGGGTATTTTACACACACACACACACTCGTCTAAAAGCACATATGTGAACAGACGTTAAAAGAAATAACGAACGAACGAACACACACACACACACACACACACACACACACACACACACACACACACAATGGGAAACATGTGCCACTCAGACAACAAGAGACCCTCTGAAAACCCAAGCCCAAGGTCTGGCTGGGTCAAGCACAAACCTTCCAATGAACTTTGCCAGGTTTGTTTTCCTTCCGGGTGGGAAAGAACAAGGGGGATGGAGGCCCAAAAAGAACAAAGAAGCAGAAAGACAGATTGGAAAAACAGGACGGGAAAAAAGAATTCTTACTACTCACGAACTCTGCTCCTCTTTTTTTTTTTTTTTTTAGGGTGGAGAGAGAGAGAGAGAGAGAGAGAGAGAGAGAGAGAGAGAGAGAAGGGGAGAGAGGAGGGAGAGGGAGGGAAGGAGATGCTTCCCCCTGAAATTTACTGATGATCTATTAATTCCAGCCTATACAGATATTTTGTGTTTTCTATTATCCCAAATTTCTTTCTTCTCATTCAGCCTGTTAACTGATCTATTATACAAAATCAGAACAGTGCCAGACCACTAAAACCAACTCCCTCACCACACCACACCAGTTCAATGCTTTCTGGAAGTCTCTCTGCATTTTCTTCCTTAAATTACTTTAGAATACAATGTAATTCTTATTGTATCAGTAACAAGATGATGTAAATGGGAATAATTGGCCCCACGTTTAGGGCATGAACCTGACCTAACCCAAACCTTATACAAGATCTGTGCTAATTACATGTTAGTGTACTATTGTTTCATTTATTTAGACTTGAAGAATATATCTTCGGCTGACCACATCCCTAACCCTTCCCATCTCTTGATACCCAACTTCATTCATCAAATCAGACTTACAAAACTTTAACAAGCAGAAGAACCATCAGAACCATCAACAATTTTCAATCTGAATGAAATAGAACCCAATACAACAGCCAGCAACTTTCATTTCCCCATAAACTTACTCATCTTGGCTGACCCAACTTCATTCATCAAATCAGATTTACAAAACTTTAACAAGCAGAAGAACCATCAACAATTTTCAATCTGAATGAAATGAGACCCAATAGAACAGCCAGCAACTTTCAATTCCCCATAAACTTGCTCATCTTGGCTGACGAGCTGTATGCAGGTGTAACTGATTGATTTGGTTCAGTTTTTACATCGACACCCACCTCAAGTGATATGGCCGACGGGGATAACCATCCCAGGGAAGTGAGGGAAGGGGATTTACCTAATCCTACACTAACACCACCAGAAAACAACAGTGATGGTAAGATGGGACAGTGAGAAGGCCAGGTTTAATGTAGCGCAACCCAGGGTTATGCAGGCGAAAGCACGGACAGGTTACTTTTATCGTCTATCTTGGTTTATATTATACAATACCAGCGCTCGAGAGCAAGCTATCTCTGACCGGCAAAGCAAAACGCTCATCCACTACGCCACCCACACCTTTACTTACTATTACTCCCGCATGCGAAGAGAAATTGAACTGCCTCGACTCGCTCGGCAAACCAGACCCTCTGCCAACATTACTGGCATTCCACAACCTGGCAAAGCTTGACTTCGAGCGACGGCCATAAAATAAACATCACAGGGCTTTTACCTTCTCCCACAATCTCCATGGTTTCCCCTTTCCTGCCCAGCACTTAAAAACACTGGAGGGGAAAAAAACTTTACTCTCTCTCCTGTCAAATAAACAAGAGAAGTAAATAAATAAAATAAACAAATCTAAAGAAAAAGCAGCCCATTCCTCCATGTCGTTACTTACAGGTGAAGAAAATATACCCACCGCCATTTTTTCACTGCTATTCTGTGACTGTGCTGGAAAGGGGAGGGAGAGTGGGGGGGAGATAGGAGGGCGGTTGGAGTGGTGGTGGTGGTGGAGGAGAGATCTTGTGCTAACCTAAAACGGTTCAAGACCTGAGAATATATATAAATCATATCGAGGGGGAGTGAAAATGGGGTTTTGCTTTCCCAACACAAGTCAGTCTCTTTCCTATTAAATTAATACCTCTTTACAAAAAACATTCCCAAAACCAAACCCAAAGTGAGAGAGAGAGAGAAGAGAGAGACGAGGAGAGAGAGAGAGAGAGAGAGAGAGAGACAGACAGACAGACAGAAGACACACAGAGAAAGCACAAAGTAGTAAGTAAAGAACATGAACAGAAAATGATGGAAGGAATACACACACACACACAGATTCAGACAATGTGTGTGTGTGTGTGTGTGTGTGTGTGTGTGTGTGTGTCCTGTGTGTGTGTGTGTGTGTGTGTGTGTGTGTCCGTTGTGTGTGAGTGTGTTAGTGCGTGCGTGCGTGAGTGTGTGTGCGTGTGCACGCACATTAAAGCACTATACATGTGTGCAAAGTTACACATGTAAACTAACATCTGCCTACTACATAATTAAAAAAGAAGTGTGCACATGCCTGATGGACAGACTGAAAAAACAAACACTTCAAAGGACTGAAGAAGGTCATACACATCTCTTTCCTTCAACAATTTTCATTGTTTAATACTAAAAAGAATGAGGCTTGAGCGAGATTTTCAGAGTTAAAGAGAGAGAGAGAGAGAGAGAGGGGGGGGGGGGAGGGGGAGGGAAGGGCAGAGCAGAGAGAATGAGACCGAAAGCAGACACATGGAGAATGAGCAGGGAGGGGGAAGCAGAGTTACTGTCAAAACCTACAATCTTGTATAAAATTCCTGAGTAAAGCTAGATCTTGTACGTAACAGGGAGGGGGAAGCAGAGTTACTGTCAAAACCTACAATCTTGTATAAAATTCCTGAGTAAAACTAGGTCTTGTGCGTAATCTACAATCATTATCTACTATCTTCTATTAACCCCATTCTTTTCCAATTCTTTATTTGACTGTATTTTCTTCTTCTAAAGTAAAGAGTACAGAGTAACTTTTGCTTTGCACTGTTCTGCAAGTCCAGTGCGGTTGCTGCATTTTTAAATTAAAACAACAACAAAACAAACAAATAAAAAAACATGACTGAGTGCAGGCAAACTCACTGCATCTAAATACAACAATCACAGCCAACTTACAACATCCTGTTACATGGGAAATCAAAACATCCTACGCAAGGAGGAAATTCATCTGCTCCTGTAAAACATACAAACGAAAACAACAATCTAACTCTGTGCAACACAGCACTGACCTGAACTATTTTCAACCTGTAGCTGGACCCCACTATTCTTACACGAACTGAACAACCCCCACCCCCTCCCCAGATAAACACACATGCATGCCCACACACAACTGGCATACAATTTCCCTACATTACTTTATGTATACACACACACACACATATATCTATATATATACATGTATTATTGTGTGTGTGTGTGTGTGTGTGTGTGTGTGTGTGTGTGTGTGTGTGTGTGTGTGCGTGTGTGTGTGTGCGTGTGTGTGTGCGTGTGTGTGTTAGATGTCCCAAACATGCTGTGGAAACATTAGGATCATATGTTTGTAATACCCATGTTCTGTGCAAATGTATGACATGTGCAAACTTGCTTAGCTAGAGCCATTTCCACCCCCATCACTCCTGCCCCCTCTTTATAAATATGTATGGTGGGATCATCACGGAAACAACACCATTACCCTCCCTCTGTCTTCTGGAGATAATTAGTCTGACTTTCATTTCCTTGTGCCAACCTTCTCTCTCTCTCTCTGTGTGTGTGTGTGTGTGTGTGTGTGTGTGTGGTGTGTGTGTGTGTGTGTGTGTGTGTGTGTGTGTGTTTGTGTGGTGTGTGTGTGTGTGTGTGTGTTCGCGCGCACGTTTTCTCAAGAGCTTAGTCTTCACTTTCTTCGCGTCAATTCTTACACGTGTTCCTACACTTCTTGTTGTCCCCTCCCTCAAATGTAAGAGCTCTCCCTTTCTCTCTCCCTCCCTCCTCGTCAGTTGTTTGACGAGTTCTTGGCGGAAAAATTCACCAGGTATACTAATAGTATCATGATTAGACTTGCATATCACTTATTTGTATCATTTGACATTACTGTGGAAAAATTTCATCTTTTTCTATTTGGAAATGATTGTTCTTTAAATAAAGTTCTCACATTCATTCATCCTTCCATTTTCTCTTAGTCCATGGGTTAAAAAAAAAACAACACATTCACCTTTCCATTTTCTCTTAGTCCATGGGTTAAAAACCAGAGTTGCTAACAAACAAACACCATTTTCTCTTAGTCCATGGGTTAAAAACCAGAGTTGCTAATAAACAAACAAAAACCCGTACATTCTCTGTTGTCTGGCGGGTTCCGACTTTTCATCACTCCTCCACCCTCCGCCATTCTCGTCTCTGAATTGTTACGTGGTTTCAATATCCCCCCCCCCTCCCCCCGTCTCTTTTTCCCTCCTTTGGTGGGGTTACAGATCCTACCGTCCATAATGTAGACTCCTCGTCTACTTCCAATCTTTCTCTTTCTCGTGTTATTTGACAGGTTTTATCCCACCCACCCCCCCTCCCTAAAATCTTTCCCTCCATACTCATAATCTTTTGCTACACTCACACACACACTAAACCTACATCCAAGTACAGAACCACCTCACCCCCACCCCCACATACGACCCCCTCCTCTCCACACTCGCACAGACACATACACACACTGTATACACACACCCTAAACTAGTCTCAGGTTTGTTTGGTGGCGGGTTTATATGCCGAGGCTGGCACGGAGCCAGTCTTTCGGCTTAGGGAGCGGGTGTGGGTGGTGGCAGAGTAGGGGTGATGGTAGTGGTGGCAGGGGGAGGGGGGACGATGGCAGTAGAGTGGTGGTGACGGTAGTGGCTGTAATCTTCCCAGAGGGCGGTTTTGTGGTGTTGTATCCGAGTTTTTTGCTCTGCTAGTCGGCCTCGTTAATGGCTTTTGTATACTTCTTTGCCTCGGCACCCCCACCCAAGCCACTACCACCAACCCCCTCTCCCCTTCTCTCTCTTCCCGCTACCCACCACCCACCCACCCCTCCAGCCATCGCCATTCCGGCAAAATGTCAAACGCGCAGTTAACGAGTTTGTAACGTAAGACCAACTGGAGAAGAAGAAGAAGAAAGAAAAATAGAAGCAGCTTAGATCATACTAGTAAGACATGAAACGAGCCAATAAACAATTTTTTTAACCATTTGGCATATCCTCCACTTTTTATATTGCGATATTAAGTTACTTTTTCCCCCCCTTTTCTTTACCTTTCCAAATCCTGTGTACGTATCAGTTACGACAACCCGACAGACTGACGGGCAGGCAGCGAGTGCAGGCAACGAGTGCAAATTAAAACCGTAAACGTGTTCACTTCTTTCTAGATTGTTTTCGTACATCTGACTTATCATTATGTGTGTCTAGATTGTTTTCGTGAGTGGACGTCCAGGTACGTTTCTCATACCTCTATATTTTCTGCCAGATAAAGTTTACGTTGATACCAAGATTCTTTTTTGTTGGGTTTGCTTTCTGGTAGCCAACTCTCTCTCTCTCAGCTGTGTGTGCGTGCGTGCGTGCGTGCGTGCGTGTGTGCGTGTGTGTGTGTGTGTGTGTGTTATAGTGGCCCTCAACTCTTATTCTGTGTTTATGTATTCAATAAATATTTAAAATTAAAACTGACTGATAATTTCTCAAGAATTCTCTGGATTAAACGGTTCACTACCATTGTTACACCTCTTTAGATGGGCTGGAAAACATCAGAACAGTGCAATCATGATGTGTAACAGAGTGGGTCACCACTTTGTAACCCCTTTTGCTGCTAATGTAATCTGTTCAGTTCTCAATCTAATAAAAATCACAATAACAGTATTCAGGCATGTTTCATTTACCAGATTTAGATATGACCCAATAACATGTCTGATCAAAACGACTAAATCAGAATTCAAATATTATGTTTCAATTTACCAGGTTTAAATAATCATCCAATTGAATGTCACAACTAAAACCAAACCAAACACAACAATCTGTAAAAGTTACAACACAAACAAGCAAGTGAAACAAACTAGGCAGCTGAATACAAATAATAGCCAGACTATTATATGTCTATTGGAATTTGCAGCAAATCATACATCTTGACAACAATCTGAACAACAACATATATTTTTTACTGTATAGCTTTCAACTCGGAAAAGTTTCAGAACTACACACATCTGTATCATATGTTCCGTAAACAAAAAGTGTGTGACAGATTGAAAAAAACTGTACGAGGCTTGCACAAGACCTCTGAACGCACATATATGCAAGTATGTTTACTAAACCTTGTGGCTGTCTATCACAACCCACACCTGCCTGACAAATTCATACAAGTGCCTGCACACATGCACACACACACACACACTCAAAACACAATGTATGCAAACAATTACATACAAGTGGATGACCTAGATAGTCCCTACAGGCTATGGGAAGAAAGCCATGAAAGCGAAACACATCATCACGAGGAAATAAAAAGCCATCCTAAGAAAGGAAGAAGACAAAATGAGGAAATCTGGGGAGGAAAAGACTACGGAAGAAAGAGAACACTAAAGAACGAAAACTTCACACACACACACACATACACAAAACATCTCCTAACTGAACAATCCCCACTGTAGTAGACCTATTAATCACAAATTTCACTCTCCACAACAGATAACTTTTTATAGCGCTCCTGTTCCTCCTCCCTCCTTCCCACACACACACACACTCTCTCTCAATCAAGCTGAGGTCCACATAAGAGTATTGATTTCTTCAATCTTCTCTCTGCCTTCCCTTCCTCTTCCAGCCTTCATCAACCTCACCACCACCATCCCCTCCCTCCACCTTATCCTAACCCTTCTCCCTGTTGCAAACTCGCTCTCTTTTCCAGTTTATCCAGCATGCGCTGTAGTTTCTCTCCAGTGACTGTCCTGTGTATTGCTTGCATGCATTGCGTTCTCTCTCTCTCTCTCTTGGTTTAAATGCGCACGCACGCACGCACGCGCACACACTCGCTTTCACTCCCCACCTCTGTTCTCTCTCTCTCTCCCATTTGTGTTCTATTACAAATGCCTATAGCAGCGCTGGGATTCTATCAGAACTGCAGCACTGCTTGCATGCAATGCCCACAGGCGTGCAGCTTTCCCTTTCCTCATGCCATTTCCAGGCTCTCAATAATGCTGCCAAGCTCCCCGTGCTTTTCTGGGGATGCACATTAAATTGCTTGACCCCTCCGCCACTCCACCCCCCATTCACACACACACACACACACACAGTCTCTCTCTTTGCAGCCTCTCTCTTTCCCTCCCTTATCAGGTTTGTTTGTACGCCTGGTTCTCTCTCTTGTGCACTGCTCGCATGTACTTATTGGCCAAAGGCATGCACGACTCTCTCTCTTTCTCGCTCTCTCCCCCCCCCCCCTCTCTCTCCTCTTCATTTTCTGTTGTTATGTCTCTGTACCCGCGCTAGGTTTTCTAAAGTCTAGTGCAATGCTTGCCTGCGATGCCCACAGGCGTGCAGCTTTTGCTTTCTCCTGCCATTTCCATGCTCTCGCTAATGCTGCCAAGCTCTCAGTACTTTTCTGGGGATGCACATCAAATTGCAGGCAGCTCTTGCTTCAACCCCCCCCCCCCCCCACTCCCCTTTCTCCAAACCAATCCCTTCAACTACTTCCACCCCCACCCCGTCTCTTTTGAACTCCCTCCTTTCACAAACTATTTACATCAGTCGCTTTCCTTTTCAAAAGAGGGACTTCACCTTCTTCCTTGCAAACCTCCTTTCCCTCAATCCCTCCCCAAACCTTCTTTCCGTCAATCCTCCCCCCCCCCCCCCTTTACAATTTAAAAACTCGGCAACTCCCACTTCAATCTCCCCCCATCCACCCCACCCCCCTTATTCTTTTGCACGTTTTTCTTTCTCTCCTTCCTCATTTCTCTGCTAGCCTGAAAATATTTTCTCTGAGGGCCTTTTGTTTGGTTGGTTTTGTTTTTTTAACCCCGCAATTTTGTTGCAGCGGGTATCACCCTGGATAGTGGATGGGCCTAGAATACATCACAACCACCACTACCACACCCTCCCTGGTATAAGCAGTGTAGTTTGTGTAATGCAGTGATAGGCCAACTTTATGGCACAAGTCTGGAGTGCTATTTTTCTGTCTGTAATTTAGCTCGCAAACTATTCTGTATAATCTGCATGTCACATCATATATGAGGTATAACACTTGCTGTAACACTTTTCAAAACAATATGCTTGGTTTACTACTGCAGAATCATATCCTGGTACTGGGGCTGTGCATGCTATGTATTATGCTTGCTTGTATGTAATAATATATGTAATATATACTACAGCCATCATACAAAATCTAGATCTCATTACCAAGGACATAATGTGATGGTGCACAATCAAGCTCTCTGTTCATGTCACAGTGCGATAGCGAGTGTGCGTTTCCTATCCACTTGAACTGACCTCACTTCTCATCGCTACATGTACCACCAACACATCTGTAATACTTAAGCCTTTGACTCCCGCACCCTGTCCACCAGCATCCTCCATTGTCAAACCATGTTGGCAAACCATAAGCTTAACCCTGTCATTCCCTCGCCCCATCCATCAGTTCCTAGAGGAAGCTGGTGGATAGGGTGAGGGAATCAAAGGGTGCAGTTTTTGTAGTAACAAGATGCAGGAATCAAAGATTAAGCCATGACTTAGTGTCCAACTATTCATTTTTAATTAAAGTCATGTTACTGTTTCTTTCATACTGTGCATTGCGTCTTGTCATGTACTGTGTGAGTGCATGTGCGCGCGCACACACACGAGTGAGAGTAAAACAGTGAGTGGGTTAACATGTGTATATGATGCATGTGGGCGTTTTTTTGTGACGGTGCACGTTTGACTGTGTGTGTAAACGAGTGAGACCAAGTGCGCATGCACACGCTGCTCTGCATCCTCCCGCATGCCCAATCACACTTAAAGATATGTAAAAGTGTATACAATATTTCTTTTCAATGGAAACTTCATTGAGCAGCCAAATGTGATGTTCAAATGGCAAACAATGTTAGCAATGTACACACACACACACACACACACACACACACACACACACACACACACACACACACACAAGCTAAAATAAAAATCACCATGGACAACAGAAAAAGCAACTCACCTTGGTGGTGCCCATTCATTCTTGGTGGCATCAAGCAATGTACCGACATATGTTTTGTCTCGCCATGTCACATTGACCACCAACAAACCTGAAAAAAAGTTGGAATCTGCCTTAACTGTAATAACAACTTGAATACCCATATCATGCATAAATCATATATATGTATTCACATCAACTGATCAGATCTTAATTGAAAACTATTCAACCCAGCTATGTCCAACACAACTGATAACATGATCTGCAACAGTATTTACGTATACTAATTACTATAACTTGACTTACTTCTGAACACCATAATCGTTCATGATAATGAACCGACATAAAGAAAAATGATAAATAAACCTCCGGCAGACCTACACATTATTAGAGTCATTTTGAAGTGTGACAGTCTTCCGACACATAAAAATTGTGCACAACACTTGATAATATCAGTTAATATCACACTGGATGAATGCAGTATCAAACAACACAAGCCTATTATTACTAATAGTATTAACTAGAAACCATCTTATACAAGAACCTAAACCAATATTGATAAATAAATAAGGGTAGAGAGTGACAGATGTTGTACCTGCAGACACAATAGAACGCATAAGAATGACTAAGCAACAAGTTTTAACCTCTAGTTCTTCTAAAGGTAGTGGACAGACATAGATACACACAAAATTCAAACACACACTATAGGAAACAAAACATTAAGAGACTGTCAAACATAATACTATCAATAGTGTAAAAATGGTACACACTTTTGAGTCTGACCTGTCAAACATAATACTGTTATTGTATTAATAGTGTAAGAATGGTACAGGCACACTCTTTGATCTGTCAATAAATGAACGTATCAAAATTTCAAATTACTGAAATAAAGAAACATAAATAACACTACAGACATAAATAAAAGTTTATCAATTAAAAATCAACACAACTCACCATTATCTGTTTGTTCCTGCCACACAATGCCCTGGAGAGTA
Organism: Monoplex corrugatus; assembly: GCA_030674185.1. Taxonomy (NCBI): domain Eukaryota; kingdom Metazoa; phylum Mollusca; class Gastropoda; order Littorinimorpha; family Ranellidae; genus Monoplex; species Monoplex corrugatus. The sequence continues at coordinate 15,225,201 of JAPXFY010000016.1, read as the reverse complement.
ACGCTGGTGCCAGGCTCACAGGGTCCCAGTAATTCCGATTCTGTGTTAACACCAATCGAACATGTCTCCGTGGAGGCATCTTGATGTGACGGTGCATGTGCTGGTGATGATGATGCAGTATCCACCTGGAAACCAAAAATGGTCGTCAGAAACTCAGAGAGCCAGACAGCAGAAGATCCTCAAAGGAGAAACCCGTCAAGGAAGTGTTTCAGCCCTTAACCCTTTAACTCCCGCACGCTGTCCACTAGCATCCTGCACTGTCAACCATGCTGGCAAAGCAAAAACTCAATACTTAAATTCCCTCACCCTATCCAACAGCTTCCTGCAGAAAGCTGGTGGATAGGGTGAGGGAATTAAAGGGTTATGTTTTTGCAGTTGGTGGATAGGGTGCAGGAGACAAAGGGTTCACTCCTGACGCTAAGGGGCCGTGCTATACACCCAGTCATGACTCCTGGATGCCCCTCTGTTTACTACAATAATAGTAATAAATAAGAGAATAAAAGTATACATCCCTATGACTGATGAAACGACCGTTTGTATCAGATCAAACGAAGCATTAGTCAAGCATTCAACATTATGACCGACGTTTGGACAGACTCCTTTGTATGTTGTAATGGTGTGTGTGTGTGTGTGTGTGTGTGTGTGTGTGTGTGTGTGTGTGTGTGTGTGTGTGTGTGTGGGTGTGTGTGTGTGCGTGTGCGTGCGTGTGCGTGTGCGCGTGTGTATGTGTGCATGCATGCGTGTGAGTGCGAGTGTGTGTGTGAAATACATTATAATATGAATAAATTTTGACTTGCAGCATTACAGCAAAAACTAATTCAACTACATAATAAAATGATACAAGGAAATGTTTTTTGTACTGAACAGTAAATATTAGCAAGATTATGATAAAATCACAATGTACACACTTTAAACAAAGGCATACACAATGATTCTCTCTCTCACACACACACATACACAAACAAAACAAAAAACAAACGCAAAAAAAACTAATGAGAAAATAATATATAAATTTTGTCTGGGACTTCAGTCACAAACTGATCAATCTTTTTACATTTGGAACTTGACAGAGGTCTTTTAAAACAAACAAACAAAAACTTAAATCACCCCCCCCCCACACACCTCAAAAAAAAAAAAAAAAAAAAGGAAAAAAAATTTAAAATCTGTAAAGACAATCTTTTTAAACAGTTCTCCAATACCTTCCCACCACTTCCTTTTACTTGACAAATCCATCCTGATTTTTACTTCTATTTCATATCTGCCATCTTTCTTCCCAGAAATGTCCCTCCCCCTTTAGCATTAAATAGATAAATTCAGATCAACACTGCTTTCCAAGGTCAATGAACATGTCACCACCGACCATTCCCCCACACCCCAACCAAGTTGACTTTCAATATGCCTGATCGCACTCCTCTTTCCACCGGTCATTAAATAAAAATAAAAATTATTTTCCACATAAAAGTTCATCCCCCCTCCACCCTTAATTTCATGTTCTCTCTTTCTTATCTTCAATCCTCCTCTGCACCATTCATGATTCAACCCCCTCCACGATCTTACCTCCTTCCCCTCCCCTTCCCCACAAAATATACTTGGGATGACTGCTTCAGAACTCTAGCCAGCCTAGATCACCTCTTCACCATCCCCACCCTTACCTCACACACAACCCCCACCTTTCTAGGCCAGTGTCCTCTCGGTTCATTATCAGGACGATCATCATCAATCAAACTTCTACCACCATGTCCTCTTCCCTTTGAAATAAAGGCATGGTGATATTAGAGGTTCATACTTTGATGTATCTGGCTACATGGGTTTCAGTCTCAGTCCGGATCAGGAAAAACTTAGGTATCTATAGGTCATGTGGCCTCCAGTCTGTCCAGCTGTGACACCTGATACTTCTCAGGGATGGGGAAGAAGGTAAAAACGGTGAGGGAGAGGAAGAAATGGGCATCACCCTCATATTCCCCTTAGAAATATTTATCTCTACTAGTACATGTCTAGTTCATTTTCCTGTAACCTTCAGGGTTTGGACACAAGCTTTAAAATTTCTGCCCCCCCTCCCCCCTCCCCAACTTTCCAATATCTAGAACTACCACTCTCAGGAGTGACTAAAAACAAACAGTAAAGAGGCCAAGTACAGCCCATCTACCCATCCCTTCCTTTCCAACCCCCATTCCTTCCTTTTCACTTTTCACCACATCCCAGACCCTCCCTTTCCACCCATCCTATCCCTTCTCTCCCATAACCCTAGGCCACTGATTATTACTTCAAGATCAATGGATCAGATCCTCTTGTGCTGCAGGCCAGGAAGGGAAAATATGTATCATTTGCATCTGGGTGAGGACAAGCTATGGTAAATAATGTAATTGTACATGTGTTGAATTATTACACCTTTCCATTTTCCATTATGACAGATCATTCTTGCTCCAAAACTTGGAAAGCAAAACCGAGAGAGAGAGAGAGAGAGAGAGAGAGATAGAGAGAGAGAGAGAGAGAGAGAGAGATTGAAAAAGAAGGTTATTAAAGAGAAAGAAAACGTTCAGTTACACTACTTGATCAAAAAGGAGAAAATGTCATTTCCTTGAATAACTAATTCAGAAAAGAAAGCGACACACACACACACACACACACACAGGAACAACCACACACAAGTGTACACAAATAAAAACAAACAAATGAACACACACACATCCCAGGAAAAGAAAACCAGGCTTTCATGTTTACTGCTTGACTGTGCTTTGGATCAAGTCTGCTTATACCAGATGTGGGTGGGGCTGTTCCACCACAAAAGCTCAATCACATAATGTACAAGATATATGCATGCCATTGACATTTGAAGAACAACAAACAACTTTCATATAAAATGTCCACATTCACATGATTATGACTCTCTGTATATATATATAAATATATATATATATATATATACCACAGCAAAAGATACAATTTTACTCTACACATCACATGTAATGCACACACACACAACCATACATGAACAGCCAGCCACTAACAACAGTTTCAGAGAGATAATTCTTATTGGTTTAACAATTTTCCAAATCAATTTACATCAAGCCTTTTTTCCCTTCACAATACATACCCAAAGTGTGTGGTGTGTGTGTGTGTGTGTGTGTGTGTGTGTGTGTGTGTGTGTGTGTGTGTGTGTGTGTGTGTGTGAGAGAGAGAGAGAGAGAGAGAGAGAGATGACTAAGTGTACACTGTAGGTGCAGGGGTGTATGCATGTCATGTGTGCATAATGTGAATGTTTATGCTGTTCATATCAAAAGAAATATTTTCAGCTAGACATCTCTATCTAGCTTGAATGTTAGTAGCCATCCTTGTAACAGAGAGAGAGAGAGAGAGAGAGAGAGGAGAGTACAGAGAGAGAGAGAGAGAGAGAGAGAGAGAGAGAGAATGCACATGTGCACATGCATGTGCTTGTATGCACATGTATACGCACATGTCATGTGTGTGCGTGTTTATAAGAGAGACAGCACTAGATTAGTACAGTCTTACAATTTGTCAAAATTTGTGCTGAATGCAAATTCTCAAGAGGCTAAAAAAAAATGTTATACAGATAATTCTGATTTAACCAAAAATTTAAAAGGTCAATTTGCTGGCATTGTTGACAGAGACCACGACCTGAAGTCAAATGTTTCCAGTTTTATCTGCAATACAAATCAGGCCTGTTCACCGCCCATCTTAATGTTTCAATCATTTTGGTGGTGTCAGTTAAGTGTTTCACAGGTCCCATCCATTCCTCCTGCCTATCCCTTCCCGATTTTAAGGCCTTGCCAGATATGCATAAGCTCAAGGAGTAATCTCGGTTAATGCACCCATAGCTTAAATTAAGTGTGTGTGTGTTTGTGGGTGAGAGAGAGAGAGAGAGAGAGAGAGACAGAGAGAGACAAGAGAGTGTGTATATTTTATACATAGTGGTATATATATATATATATTTATATATATATATATAGAGAGAGAGAGACAAGAGAGTGTATATTTTATACATAGTGGTATATATATTTATATATAATAATAATAATAATAATATATTTTATTTATATAGCGCAAAATCTTGACAAAATCAAATCTAAGCGCTGAGCTCTATATATATATAGAGAGAGTCATAATCATGTGAATGTGGACATTTTATATGAAAGTTGTTTGCTGTTCTTCAAATGTCAATGGCATGCATATATCTTGTACATATGTGATTGAGCTTTTGTGGTGGAACAGCCCCACCCACATCTGGTATAAGCAGACTTGATCCAAAGCACAGTCAAATATACACTCTTTCTCTCTCACCCACTATATAAGTGGGTGAGAGAGAAAGAGAGTATATTTTATACATAGGCACATATATGACTGTCGAAGTGCGATGATTTCCTCTTGACAAACGCTAAACCTAAACAAAAACTACACAACAAAACAGCGGAACTTCAACACTGCCAGGACTGTTTGAACGGTGCTCAAGCCCGACTGACGACGGCCTGTGCAGAGCGCACTGAACAGAGCCAAGAGTCAGTAGGTGCTAGTACTAGAGAGTATTATACTATATACCGTACAGGAAACAAGCTTCAGTCTTTTCATGTGCTACACACCCCCTGCTCTGGCTGCCACTGCTATCAGGTCTAGGCTCCACACAGAAAAAGTACGCCCAGTTTGTCTGTATTGTATATATGCTGCCTGAACGTTGTGTGACCTCCATACAAGGCTACTGTGATGTCACTGAAAGACTCGTTTTGCGGCAAAAACACTGATTCTGTAACTGTGCAAGCGAAGTCACCAGAGTGTGTGTGTGTGGTGTGTGTGGTGTGTGTGGTGTGTGTGTGTGTGTGTGCGCGCGCGCGCGCGTGCGTGCGTGTTTTCTTATCCACTGGCCTAGACTGATTATATATAGACCCTATATAAAAATGGCCTATATAATAATGTAAAAATGAAAAACATCACGCCAACCGAAAACTGCATGCAGCAAGAAGCATACAAAAATCCAAACGCTTAAAATAAATTATTAAAAAACAGAAAAAAAAACCTTTCTATACAGATCTTATCATCTACATATATATTCAAGCAATTTACCCAAATTATTACGCGTGATGTAAACAGATTTTATTTGCCTACAAATATAAAAAAAAAAAAATTTTTTTTATAGAGGCCAGTACTTGTCGCCGTCCAAGGATTGCCGGGATGAGGGGGGGGGTCTCACGCTCGCTCCATGCCCCCCCCCCTCCCACGCTCAACCCTCATCAAAGTGGCTTTCGGCATAAACTACCAGCGAAACGGGCATTCAAATGCATGGTAACGTCGTCCGCGGATTGCAGACCGGAAAAGCGCGAAGAGGTCACGTTTACAGCAATGCAGTGCGCTGTTCCCACCGAGACCAGACCAACAGCGCGACAGACGTGTGGAGTGGCATAGCAAGGGCCAACAACAAACGCACGGAGAACAAAGAACACCAGACGCCGAGGAAATCCACTAACAACACACTCCCCTCCCCTCCCCCAACCTGCCCGCACTCTCTCCCCTCCCCCATTGTCTCTCTCTCTCCTTCCTCCCCCCACCTCCCTTCGAAACGAGCAAAAAGCATGCTTACGTTTAAAGCCTCTCGCTCTCTTTCTTTCGCACCAGCTAGCTCTCTCTCCCCTTCCCCCGTCTTTTTCTCACATCCACACCCACACTCGTACGCAGAGCCAGACACAATAGATCGAGTTTTACAATAACAGCCTAACGACTTGGAAACCACGCGGCGTAACCCCATGATCTCTGGGGTCGCCATTTGTGTGACAAAAGAGGCTTGAAAACAATCACCGGTCACGCTTGGTTTAAAGCCGGAGGCTTACCGACTGCAAACAGAGAGAGAGAGAGAGAGAGAGAGAGGTGTGTAGGGGGGGGGGTTGAGAAGAGAGGTGAGGGGCCGAGAGGGTTAGAGGGTGGATCGATAGTGGCTGGAAGGACCGGTCCGTCCAGGGTGGGGGTGGTGGGGGGTGGGGGTGGGGAGGGGATTGAAGGCAGTGTCAGATGGCGACTCTTGACGAGTTCCGCGTCATTTGTTCGGCCGTATGAAACAAGGCTTTGGCCAGCATACGAATGGGCGATGTTCGCCGCTTGGGAAAGAACAATGTAAAACGTGGGTAAGATACGTGAACAAATCACGACTTTTAACAGCAGGTAACAACATGCGGCCTAGACTGAATCTGGAAAGTGGGGGAGGGGGGGGGGCGGACACCAATGTCCGAGTACTTTACATATTCCGTTATGTGTAGTCATCGCTTGGGGTGGGAGGACACCAATGTCCCAGTTCTTTACATATACCGTTATGTATAGTCACTGCGGGGGGGGAGGGGGGGATGACACCAATGTCCGAGTACTTTACATAGATCTATTCCGTTATGTGTTGTCATCGCTTGGGGTGGGTGGGAAGGACACCGTTGTCCCAGTTCTTTACAAATACCGTTATGTGTAGTCATTGCCGGGGGGGGGGGGGGGGGGACAGACGTCTCAATACTTGACATATTCCGCTTACTAGCGCTGGCAGTTTAGCCTACAGCCGTTTAACCAGTCTGTCGTGAGTATACGTTAAGTACGGTTGCATACCGTTAGCACAGCGGTATGATACCGTTACGTGCTGTAGCGCGTACCCTTTCACCAATGCTTGCCAGCTAATCTGGATCTCTCGCGCATACCATGGCGCTATTTCCAACTGCACAGATAGATCTAAATGATTGTTTGGTTTGGCTGTTGAGTTGATTTTGTTATGTCGAGAAACACTGAAATCCAGGCCCCTGGTTTTTAATGCACCCACCCACCCATGCAGCTAAGATCAACAGTATGTTGGAAACTAAACAAAGAATTGGACAATAGGCCTACAGTGATATCAATTGACGAGTAATAGGTCTATTTTGTTTACTTGTTTTATTTGTCTTTTTGCTTCTTTCCGCTGCAAAGAATCCTGCTTTCCCTTATTGGAGCTGTGACAATGTACAATGCATGTAGGTTCCACTCTAAAAGAAGCATGATGGTTTTGTCATGTTGGGTGGGTCTGTGAACAATTTTAAGTTATGTATTATACCACTATGTGGATGTGCATGTATGTGGTGGTGGTCACTGATTTAATGATTTTGGACTATGTGTGTGTTTGTGTGTGTGTGTGTGTGTGTTGCGTGCGAGTGTGTATGTGACTGTGATAGTGACTCTGTGTGTGTGTGTGTGTGTGTGTGTTGTGTGTGTGTGTGTGTGGTGGTGTAGTGGTGTGTCGTCAGGTACACACATGTGCTCACAAGAATACACACGAAGCTGCCTAAAGACATCTCAGAAAACAAACTCTTATCATATTCATCAATGTAATCCAAAATTGTTTGAAGCCTTACATACTTGTTGACCTTGACTGAATGTTAACCAGTGAACATACTCAAGTTCTTTCAAGAAGACGCTATTTTTCAAACAACAGCTAGCAGAATAAGTAAAAACCTGAGCAAGCAAATCTATATTACCGGAAAGAAAGATGTAGGCCTACATACAATTACAAAAACACAACCAACCAAGCATACAAGAAAAAAAATTATAAATCAGTTCACAGCCAACAAAATCCATCCATATCGAGACTCTTATAGTAGACTCTATAGACATTATTTTAGTCAACTTGTTAAGTAATGTACAGAAGGCACACACACACACACACCAGTCACACTGCTGCTGCATAGAACACACACTCAACCCCACACACATTAGTGTACTATCACGCAAATGTCAGCTCACAGCCCATAGAAATGATAGATCAATAACTCCAAAATCAAGCACAGCAAGCAAAACAAACAAGCTACACTAAAAATCACTATTTTAAGTAAAAGTAAACCTGCACACAGAAGATGCTTTACTCATAGGATGGTATGGCCTACAACTAAACGAGAAAAAACAATAAACAATCAAGCAATATCCCTTTAAGAACTCTGCATAAAAGCATACAACGTTCTTAGCTGAAAGAAAACACTATTCCAGTGTTCTTAACAGGTCTTTGTCAGTTTGTGTGTGAGTTCACAAAGGCAGAACAGCAAGCAAGCAATATGCAGCACTGCTCCTTATCATGTGCTTAAATTAACAAGTGTAAGAGAACGCAAACGTTTACACAAACAAGCTAGCAATGCTCTTTCATTCTCTCTCTTAGTAGGCCCTACACAAATATGAAACTACCAGCAAACAACTCAATAAGCAAAACAGTCCGTCTCTACGCTAGTACACAAACAAAACCGCACACACTTGACAAGCAAACAAAACGACACAGCTCTTCTGTTTCCTTTTGAGTGAAAACACACAAGCACAGAACTGCAAACAAAACCAGCCAGCAATGAATGCCCTCTTTTATTTTATACCTTTGAGTCCGTTTTCAGCTTTTTAGGAGGCAAGCAGAGTCCATCTTCAACCTTGGCGTTGAACTCGTACGGGTCATCCAGAACAGGGCGGATGACCTCGCGCTGTTTCATGGACACCGCTTCCATGGCGACCCTGGGTTCCATGGTGATTTGTGGGTGGAGACCATCCAACCCATTGGCCATCCCAATCAATCCACCACCAACACTACTCGAAGAATTGCCACTCCCGACGGAACTACCACTTCCCACACCGGTAGTACTCCCATTGGACAACAGATTTCCTCCAGGGTTGCTGCTATCCATCAGTGATTTCGACACTCCTGCCCCACTTTTCTCCTTGTTCTTCTCTTTCTTGTTCACAAACTGCGCCTTCACTTTAGGCGACTTGTCCTTGCTCAAATCCGGGGTCAGCCCAGCGGCGGCCCCTACTTTGGTGGGGGTAGTAGTACTACTGCCAGCACTCCCCAAAGGTTTGGTATCCACGGAAGCTATTCCACTGGTACTCCCCGACGGCGGTACTCCGTTCACGGACGGTACTCCCCCTGCCGAGGCGAACTGGGCAATACTCCCACCACCACCACCACCACCACACCAGAGGAGTCCGACCCTTTCTGGGCTGCCTCATGCTTGGTGGAAGCGTCGTTTTTGGCACTGTTCGGTCCTAGTTTGGTCCGCTTGATTTTCATCTTGAGGCCTCTATCCACAGTTGAAACGTGGGAAACGTTGCTCATCTTCTTCTCAGCACCAACCCACAAAAGAGCAACCCTCAAGAGGGGTTAGAAAGCAGGAGGGGGGAAGAGAAGTGGGGAAGGGGAGGGAAAAAAGAAGAGAAATTTTTCAGGCTAACAACATCCTCCCTGCACATATCTGTAACGTTCGTTGCCGAGCCCTAAAAGAGCGGTTTGGGGCCAGAACCGATACTCCATGGCTGGTGGGAAACGCTGGCTTCAGGTTCACAACAATCCACGTCGTCCCACGACTCTGGCAAACTGAACCACACCACACAAACTGACAAGGGCTGAGATAGCGCTAGAGCGAGAGAGAGAGAGAGGGGGGGGAGAACACCACTACTACCACCTCCTTCCGGGCTGAGTGATACGAACGAAGCAACAACTACCACCCTCCCCCAAGCCGTCGACGCTGACTGACAGCTTGCCTACTTCACACTACCACCACCACCGCCGCCGCCAACACCTTCACCACCATCACTACCGTTCCCAGGGCATGAACCACCTCCACCATCGCACTACCACCACCACCACCTCCACGGCTGACACTTGTTCGGTGAGTGAGTGAGGCCCGAGTCGGGAGCACACACGCACGCTTCACACTACACAACACGACAGACACTGGCGCGGACGGGCGTTCACTATCCGCTGAGCTATCGCGGCAACAAATTTCTCCAGCAATGACAGTATGATCCTTCTTTTCTTTCTTTTTTTATTTTTTTCCCCTCCTCGTCCTCGTTCAGCTGGGTAGGCCTATTTTCTTTGTGAGAGTCCCCCCTCAGGCATCGAAGTCCTCTTCCCTCCACACAGGCAGACTGTCTTGGGAAATCCGCTGCCAGCGTGACTCCGCGCAGATCTGAAAGAAAGAGAAGGGGGGTCACACATTCCCTTCAACCTGCTTGAGAGAGAAGAAAGACGACGGAAATGTAGACGAACTGAAAGCAAAGCGCTGATAAGGGGCTTAGGCCAGAAGGGACGACTACAAGAAAGGGGAGGAGGGCAGAGAAGGGAGATGGTGAGCCTGGGGGTGGGGGAGGAAGGGGGTACGTAGTCTGAAGGCTACAGCTCGGAGAAGGTTAGAGATTAGGAATGGGCTGCCTAAGTTCTTTTGCTGGGAAACCAGCCAGCTTTGGTCTGAAATGCTTTCTGCTCACGTAGCCCAAAATGATCCACAGCGTTCACTCGAAAACCTTCAATCACTTAGGCTACTAACAATGTCTGCAATGTTGTTGAACTCAGAAGTGTCGGTAGCCTACATGCCTAAATCGAACAGGACGAATAAGCTAGGCCTGCATTACTGAGCTTCACTCGTCTTGTAAAAATGACTGAAGTTTACGAGTGAAGAACGCTGTGAATATGTCTGGCCTGTGTTTCCTTCAGCTTGCCTTTTAACCCTTTGACTCCCGCACCCTATGCCCCTGCAGGAAGCTGGTGGATAGTGTGAGGGAATCAAAGGGTTAACATTTTGCTTTGCAGGCATGGTTGACAATGCTGGTGGACAGGATACGGGATCAAAGAGTTAAACTCATCGCGTGAAACACATAAAAAGCTAGTTGATGATTTAAAATTTGCTCAAGTATGGGTCATATGACTACTTAACTGTATGCGTGAAGAAGTAAAAGAATAGACCTCCTGCCCACCCGCTTCCCATCAAACCTTGTTTACATAGTGTAGACCCCCTTCCACATCAAATTCTGTACTTTACTACTTTTCATGTAAAAACAGTTGGTAGTTATTTACTACTTTTCATGTAAGAACAGTTGGTAGTTATTATTCCTCCTCAAGTTGATAATATTCAGGAGTTCGTTTTCAAAGGCACATCATGAACTAGTTGGAACTAAAGAAGAAAGGGGAAAATTAACACCCCTTCTTTTCTGTTTGACTTTTACATAAAATCAACAGCCTAAAAAACAGTCTACTTCTTCTAGATTCTAAACATAAATACGCACTGTGTATGTGACAACCTAAAATGACATTCTTTTAAGCTCACAAGTTTCGTAAGTACTTCAAGCATTACAGAACAAATGGATTGCCATGACTCTTAGTTTAAAAAACTTACAGCCTACTTATGACATTCTTTTAAACTGTCATTAAGTACTTCAAGGACAAATGGTTTTACCATGACTCAGCCTACTACTACTACTATTATCTATATATATATAGAGAGATTAAAAAGGACTTTGATGCCTTTCTACACAGCTTCTTAGTAGTAGTATAAAAACACTTCTATTTACTACTTAAAAATCTGGACGGAACACACACCCATGATTCCACAAAATTTTTTAACACATACACACACAAACCACACCTTGAAAAAAGCTCCAGTAACAACAACGCTAGTATAGTCCCAAGCATTTAGATCAAAAAAATGTAAAGCAAAAAAAAAACTCCAAAACGGGAAAGAAAACGTCCACGAAAACACACCACACAGTGAACGAACTTCAGTACTGAACAGTTAACCAGCCCTTTGCCGTCTCGGCGTGTTATCCGTGCAGAAGGAACAAGGGTTCTCTCGTTTCCGCGACCCACACACACACCACACACCACGCACGCATACAGCCTTCCCTCCTCCTCTACCCCCCTAAACAATGTTCCCCCTTCTTCATTACCACCACTCCCACATCTCTTTTTACTCTCCCTTCCACTTCTCTGGCCACTCGTATTCATCCACCCCCTCCCCTGTTCTCCCAACCCTCATCCCTAAGCTGCCACATCTGCGCCCACCATTTCACGTACCGTACCCCCTACCCTCCTTTTCAGCTTGAGTTCTCTCTCTCTCCCTCGCTTCTTGCTGTCTCCTTCCCTCTCCCTCGCGTTCTCCCCGCTCATCCAATTTCCTTCCGCCCCTTCCCCTCCCCAGCAACCCCTCTCTCTCCTTTCCATACGAGGGGAAAATGAGCGGCTCTTATCGCTCTGACAGAGACGACAGGAGGCCAACCACACAAAGCCCCTTCCTTCCTCCCAACAGAGACAGACACACAGACAGACAAACTGAGATTCGCTCACTCACATCACCCCTACTGCTCTTTCACACACACCCCTCTAATATTACCCCCCTTACCTTTTTTTCTTTTTTTTTTTTTTTGGACATACACAACACACCGCTTTGGCTCCAGTGTTCGCTTACACTTACTCTTTTCTACGAGTTAAAAACACATGTCCCTATCACATACATTATACCATACAGCGATTCACACACACACACACACACACACACACACACACACACACACACACACACAGTGTGTGGTTTTTAAATCCAAGTTCGCCCAGTTTGCCCCCTTTTCGTTTATTGTTCGTAGTCTTCACTGATATAGCATGTGTATGTCTGATGCGTTCAGTGCGCTGATTTGGCATCATATAAATACTGTAATGATTATTATTATAATTGTTATTCACCCTTTCTTTGTAGGCTTGGTGAGAGAGAGAGAGAGAGAGAGAGAGAAACCCCTCCTCTTCCAGCAGCAAATCGCACAGACGGGATGTAGCTCTGTGACTAAACCACCCTCACGCCACTCTTTTTCCCTGTTTCTCCCACCCCCACCCCCCATCTACTCAAATGCTCGGCTTGTGGCAACACTCGCCATCACCCTCACCACCTGATACGACCACCCTCGCCCTGTCTCTCCCTGCCCTGCCTTCTTGTTGAACGTGCTCTGTCCCTCCTCTTCCGCTTCTGACCCCCACTTCCCTTCCCTTTCCAGCTCCCCCGTCTCTCTCTCTCTCTCTCCCCCCCCCGCTTCCCTAACCCCCTCCCCTCCCGACCCCCGCTCTGAGTTTGCCACACACAGTCACGGATGTAAAACCACCACCACACGCCCGGCTGCTGCTTACTATCACCGTCATCTCTCTCCTCCCCACCAGCATCACTACTGCCCACCATCATCTCCTTGCCTTCCCTTTTTTTCTCGTTGCCCTCGTCCAATCTAGCTTGCTACTACTACCCCCACCATTATCCACCGCTTCCAGTTGTCGTTCTCTCTGCGATGTCACTACTGCCACCTCTCTTAACTCAACGGCTGACATGGAAAAGTAACCAAACACTGCTGTATCGTGTCATTGTCTTCACCGTTGGAAAGCAAAAAAAATCAATCAATCAATCTGCTCTCTCTCTCTCATGATTACATGTATCACCTTTCTATTTGCTCTCTCTCTCTCTCCTCTCTCTCTCTCTCTAACTCACGCGCGCGCATATGTGTATCATATTCTTTGGATACCAGCACTACCAGTGATAGTTATGTCCCTCCCCCATCCCAGTCCCTCGTTGGTAGCCTTTACAATGAACCATTGGTCAGTGTCAGTATCCCTCACTCCCCCCCCCTCTCTCTGTCTCTCACCACGAACTAACCGTTACCACTCACTCTCTCTCTCTCTCTCTCTCTCTCTCTCTCACGAACGTCGTTACCACAACCATCTGCTATCATCCATTACTTTCTCTTTGTTCTTTAGTTTTTGTTTTCATTGTTCTGTTTTCCCCCATCAAATCGGTGTTAACCCCCAGACATGGAAATTGAATGCTGTATTGTTATTAGGCCTAATGTTTTACCGTTGACAAAATAATCCCACTCGTGGATATTACATCACCCTTTTCTTTTCTCTCTCCATCCCTTTACACCAACCATCCCTTACCTCTGTCCTCACAGCTCCCTCTCTCTCTCTCTCTCTCTCACTTTCTCTCTTATCTCTAGCTATACAGCCTACCAATCGCTTCCACTACCTTTCTCTCTTCCCACCCACAGTTACCATCTGCTACCACTACTCTCTCTCTCTCTCGTGGTATTTTTATCGCCTCGTTCTCTCTCTCTCTCTCTCTCTCAGGGTATATTTATCGCCATCGCCCTTCTCTATCTTACCAACCTACACCACAATCAACTTTTACCACTGTTGGTCTCTCTCTCTTGTATGTAATGTCACCACCACTATCATGTCTCCCCCTCCTCCCCACCTTTCCCTGCTTGGGTGCCTCATGGCTCCTTTATCTAATCCCTGAAGCAATCGGATGTGAAATAGTTCATGTGCGTCCTAATTGACTTGTAGCTGGGCTAATGCTTGCCCACCCCGTACCCTCCACCATCTCCATCCACCCCTCCCCCCCGTCCTTGTTCTATGCCCACACCCCCTTTCTCCGTCAGTCTGTCTTGTCAAGCGATAATGAAAGCCAAGGGTTGTAAGCTCCGCCCACCAAGCGGCATTTTGATCAAGCAGCTCGACTTGTCAGTTGTGCGAAGAACCTCACAGCAAATGTGCTACATTTCATTGCCGTTACTACCCTTGTCCCGGAGCGACCTCACGGCCCCCACCTTCCCCCCCCCCCTCTCTCTCTCTCTCTGTTTTTAGGTATCTGCTTCCCAGCAGGGTAACATTTATCTACTATAAATCATTCCAATTTATCTCAATGTGCCTTTTCTTTTCGTAATAGCATATCCAGATGAATATATGCTTTCTCATCATCATCAGGTGCCCTGCCGCATGGCGTTGGCTATCTCCATTTGTAAAATCAAAAGAAATTAACATCATTTTAGGAATGCTTAGATGTATTTTTCTGTTTATTTCTTACAATGTGTCGTTTAGACCCAAATCCGGGCAAGGGCCTGATGTTGATTTAAAAAGAAAACGGTGCAAGTGCTTGTCTGTTATGTAGTTACAATGGTCCATCTTATCTCTTGTTTCATTTCATTGCCGTTTCATACCTGTGACCACCCTTTCCACTTTTGTCAAGAGTTCAATTCCAGCCCGCAAATTAAAAACAAGCCTGTTCAAAACCCATCTTAATACTTTCATCATTCTGGTGGGTATAAGCTTTACATTTCGTAAGGTCTGTCACCCCACCCCTTTCCTCCACTAAAGACTTGGCCAAAGCACGGTTTGGCGGCAGGCTCTAGTCTGCGAGAAAATAGCAGACTTTCGTGGACAGCATATGGAATTGTCCGAGTGCTTGGAATCCCTCTTGAACAAACTCCAAAACTCCTGACTACCCACTCACTCACCCCTCTCTTTCTCTACCCCCTACCTTCTTCCTCTTCACCCCCCCCCCCCCTGTCTTTGACCACTCTGCCCAGATCTCTCCCTTTCTTCCAATTTCAAGCGTCACGTTCACCCATACCACCCAAAAGACGACCCCAGTACCTCTCCCTTGCGAACAAAACGAGAGGTGAAGACAAAGCAAGAAAGAAAACAGGAAGGCAGGCAGCAAAAAGAAAATCACGGCTCCGGTACAGCAACTCGCTTGCAGCAAATTTTCTACTCCTTCCGTTTGTATCTTCGTGCTTAAAGTTTCGTCCCCACCAATCTCCAGGCCTTGCAAATTACGCCAGGAGACTTAGATCTAGTAAACATGCGCCGCGCTTTTGATCGCGGCCCCGGAAATGTAAATTCTTCTCAAGAGGAGACAAGAAGAAGGGAGAGAACCCAAATAGCCTAGATAATTGTACTGCTTTCACGTACCAAAGAGCATTTACTGGTCTCACTTACCAAAGAGCATTTAAGTGATCTCACTTATCAAAGAGCAATAAGTGATTTCACCAAAGGAAGAACAGATTTGCTCAAGTATGAATATTAAGGCATGCTTTTCAGACCCCGAAGAAGAAAGCGTATACACAAAAAAGATAGGGCGTTAAAAGGCCAGAAGGCCTAGGCTTCGAGCCAGCCCTCAGCTACTACTACTACTACTACTACTGTATTTTTTTACACTTTCAGTAAGAAAGCCAGACTGACTGGCTCAATAGGTATTAAGTAAAAGCAGACCGTGCAAGTCCACAGCCCTCTATAAAGGAAAAACCCTTAAAAAAGGCCTTACTCTGATATAACACACACACACACACACACACAAAGCAAACAGAAGAGGCCTTTTACCAGACAGAGTAAGTCTGGTCTGCCACAAAACTAATGAAACGGCCAGAAACAAAACATGTACCTTGGAACCAGTTATCCACACAAAACTAAAGAACGGAATGATGAATTCAAATAGTGTCAATATTTCATTATGCCCATTTCCTCCCTCCGCATTCGATGACCCTGCCAGCATGCCATGAGTTTTTGTGTAGTCACAAGGAGTCTACCACTTAGCTGCCAGCATATTTGAGTGGAGCGCAAACGGAACTGCCCGAATACTAAAACTAAACTTCGAACTTCTCTGCGATTGACCTGACTGGTACGAGAGAAAGAAAAACTTTCCTTTTCCATCCCCTAGAAGGCCCCACGGAACAGGAAAGATTAGTCTATCGATAGCACCTGGGTCCATAAACTCTCGCTGGGCCGGAAAGCAAAATGGATGTGTGTGTGTGTCTGTTGTGTGTGTGTGTGTGTGTGTGCTTGGTGGCTGAGCGCTCTGGCTTGTTATTTCTCACTCGTTTGGCCCTCCGAGCAATAAACTATCGTCCTGAAAGCCAACCAGGGTGGAAATCGAAACAGCTGTAAATGTTTCAAAGGACACAATTTAAAGCTCAAAAGTCAACATGTGTTCGTTTAACAATACGAAATGAACGTCTCATCTGACGTTTACAGGTCTGCGGTAGTTCGGTAGTTCGGAATTTCTTTAAGTGAAATTCATCGCACTCGGAAAATTCCATATGTGCATGCGTTCCACCCACGTAAGCCAGCAATATCCGGTAAGCTCCTTAAAATGCTGGCAAAACCTCTTGAAACAGGGAGAGAAACAGGATCTCTGGAACACTGAGACCACCAGAATGACTGAAATATTTGTTAAAAGAAGATCGATAGGCCTAGCAAACGGGCAAACTTTTATGTTGTGAAGCAGGATTTAAACTCGGGACTTCCAGTCTTGAGTTCAGGGCTACTGGTATATCAAAAGGGTCAACCAACCCTGTGCTTGCCTGAATCAAGATAGACTATCAATAAACTGGTTGATGAACTAACTACTCGACTTTATTGCTGCCGTTGGAAAGTAGAGTCTAATGGCCAACAGAAAACTGCATAAATCACTGAACCTCAGTGTTAGACCAAGTTTCAAGATAAAACTATTCGTACCGTGTAGACCTGTATCATGAGATTTTATTATCTCCAACGGAGAGTAGATCTAGATCTATATAGGATTTCCAAACCTTAGCCAATGTGTCCTTCCGCCCTATTGGGATGATACACATACACACACACCCTGCACCCACCTACAAACCCCCATACACACACCCACGCACGAACATAACCACCACCCTCTCTCTCTCTCCTCTAAAAAGCCCTGGCCTATGCTGAATAACATTCGCAGTCGTTCTCCATACCCCCTCCCCCGTCTCTCTCTATCTCTCCTGTTTGATTTTTTACATTACCTGCATATCGTATGTTGCACTGCATTTTGATTTCAAATTGTTATTCAAGACTTTCTAAAACTTATTATCTGAAATACCCATGAAAAAATAAAAACACCACAAAAACCACGCTATCATAACCACAAAAACCACGCTATCATAACCACAAAACTCCACGGAACATATATATATACACAACACTGAATAGGCATTTGCATGTGACAACACTGGTGAAAAAGCGATCAAAGTTATGATTAGAAAATAGCAGAACATAACTTTACTGGATTAAAATATACTAAAACGCCTCTACATTCAGAAAAAACGGCAGTGATTATTGTAATACATACATATTGTTCAGATACAAAGGGATTTGCTGGCCGACTTAAATCAATTTCCTCCGCCCCTCCTAAAAAAAAAAAATCAAAAAAAATCTGACAGCACTCGAACGCGACGTGCAATTGAGATCATTTACGGACCATCAAAACAATCCGCCGGCCTTTATACAGAAAGAAAACTCGCTGAGAAAAGAAACGGCGGAACAACACAAAATGGATGACTGCCTCAGAAACGCAAGAAGAAGAAAAAAGAAAAAGAAAAAGCAAACGCCAGTAAGGGTTTGTTGATTTTTTCCTCCCTTTTTAAATTTTTTTTACTTATTTTTCCTTTTTTTTTTTCTTTTTAAAGGGGCGAGGGGTTTGAGAGTGTGAAAGAAGAGCTCGACAAACTGAGAGAAGGCAGGGGGGGGGTTGGAGTAGGGGGGGTTGGGAGCCTCAAGGGTATGTGGGAGGCGGGGAGGAAAAGAGGAGAGAGACGGAAGGAGAGACGGAGGGAGAGAAAGCACGGTGGTGGCAAACAAAACCTAAACACGCGGGCAAGCCTGTGTGTCAGCCCGAGCAATAAAAGCGCTTTTGTGCGCGAGCTTTGACAAGGGCGAGGTGAAACGAAGGAGAGGGGTGGGGGGGAGGGGAGATAAGGGAAGGAGAGAGAGACGGGGAGCTGGGGAGAAGAGAGGGGGAAGGGAGAAGCCGCTCCACCACCACCACCTTCCACCACAGCCCTCTCTCTCCCCGCCCTCTAAGAGAGGAAATGAGGGTTGAGAGGTGTTGATATCGACCAGTGTCAAGTGAGCCGAGTATTTGAATCACGTAGCGTGCGGAACGCGCTGTGTCTAATCTAATCAGTCGGCGGTTTAATTGAACCGGCAGGCCCGGCCTGATCGAGGCACCGGCAAGAGGGCAAGGCGAGTTAGGGGGTGGGGGGTGGAGGGAACAGAAGACGGGGGGGAGGGGGTAAGAGAGGGGCAGAGGGAGGTGAGACAGAGGGAGAGAGGTGGAGGGCTTCGTTTTGCTCATTAAGCATTACAGACGCCAGTTGTTGACTCGAATGACAACGCCGGATGGTGTGTGTGTGTGTGTGTGTGTGTGCGTGTGTGTGCTCTAAAGGGGGGATGAGGAGACTGATTTGATTTCATATGATTTTTTTTAGCTGTCCTTTGCTTTCATTTCTATCATAGCGTCTTTCTATAGCCTGCGTCAAAATGCGTGTCGGGTCGAGGGGAAAGGGAAAGGTAGGGTTTGTGGAATGGGGTTTTGATTTGATTTTCTATGATTTTCTGTGCTTTGCTTTCGTTTCTATCGCTCTCTTTCTCGCACTCGGCGGCGTTAATATGCGTGTCCAAAAGCAAAGCGAGAAGTTGTGTCACAGTGGCACGGATTCGCTTTAATCTGAAAGAACATCTTTATTGCTGCGGGATGATTCATTGTCATATCGTGTCTAGTAGCTAGCGTTCATGCAGAGAAGGGGTAGGGGTGTGGAAGAGGGGCGCACGAAACACACACACACACACACCTATAAACTAGATACTGTCAGTGTTTTTTGTTTAGTTTGTTCTTGTTGCGTTTTTTTTTTTTTTTTTTTTTTTTTTTGTCTGTTGTTGCACAAACCAGTTCCTTTTCACCCACGAAAACAACGGCATGATTCTATTAGTGTTTGTTTTACAGCTATGTTGGAAACGACAACCACATGCCAAGACAAACACGTAACAGAGAGCTACCGAGCAAACACACACAAAATTACACTATCTGCCAAGAA
This sequence comes from Monoplex corrugatus, assembly GCA_030674185.1. Lineage (NCBI taxonomy): Eukaryota > Metazoa > Mollusca > Gastropoda > Littorinimorpha > Ranellidae > Monoplex > Monoplex corrugatus. The sequence continues at coordinate 15,205,761 of JAPXFY010000016.1, read as the reverse complement.
TCAAAAATTGTTCTAGCTAAAATGTTTTCGTTGTGGAATATTCATCCAAAACAGAACAGAAGAGGATGGATGATAGTGAACGATGCACGTAGCTTGTACTAAAGATTGCAGGCCTGTGTGAATTTATGTTAGTCGATTATGAATACAAATCAGTTCACTTTACACATAAAATACGTACAATGAACGACACACATCCATCACCACTATCTCCTCCTCCACCACCACCACCACAACAACAACAACAACAACAACAACAACAACAACAACAACAACAACAACAACAACAACAACAACAACAACAACACCACACACACACACACACACACACACACACACACACACACACACACTCACACACAATTTTCAACTTTCCAACCAATCCTGATCTCACACTATTTCATCTTTAACGGAAATGATACAGACTAGATCTACCAGGCTAACGAGACTGTCAGAATAAATACGCATTCTGAGTCTATTTTCATGTTTTTCTGGTTTCTGTTTGTTTGAACGGGGGCAGTCGTACTTGTTTTAGATTTCAAAATAAAATTTGATCAAGTTATTATTAATATTATCACATTACTAAACCTTTTCTTTTTTGTTTTTCTTTTTTTGTTTGTTTGTTGTTGTTCTATTTTTCTAACAAATGATTGTAAGTTAAAACCTCCTTCAGCTGGTGGACATTTCAGGAGGAACAGAGAGAAATAGAGAAAGAGAGAGAGAGACAGTGAGAGCGAGAGAGACAGAGAGAGAGAGGGGGGGGACGGAGGGAGAGGTAAACTATTTTCCAGTCAGACAAAAAGGAACCGTCTTACAAGTTCAATTAAATGTTTTATAGACCAGACGGCTGGTTGGGTTAGGCCTAACACCGGAAACACAGAGTTACTGTTCATAAAGTTCTGTCTGGTAAGTACAATACCGAGTAGGTGGGGGTTGCAGGGGAAGGGGGGG
>JAPXFY010000016.1:15182313-15199813 GCA_030674185.1 Monoplex corrugatus | reverse complement strand
TTTGTGTGTGTGTGTGCGTGTGTGCGTGCGTGTGTGTGTGCGTGTGTGTGTGTGTGTGTGTACATATAAACCCAGATATTACTTGATAACACAGCACGAAAACACCAACTGTTACTATTACTATTACAACACACTCGTAATTGTGAAAATTGTCCTCTTCAGAGTCAAGAGGTTGGCGTAGAGGGAGAGAGCTCACGCCTATCAAACTGACAGCATGTGTTCAAGTCTCTGACTCAAAGGAATTGAAACACATCTGTACATGCATCCTCCCATCCACTACTTAGCTGTGGACAGACAAGCTTAATCCAGATCAGGGTTGAAAAGGGCGAAGCGACAAGGGAGAAGAGATGGGCACCGCCCTGAAAATGCTGGCCTCAAGATAAGTTGACGTCTTTACCATCTCGCTCCCCTTCAACCTCAGGGTTTTGGAACATCTTGCGCTTGTTATCTTTCCCTTCACAAACAATGTCTAAAATGAGGTTAAAAGTCTTATGTCACTCCTGAAGATAGGTACATTGTGTGTAACTGTTGCTCAGCAGTTTGAAATTTATGGTCGTCCTTTTCTCAGACACGCCTAAAAAATGAGGATGTGTATGATTTATAAACGGTGTCCGGGACACGCGTAGCTATGTCCATGTAGGTTCTGCTTCAGACGCTAGGTTTATGTACGGAAATATGGAAGAAATTGCACACTGGACAAAGACATGTACACCAACTGTCTGCTTAAAATCAAAATATGGTACAATTATTATAGAAAAAGACAAAATATTAGATACATGGACAGAGTATGTGTAAGACCTTTCTGAAGATAAACAGAAGGGAGGAACATGTAATGAGAAAGAATGTTGAAAGACCACCAATAATGAAAGATGGAAGTTAGAGCAGTGATGAAAAGGATGAAACAGGGAAAAGACGTATTTCCATGAAATTGTAGACATCATTGAGGCTCTAAATTAACTTGATATTGAAAAAGTAAGAGTCCTCCTAAATGCAATTCTATGACACTGGATGAAACCCCTACAGATATGTATCAAAGTCAAGGATTCTATTAGAATAATCAAGAGGACAAGGAACAGAATCAAAACAGAAATAGCAGAAGAACAAATGGATTTCTTGAAAGAAAGGGAACTACTGATGCCACATGTATCCTAAGAACTTTCATAGAAAGATCAGTTGAGTTCAATAAGGGCTTTATCTTTTGCTGATTTATCAAGGCTTTTGATCATTAAGACATAATAATGGATTGATCACACTGGTGTGCTCTGCAGTTTGAAATTTATGTGGTGTCCTTTTCACAAAATCAAGCCTAAAAAATGAGATGTTATGATTTATTAAAACAGGTTGTCTACACTGATGGAAAAGATCTAAGAATAGGAAATATCTTAGAAACAAACAGGAGCATAAGAGCAGGAAATGATACAAGCTCCTTTCAAAATATCAAAAGAGGGGTTAGACAAAGATGTGTTCTGTCATCAGACTTGTTTCACTTTACAGTGAAACCATGCCCTGGGATTAAGGTTGGACGGAAAAGGTTGGTTTTAGTTACGCAGAATGATATCATTCTAAGTGCACAATTTACTTGAATCTGATTGATTGGCCAACACATCAAGCAGCTCATGAAGATAGTTATGATTAAAGTAAAGTCGGTAATTCATTCAATGTGACTGACCAACATATTAAGCAGCTTGTAAAGATGGTTGATTAAGAGTAAAGTCAGTATATATTTGAAATTGTTTACTTAATTTTAAAAGGAAGGGGGTGGGGAGAGAGAGAAGAGACAAACACCATTCGATTGCATCCAGGTGGATCGGAGAACGAATAAGCATCGGTTTCTCACAATGCAATACATTATTGAAGGCTTTTCGCGAGTCCTCGTATACTTTAAGAGTGGTAGGACTTTAAACTCACTCAACTGAATGATGAGAGAGAGAGAGAGAGAGAGAGAGAGAGAGAGAGAATGACCACCAGAGACATACTCCAAAATAATGCAAATGTTGACTATAACTGCTAGCCAGACTGGGAAAGAAAGGCTATCTTATTAAGCAGCTTAATTAATAGAAATCATGAGTACCTGACACACGGAAACGTCCGCAACTTAATTTTTGACATACATTTAAACCGAACATAAAGAAATGTTAGGAAACAAATGACCAAAGAATAAATAAAGCAATAAAGAAATTTTTAAAACAAGTACATGGAGAAATGATAACTAAACAGAGAAATTAATTAATAATTGTGTAGGCCTACATACAAACATGCAGCATGATTCAGAGCATTCTTCTTTCGTCTCTCACAGTAGATAGCCTACACACAAAGACGCACGTACCATCCTGATAATCATGGCCTTTGGTATCATTTGCCTTGGATCTATTCCTCAAGCACAAGCAGAAAAACACACCCACAGAGAGAGAGAGGAGAGAGAGAAAGAGAGAGGCGGGAGAGAGAGGTGAAGAGAGGGGGAGGGAGAGAGAGGGGGGAGAGAGAGAGAGAGAGCAGATCTATACGTTAACAGCACAATCAGATCGTTCGAAGTCTGCATAACTGATCAAGTAGACTACATAACAAGCTTGCTAAGTCGGCCAGGGGATTTTTAACAGGCCAGCTTACTCTCAAGAGAGATGAAGAAGAGATAGGGACGGTTGGGAGAGGCTCTTCTTTCCTCAATTCGACTGTTGACATATGGCCTGCAAACACGACAGCCCCCGAAGCTACACACTCGGACGAACGCGAAGGAAAGAAGCCACACTACAACACTAGCGTCTCACATCAACCAGTTAGCCTACCGTGTCGCGGCACTCCATTCTCACATCTGCCCCGACAGTAGAATCAGTTATCGAGGCCCTGTACGGGATCGGACAGCAACCACAGTTTTACGTTGTATGCATGCAAAACGACGTTGCCCATGTTTTAAACATGCCAGACAAAAAACTATGCGATATCACGACGTTTAAATTGCCTCTTTTACGTAGACTGATGGTGCATAATTATTGTATACAACGCAATGCAAACAGAGAAAGTGAATGGATTATTTTTCTCTCGAGCATGGAGGGGGCGGGTGGTGGTGGAAGGGGGCTGGGGCAGGAAGCGATAGATGAGGTTGGGGACACGGAGGGGTTGGGGAGGAAAGGGGATCGGGACAGGAATGAAATGGGGAGAAGGAGATGGCAAACGAGGGGAGTCACGGAGAATTGAGCTTTCTTTCAAGCCGCCAGCTCGACATGACTGCAGATCTTCATTAAAAAAAAAAAAAAAAAAGTTTCCCTTTTTTTTTTTTTTTTTTTAACTATTGGCTCGTGTTACTTGTTGCTATTCAGTCATGGATGTGTGCGTGAGGGGTGCTCCACCGGTGGGGGTGGGGGGGGGGAAAGAAGAGTGTAGCATAAAGAGTGAAAAGAAGAGACAAAGAGAGGGAGCGAGCAGTTTGTGCAAAGGAGAGAAGATCTAGTAAACATGCGAGAGTGAAAGCATGTGAGAGAGAGGTCGAGGGGCTGGTTTGCAACTTTGTTGATTGTGGTTGGCTTTGTACGCGGGAGCCCGTGTCACGTGTGTGTGTGTGTGTGTGTGTGTGTGTGAATGCGTATGTGTTCGTGTGTGCGTGCGAACATGTGTGAGTATTATTTTCAGATACGGTAAAACATTATCTTGTATCGTGGTAAGCAGTGTGTTCGTATGTGTGTGCGCGCGCGCGTGGTATTTTCCAGGGTAAGTGTCTCCTGCCATGCTAAACATTATATTCAACGGGGAATCCGGTACGGTTCATGACATTTTCTTATTCTACAGTAAGCATTATCTTCACGGTAAGCATGGTGAGCATTGTGTTTCACTTTGTCATAATAAACATTTACATTATCTTGGAGACTTGGGCCAGAATAAACATTTTCTTCTGCCAAGATAAACTCTGCCACGATAAACATCTTTTTGCTATCGTAAGCATTGTCTTCTGTCGTTGTAAGCATTATCCTCTGTAACAACAGGCGCGATCTTTCCTTTTTCTAGATCTAGACCAGGGCACCATGACTGCACAGCCGATCTATTATCTTAAGACTGTGCTCGAACCTCTCTTGTTCATTTAGAACCAAAAACAAAGCCATCTTTACCTCATAATCATCGCCAAAGTCGCTGTCAAAAAGAGTCCCAACTCGTCAACCTCACGGTCAGTCCCAATCTCACTCATTTGTGTGCAAAAACTTGTAGAAGAAATATATCCAAGAACAAGAAATAAATCGAAGAACACGAAAATGGCGACTGTGTGAAAGGCAGAAGCCTTCTCTGATTGATTGATTGATTGATTTGGTTCAGTTATTACGTCGGCACCCACCTCAGGTGATATGGCCGACGGGGATAAACATCCCAGGGAATGGGGGAAGGGGGACTTATCTAATCCTATACTGACACCACCAGAACAACAATGATGTTAAGATGGGACAGTGACAAGGCCAGTTTTAATATAGCACACCCCGGGGATTCGAACCCACAACCATTAGCATGTGAATCCGACGCTCAAACCAACTAAGCTACTGGGGCCTACCCTTCTCTGATTGGCCAATTGGCCTTTATATAGATTGGACAGTACTCGGTGGGAGATACGAATGGCTCATCGTGATTGGACGGTCAAGCCACAATTGTGGCTCATCGTGGCAAGCGGGACGGCGATTGCCGTATTCTGTCCCTCTCCCTCCTCTCTTTCTCTTCTTGTAAATTCAGTTTCAGTTTCAATTTCTCAAGATGATGTCTCCATGCTTGGAATGAATTCCATATGCACTATCGTCACAGGTGCCATGTAATGGAGAAAATCTAAAATAATCATAGCACAAGCCTTAAGCCTGCACATAAACCTAAGAGCTGGCCAGGTCTTGAGGTCCTGCCTAGATAGTTCCATGATCTTGAGGTTGTAGGGGGGCGAGGTGACAGAGACCTCAACTTTTCCTGGGGCCAGCATAACGAGGCGGCGCCCATCCCCGTCTTCCTCACTTCAAATTCATATTCACATTTGTATTTATATTTTTTTTACCAAGACTTCAAAACGGCAAGAAGGCTAATTGTCTTCACGGGGTGGGACCCGGGAAATCAACCTATCTCTCCAACGTTTTTATCCCAAGGCAGCCGAGCAATGCCCTGCTCTTCACGATTTTCAACTGCCATGGGATCTTTAGCGTTCGCAGCCACAAGGCACAGGCGTTCTTGCAAATGGTCAAAGCAACTGCTGAAAGCTGATATCTAGAGCTATCAGACGGCGACTGTAGTACACACTCTTTCCCTATCCCTCCCCCCCCCCCACCACCACCACACACACACTCTCCTTTGTAATCGTTCAAGCAGTGGGAAGTCAATGTCTTCAGAGCAAATGGTTTGAGGCAATGGTTACTTTGGTCTCTGTCCCTTCGCATGGCCGGACTTGGCTTTTAACATTTAATCGGAACACTAACCCTATTCTGAGGCGAGGGTGAGAGTGTGGGATATTTAGTTCGTGTTAGGTCTAGGCCCGATTATATCATGTCCCAACGCAAGATATGTCAATATGTGAGCGCTCAATGATCAACGGCACATAAATCATTTAACAGAGCTGAGTACAAATCTACGTTCAACAACAACACAACAATAACATCACAACAACTACAATAATACTGACTATAGAGCAATGACAACTGACATCCCCGTACTGTCCGGAATTTTTAGAGTCCTTGCAGGCAAGGAACGATTTCATATTTACAATAATAAGACAAACGACAAAGAAGACGAATCACAATAACACTAGAGAGCAATGGCCACAGCCTAACGTACCGTACTGTCGGCAATAAGGGTCCCAGTTGTTTGCTGGCTAGCCACGAATTCACGGTCGGTGTTCATTTTGCCTTTGACCGCCTTTGGCTGGCTAATTCTCGACAAGAGAACACCACACACCACTATCTGAACTTGTCTGACCGGTCAATGAAAAAAAACGTGATATCACGTGAAATTTCCAGTTGTGTGAATTTTCCGTGATTTTGCGAGATTTCTGTCCTGATGGGCTTGTCCATCGCGAGAGATGATAAGTGGCATTGTTGTCTGTGATTTACCTCCATGAAAGACAGGGCACAGAAAATACGCAAACGTGAGAGCTGTTTACACACACATCGTGCAGAAAATTTAATTATACGTTGTCATTCTAAAAATGCTATAGTATCACTTCACAAATTACACAAAATAAGTAAATAACAACAACAATAATAATACTGACATTAATAATAATAAAAATAATAATAATTATAATGATAGTGATGTTATATATATACATATATATATATATATATATACACACACACACACACACACAAACACATATATATGTATATATGTATGTATGTATGTATATATATATATATATATATATATATATATATAATATATATAAATGCAACATCCCAGGAAACAAGCTTCTAAGCACTTAACAGAAAACAGAAAATGTTACACATAAAAATATGTCAATAAGTCAATGATATAAATATTATATGACTTAGAACAAGAAAACTGTATCTAATGCATGTGATAAAACTGATATGAGAATACTCCTGTGTGAACATACACACACACACACACACACACACACACCACACACACACACACACACATACACACACACACACACACACACACACACACACACACACACACACACACACGTCAACAATAAGTCAATGATACACATATTATATGACTAAGAACAAGAAAGCTATTGTACGCATGTGATAAAACTGATATGAGAATACTCCTATATGAACAACACACACGCGCGCGCGCGCGCGCGCGCACGCACGTGCGCGATCGCGCGCGTGCAATAAGTAAGTCAACAAAAAATCAATTATACAAATATGATACGACTTAGAACAAGAAAACCATATCGTATGTGTGTGTGATGAAATTGATATGAGAACACACACATGAACACACACACATTTTTACACACACACACACACACACACACACACACACACACACACACACACATTTTTACACACACACACACACACACACACACAGCATGCACTCACGAAACTCCCTCACACACACACACACACACACACACACACACACACACACGAGAGAGAGAGAGAGAGAGAGAGAAGAGAGAGAGAGAGAGAGAGAGAGAGAGAGTGGCATGGGTGCACGCAGGTAAACAGTCACAAACACCTACACAGGGACTCCGTGCTGGCGAACGTACGTATACACCGAAAGACTGACGCACGCAGGCTTGCAAACAAAACTGGACGAAACACACAAAGAGCATTATCTCACACAATCAACTGTACGAGTACTATACGGACAGACCCCAGGGGCGAAGAGGAGAGAGGACACATGAATACGGCTAACGCGTTGTTTCGAAGAGCACTCTCTCAACCCTTTGACTCCCGCACCCTATCCACCAGCATCCTGCATTGTCAACCATGCTAGCAAAGCAAAAACTTAATCCTTTGACTCTTAACCTATTCACCAGCTTCCTGCAGGAAGTTTGTTGATAAGGTGAATAAATCAAAGGATTAAGTTTTTGCAGTTGGTGCGGGATTGAAAGTGTTTTAAGTTAAGAAAAGTAAAAATAGTCCGTATGAAACAGTTCCTTGTTCCTATCGAAGACAATCATGTAACAACCGAGATCTACTCATATCAGAGCGTTATCAGCCAGCCTACCCCCTTATCCACTATATGAAACATGTTACAACTTAGCTCAGGGCGATAAAGTTTATTGTCTTAGCTTTCCACAAACCTGATCCGTTTGGCTCTATTGATAAAGCTGGGGACTTGAGATCTCATACATCACGAGTTCAATCACACCCCGTCACGTAACAGTTGGCTTCTTAGTGCTCCAGTCATTCTGCTGGTAGTCCTATCAGTGTCTCACTGGATTCCCTTCCCTCTTCCCATTTCAAGAACTTGGCAGAGTATAGGGTTTTTGCGCTGGCCCAAGGTGTCTGGCAGATAACTGCTGGTAGATTTGGATGGAGCGCATATGGAATTGTCCGAGAACGATGATTTTTTTTACAGCAATCTCAGATTCCTTTCCCCTACTCAAGGAGGCACCAGAACACCTGGATGATTCCATACGCGACAGTTCTTATCGCAGAAATGACTCAAGTAGAAACAGGCCCTTACGTGTACTTCAGTGTACACCAGCATCGGGCAGCACAGCCGTTCTCACACTTATGTACACTGTAACGGCTGTGCTGCCCGATGCTGGTGTACACTGAAGTATATTATCGCAGAAATGACTCAAGTAGAAACAGGCCCTTACACAATGAAGTACACGTAAGGGCCTGTTTCTACTTGAGTCATTTCTGCGATAATCTGTTCAAATATTTGTGAACAACCCTTACTTGCTAAATGGCTGCCCTTTGTGTCGCTGGCGTTTAAAGCTGCAATGGAGATCTTCCACTCATGTCTGTTGTTGGACAGCCTCTGGACAGAACCCCAGATATGTTTCAGATCTTTGAGTTCTTTTGCTGGTCAACGCCAGCAGGTGTTCTTGGGTCTCCCCCTCATACATGACAAGCCATGGGTTTGCGTACTATGTTACCTCATGAGAACGTCTTCAATCAAGCGATGGAAGCTTCAAGAAGACCTGAGTGACTTTTTAATCAATCTGATTTTTGTGATGTACATGCACTCTTCGTGACTGTTCGCTCAGTATGTCTCCAATAAAAGAACCAGCCCATGGTCAAAGAAGATGAAATCCGTATGGCGCCAACATACATACTACCGGTGTACCACGTTAAAAACATTTTTAGGCCTGACTGAAAGTACCTTAACAAGAGAGTGTGAACACTTTCATCATGAAAGGCCAGTGGAGATGTATTGGACACATCATCCGAAGAGAGCAGGATAACACCATCATCTACGCATGCAAACATAGCACACGCACACACACACTCTCTCTCTCTCTCTCACACACATACACACACACACACATTCTTACAAACACACACGCGCACAGCAACGCACACGCACGCACACACACACGTACACACACACACACATACGCAAGCACACACATGCAGCAATATATAAACACAGTATGCCTCTTTATTCATATGAAAAATCTGTTAATCTTTCTTCATTACATAAGTCAGTGTTTAAATTTTAATATTCTGTGGTTTCTTATCTGTCTTCTTACTTGTATAGCTTTAATATTAATTTTGTTGTTATCTTATTGTGTATGTAATTGTGAACATTTTTTTTTATCACCTTTTGCCTTTCTTGCGAAATGTAAAGCGCTGGTGAGCATGTTTTTATATGGAATATGCGCTATACAAATAAAATATTATTATTATTATTATTATTATTATTATTATTATCTAGACTGCATCTTCACTGGACACCAAAACAAAGACACAAGAGACAGGAGAACCCGAGAATACTGACGACAAACAGTAGGAGACCTCAAGGCTCTGAAACAAACCAGGGATACCATACAAAGACTGGCCCGGAACAGACACAAGTGGACGATCTTCGTTGCTATCCAAATACCAATGGCATAGTGAGCAATAAGTAATTAAGGACCTAAGACTTAAATTACACGTTATCCAATTCGCGCCGATTCTGCATCACCAAAGATAAAGAAAGGTCTGAAATCTTATTGATATGACACGACAGACTTAGCTATAATCCCAAAAGGTGTCAAAATTAACAGGTAAAAAGACTTCGTTAATCAGATGGTCAGGAGTAAGAAACTCTGGGGAGAGCTAGACAAGCAGAAGGTCCTCAGAAGATTATCACCGTCAAGCAAGTGTTTCGGCTCTTATCTCCTGACACTCTAAGGGGACAGGGTCTTCTTCTTCTTTCTTCTTCTTTGGTATTAACGTCCCAGCGTGATAACGATTAGGGACTGTCGTAAGATGAATCTTGTCATATAGTTAAAGAAGATAAGCGTTGTCTTATAATTTCCATGAGGGACTGGGTCGCATCCAGATCATGATACATCTCGAGAACCGGTTAAATCATCTTGTGCGGGACTGAGCCACACGCATTTGCTTAGACTGAGCCATAGTGTTATCCAAAATAACCATAGCGTTATCCCGAACGGCTAATGCTTAGTGGTAACAAAGTTCATTGTTCGCCTTGTACACGATAGCCAGCACGATTTCTTACAGCTCCATATAAAAGGCGTCAGGGAACTTGTTAAACTAGCACAGTCCCTAATCGTGATCACGCCGGGACGTTAATACCATCGAAGAAGAAGAAGAAGTTAAACTAGGCAATAAGCTAACACAAACAGCAGGCGATAAGAACCACCGATAATGTTTACAGTAAACCCTTTGCAATGGCTATAGCTGTTATCACCAAAGCTAAACGGACCCTGAAGAATCTGAATGAGTCTTGATATGACATCACAGATTTTGAGCCAACCCAGTGAAAATTTATGCATGAGAAGTTTGCTAGTAGAGTTTGCAGTGTGAAGTTTGTTCAGGAGGGTTTCGTTGCACTCGGACATTCCACATGCGCTCTACCCAAATCTTTCAACAATCATCTGCCAAATCCTCTAATCCTACGTAATACCCTACGCGCTGGCGAAGTCTTTAAATGGTGGTGGGGGGGGGGGGGGGAAGGACCTACAGAACACTCACACCAATATTGTCTTCATCTAGTTGATAGACAGATTTGGGCATTGACTGGTGGGGGGGGGGGGGGGGGGGGCTTTCTGTCATTTGAGACGAGTTTACACAGAATAGCTAGTTGTGTTGTGATTCAGACCTTTAATTATTCATTTACTTTATATGCATGTTCTTTTTTTGAAGGTAAGATACACATTTCATTTAGATCTACATGTAACCAAGATTATTCCAGTAGTAGGCTGATAAAATACCAGTATAAAATATAGACTAGGTAAAACATAGTCTAGGAAGGGCCTCAGGACATGGCCAGATCATGGATTTATGTGCTGGCTTAAGGCTTGTGCCAGGATCACCATACACATGGCACTTGTGACATTAGTGCATATGGAATTCTTTCCGAGCGCGGAGACGTTATCTTGTGAAACTGAAACTGAAACTCACACCACCAGAATGAATGGAGCATTATAATAGGCAGCGAAAAAGCCAGCCTTAAAAGATAAGCTGATAACATAGTCTAAACGTACCACCAAAGATATATATACTTGATGGATCGTAAAGGGCCTTGATGAGCCATCACATACTTCGACGTCAAGTCATCCGTTGTGAAAATTTTGTGCTGCATTTACATTGCCAAAACTTTATACGGAATGTACGTTTTCTTCGTTCGCCCTCTATATGGTCACAGCCACATCTGGCGATGAATATAACCGTTTTTTGTTGTTGGTGTTTTTTTAATTTTTTTTTTAATTTTCTAGTTACCCCTGGCTGCCATGGAGCTTGTTGATCAGAAGAATTCTGCATGTCTACTGTTGCTTCTTGCAGGGTGGCTGAGGACAGAGAGGGTGGACGATGTGCTTGCAGCAACAAGGGATAGATGCATATGGAGGGCCATGATCGCCAACGCCATGTGGCAGGGCGCTTGATGATGATGATGACCGTTGCTCCACTTGATAGGGGCAACAACGCTGTAGAGTGTGTTCAGCTATCTAGTCCGTGGTCATGCCATTGTGTCCACATGTCACTGTGTCCACATACCATTGTGTCCGTGATATCCCAGCTGGTACATGACTGGTCAAACTAAGTCACTGGGACCCATATTGAAATATAGATGTATTGTATATGTTATGTATGTTCCTCGATGTATGCGTGTGCACAGAGATATATCCATATTTCTCTCGCGCATTCCAAAAGTAAACCTTAGCATCTGATGCGACGCACACTGGGTCATTGTTATCTACTTAGGTATTACGGATGCGTATATATACGTTATTTCGCCCACATTGTACAGGCTGTATGTTCCTGTACAGTCTCCATGCTCCGTCTCCTGTGGGTGTACATGTTTGGGGGAGGGGAGGGGAGGGGAGGGGAGGGGGAGGCGCTTTCATTTTTTTCCGTAAGTTACCATACACTGACACAGTGACATGACTTACAGGATTTCTATCATGCGTATTTGATGTTTTGCATGTGCACACACACGAAAGGGTTTTAGGCATCAAGAGCTTTGCGCACATGATGTTGACCTTGGAGAGTGGAAAAATCTCCAACCTTTACCCACCAGGCAGGAGGTAGGCCATATCCAGGTAGGATCGAACCTTAGACCTTCCGAGGGAAGTTTTGCATGTGCACACACACAAAGGGGGTTTAGGCATCAAGAGCTTTGCGCACATGATGTTGACCTTGGAGAGTGGAAAAATCTCCACCCTTTAACCACCAGGCAGGAGGTAGGCCATATCCAGGTAGGAGCGAACCTCAGACCTTCCGAGTGGAAGCCTGACGTCTAATCCACTTTGACTACCAGCCCATTATATTCAGCTAAACCTACAACCATTTTATGAGGAAAGGGGAATTGGAGCACCTGGTCACAACGAGAAAGCTGGAGGGAAAGAGAGCACCGGGTAGACCCAGGGAGAAGATACTATACGGACTTGCAGAGTGGCTGGGGACAAGGAGGGTGGAAGAGATGCTTGAGGCAACAAGAGATAGAGACAGATGGAAATTCACAATCGCCAACGCCATGCGCAAATCACCTAATGATGATGATGAAACCTACAACACACATGCTATGCGATAATGTTTGAGCCAGAAGGACTCATTGCCTGACTTATTCTTACTCTGCGCCTCTCAGTGGCAATTAATACCTCGCCCCTCACTCTGACTTCTCAACACACCACCTGTCTCAGGTTCATTCAGTCAAAGTGCCAGCTGTTTAACTTTGAGCCATCTATAGTCCTTACAAACCCATCACTGAAGGGTGCACTTCGTTTCGCTTATAAACATTCGTCTCATCTAAATGGCCACCCAGGTTCAAGCAAATAGAATCAGAACGTGTGATTCTATTTTTGTGGTTTTTCTGGTTCCCACAAGTTGATTTGTTCCGTTTTGACTACAATCTCTCTCTCTCTCTCTCTCTCTCTCTCTCTCTCTCTCTCTCTCTCTCTCTCTCTCTCTCTAGCTATCTATCTATCTATCTCTCTCTCTCAAACGCCAGTTCAGACGAACATATATTTATTTAAGTCTAAACAAATATACACACATGTGTTTATTAAAGTCTAGTCACTTTGCTTAAGAAAAAGAAAGAAAAAAGAAAGAAAAACAAGAAGAAGAAGAAGGAGAGAGAGAGAGAGAGAGAGAGAGAGAGAGAGAGAGAAGAGAGAAGAGAGAAGAAGAAGAAGAAGAAGAAGAAAAAGGAGGAGGAGGAGGAGGAGGAAAGTGTCTAAACATGTTTCCGATAATGCTTACTGTCAATGAGTGAGCATCGTCTTGTCTTACCAATAACCGGCGGGGAGGATTGACTCAGCCAAGACCAAAGTGGAGGGGAAACAACTCCCGGCGACGCGATAAGTGGCCGAAGAAGAGGTTGAAGGGTTACCAGTTTCATTCTTTTCTAGTACCCGGCGGACTGGTTGGTTTTGTTGACAGAACCGCAGACTCAAGATCTACAAACTGATGTCTTGAGTTAAGCCCCAAACAGCCACCCCCCCCCCCCTTCCCCCCATGGGATGGCTGGGGGCTCTTTCAGTATAAATGGTATCCCCACTTTCTACAGGTTCTGTGCTACAAGTTTCCTCTTTTCCGTCATTCTCTTTGTTTCTGCTTTGTTCCTTTGCTTTCTGTCATTTCTTCCTATAATTTTCTGCCTTGCCTGCCCATTCACCTATGTCACGAGCGTGTGTGTTCGATGAAGTCTTAGTACTTTCTCTTAGGATTGATATTGGGTGCATTTTTGGCCATAGGGAGATGAGACGTGCGGAGGCAATTTTGGGTATTTTGGGCCCGTTTTTGTATAAGCTTTGGGTTTCTTGGTTATATTTAAGTTTGTAATTCAGGTGTGTTTTTTGAATTCCCTGTGTGATAAATTGGACGGGAGTGGTCGGCACTGGGGGCATTTCCTTAGATTATATCCTCAAATATGTATACTTGGTATTCTTTTCCCTTTTTTTTTCCTGTTGAAGTAATATGTATGTTCTGAAATTGTTATAGCCCTGATATGGCTCTAACGCAGTTTTAAACAAAACTAACAATAACTGAAGAAGCCTCAAACCGGGCGTGCTCACTGCCCATCTTAATACTTCAGACAGTCATTTTAGTGGTGTTAACTTAGTGTTTCATAAAGCCCTCCTTCCCCTACCTTCCCCATTTCAAAACTTAACCAGCGCATAAGGTCTTGCTTAAAGCTCAAGGTGTTTGCCAGATAATTGCTGACAGATTTGGACTGCGGGCTGGTTGTTCTTATGATAGACCCATGGACTCAAGATCCGACATCTCGAGTTCAATCCCAGCCCGCAACATTAAAAACTGGCCCTGTTGGCTGCCCATCTTAATGTTTCCATCATTCTGGTGGTATCAGCTCAGTGTTTCAAAAGCCCCTCCTCCACTCCCTCTGTCCCCAGTTTCAAGACCTTGCCAGCGCATAGGGTTTTGCGCAGGCTTAGGGAGTCTGCCAGACAACCGCTGGTAGATTTGAGTGGAGCACGTGTGGAATTGTCCGAGTGTGATGAATCCCTCTTGAACAAACTCCAAACAAAACTCCAAACAAACTCCACTGGATGTAGGAGAGCATGATGGTACGAGAGTGACAGTTATATATAATCGAACAAATCCCGTACTCTGGTTGCGATAGACGTCGAAGATCTAAACACTTGACTCCACTGACATCCCACTGCTGCCACCAAAGGGAGAAAAGAGGCAGAATGGCTCAGACGTTCGCCTGCCAATAACTAAACTCGAGGATCCTGGGTTCGCTCCACGTAGAGGCCTCGACTTTTCTCCTCAGTTTGACCGGAAAATCGAACTGTACGTCTAGTCCTTCAGAAGGGGACAAAAAAAAAAAAAAAAAAAGAAAACGAGTCGAACCCGTGTGTCTTCTGGCTGCGCACGCTAAAAGATCCCATGGCAAAGCTGAAAATGGTGAAGAGCAGGGCACTGGTTTTGGTTTGGTTCAGTTTTTTACGTCTACACCCACCTCAGGTGATATGGCCGACGGGGATAACCATCCCAGGGAAGTGGGGGAAGGGGGACTGGGGAACTGCCCGGCTGCCTTGGTATATAAAACATTGGAGAGAGAGGTTGATTTCCCAGGTCCCACCCCTTTAAGACCAATTAGCCATTTTTGCCTTTCTGAAGTCTTGACTCCATGACCGTGCCATTGACCCACTTTGTAATCAACCCCACCCACTCCATGTAATCAACTCGATGCGACAAAGGTCCAGCCAGTCATAAAGCTTTATATGCATGACTCGTTCATTGTTAGCGGCTCTATCGCTAAAGACAACAGCAACTTGCGGACCTGTGAACTATCTTCGATAGGATTATCACATCACAAGTGGGTCCAGACGTTTACAATGTATTTAAGAGGGATTCATCACACTCGGGCCAGTCCTTATGCGCTCCACTCAGTCTGCCACTTGAGTTGTCTTGCAGACTTTTTGTACCTACGCAAAGTCCTATGCGCGGGCAAGGTCTTGAAATGGGGGGCTGGTGTGTGAGGCTATGGTGGGGGGACGGGGGGGGGGGGAGGATTTATGAAACCCTAAAGCTGACACCAACAGAATGATTGGATTATTTACTCTGACCCCGCGCCCTACCCACCAACTGCAAAAACTTAACCCTTTTGACTCCCTCACCCTATCCACCAGCTTCATGCAGGAGGATGCTGGTGGATAGGGTGAGAGGTCAAAGGGTTAAGTTTTTTACTTTGCTAGCATGTGTTGACAATACAGGATGCTGGTGGAGAGGGTGCGGGAGTGCAAAGGTTAAGGTGGGCGGAGAACAAGCCAGTGTTGATATCATGGGCTGGGACTGAACTTCAGATGATATCTGACTATTGACATTATCAGGTCTGCAATCCACGGCCTGTAGTATTAGAAATCAAGTAGGGTGTTGACCAGCGTGATAACGTGGACAAGCCGTCGTCGGACCGTCAATAGAAGGATGTGGATTTGATGATAATAATAACAATAAATAGTAATTAAGTATCTATTATGAAGCAAAATCTTGACAATTCAAATCAAAGCGTAATCGCGCACCAGACATACGCATGAAGTCAACAAAGACTACCTTTAAAAAAAAACTGAGGGAAAAAAGTAGTTGTACATATCTTTGTTGGGAAGAGGCGGGATTTTAAATTGGATTTAACAGCAGAAAGGGTAGGTGTTAGGTGAAGGCAGAGCGGAAGTCTATTCCAGGCAGACGGTCCCGAGGCAGGAAAATAACGCTGGTCAATAACTGATAGTTCATATCTAGGTTGATTGATTGATTTTGGTTGAGTTTTTACGTCGACACCGACCTCAGGTGATATGGCCGACGGGGATAACCATCCCAGGGAAGTGGGGGGAAGGGGGACATATCTAATCCTATACTGACACCACCAGAACAACAATGATGTTAAGATGGAACAGCGAGATGGCCAGTTTTAATATAGCGCACCCCAGGATTCGAACCCACAACCATCATATCTAGGAACCTGAAGGGAAAGAATATATTAATCTGAGCGCAAGACGCGAGTTGGCGTATAACTTTAATGTTGTTGCAGAGATATGATGGAACAGACTGGTGAATAGATTTGTAACATAAAATATCCTGCAAGAAGCCGGTGGATATGGTGAGGGAAACAAAGGGTTAAGTTTTTGCAATTGGTAAATGAAGTGCGGGAGTCAAAAGGTTAAATTTCGATCATGCCGGTGATGTCAGCTTAATGTTTTTTGCGAAATCCAAAACAAGTGTGACTGCCCGCAGTCAAGCAAACAGGTACCAGAACAAACACTAAGAAAGAATAAGAAAGCCTATTCAATACGTCTTGTCTTGTGTTGTCGTAATATATACGCGTTCTTACTTTTTTTCGTGTTTTTTTTTTCTGGTTCCTTAATGTTTTACAATTTCTGTCCTCTCCCCCAACCCTAACCCACGCTACAGATCCCCGCTCCCCATTTCAAAACCTTGTCAGGGTATGAGGTTTTGTGCAGGTTGGTCTTACTCAAGTTACTGGCAGTTTGTGATAAAGTGAACAACATGATCAAAGATTAGAACTAGCTACATGTATTTTTTTTTTACTGGTTATGATTGCTGATGTGAAGCTCTTTGTGTGTGTGTGGTGTGTGGTGTGTGTGGGGTGTGTGTGTGTGTGTACACGTGTGTGTGGGCTTGTGTGTGTGTACATGTGTGTGTGTATGTGTGTGTATGTGTTAGTGTGTATGTGTGTGTGTGAGTGTGTGTGTATGTGTGTGTGTATATATATATATGTGTGTGTGTGTGTGTGTGTTTGCATGTGTATGTGTGTGTGTGTGTATGTGTATGTGTGTGTGCATGTGTATATGTGTGTGTGTGTGTATGTGTGTGTGTGTGTGGCGTATGTGTGTGTGTGCATGTGTATGTGTGTGTGTGTATGTGTGTGTTTGTTCGTTCGTTCCTTGATTTAACGTCTT
>JAPXFY010000016.1:15147313-15174813 GCA_030674185.1 Monoplex corrugatus | reverse complement strand
GAGGTTTTCGCGAGTAGTAGTACAGTACAGTAGTACAGTAGTTTCTTTGTGTGGCACCCAGTGGCAAGCATGGCAGGGTATTTGCTAAGTATTGTTAAGCAGCAACCAACAGGATCTTGCCTGCGAGGTATAGACGGCGGACGTGCGGGTCGGCTTTGTGTTTGACGAGTCTGCCTTCTAAGGTGTGAAATAGGCCATTAAGGAAAGGGGAATTAGAGCACCTGGTCACAACAGGAAAGCTTGAGGGAAAAGAACACCAGTAGACCCAGGGAGAAAATATTGGACGGACTTGCAAGGGTGGCTGAGGACAGAGAGGGTGAAAGACGTACTTGCAGCGACAAGGGATAAATTCGTATGGAGGGCCATGATCGCTAACGCCATGCGGCAGGGCACATGATGATGATGACACTGGGTGAAGTCTACCTCTACCTTGCGACCTGTTTTCATAGCACAAGTTTTGTTTCTCGTCCTCGCCACTTTCGTGCGAGTGTGCTAGCGTGTAATAAACGGAACTCTGTCTTTCACATAATTTTATAAACTGTGTACTTTTAGCTTTGTACGCTATCAACCATCGTAAGCTCAACTCTGCCTTTCACATAGTTTTATAACTCTTTGCTTTGAGCTTTATACGCTATCAACCATCGTAAGCTCAACTCTGCCTTTCACATAATTTTATAAACTCTTTACCTTGAGCTTGAAACGCTGTTAACAATTGTAAGCTCAATTCATCCATGTATGTAGGTGGCAATCCATATTATGCCACAGACTAGGTTTAAAACTAACACAACAGTTGAACAGCGAACAATACACTGAAAATGATTTTACTGTTAAATAGGGTTACATGTTTCTTTGTTCTATTCTCGCGACAGCAATGACGGTCCAAGCGGACAGATAACAGAACAACTTTCACCATTGTCCCTTTACACGAGACAGTGTGATAGCAGTTAGATGATCACATGATCGGTCCTGCCTGGGCATCTGTCTCCTGACTGGGTATCTCGTCCTGAGATAGCTCCTGCCTGGTTGAAGGGTGGACGATCTTCCCATCTCCCAGGTCAGCTTGTGTAATCCTCTTCATATGTAACCGCAGGGAGTTTATCAAATGTGCACGTTAAAGATCCCGCAGGTCGTGTCTGTGTGTGGAGACATGAAAACACCCGGCATGCATGCCCATCAAAGATGTAGTAGACGGTACTACAACGTAAGAGGAATGGAGTCAGCTTACCTAACAGCTAGAGTTCTCCATGCTCCATTAACCCTTTGACCCCCCCCCCCCCCCGCCCTGTCCACCAGCATCCAGAATTGTGAACCATGCTCACTAAGCAAAACCCAACCTCTTGAATCCCTCACCCTATCCACCAGCTTCACAGTCTCTGCAGTTGGTGGATAGGATGCAGAAGTCAAGGATAAAAAAAAAAGTCTGATACCAGTTGCCGTGGTGTAGTGGTTAACACAACGGACTACAGACTGGAAGGTTGTGGGTTCAAATCCCCATCAGTCCCTTCAAAACTATATCATTGTGGGATATTTCGGCTCTAACCGGCTCTTATCCAGAGCTGGGCGTGCTATGGGCTCATTGGAAGACTGAGACCACACAGTCGCGTCTCATCCACTTCACGGATGCGTCAATGAGGGTGTTGCTCAATTCATCTGATCAGCACTGCAGGTGTCAGTATCTCTCGGGCCTGGTTGATGCCAAGATATATTATGACAGTAAGCGTAGAGTACAGCCTTGTCACGCCGTCTCAGTCCTAGATGGAACTTCATAGCATCATGATTATCATCCTCATCAACATCACGATCATCGCATTGTATGAAAAAAAAAAAAAATAAATAAAAATAAAAAAAGACTGTGCCAGCTTCTGTGGCTATTAATGATGGCGCAGAAAATGGAACGAAAAAAGAAAAGGTGAGCATAAAAGTAAGATCCTGTCAGCTTTTGGTGACTCGTGGAAACACGAAATCAACCAGCGTGTACACTCACGATGTATGAAAAAACTACACCAACACAACGCCTACTCTGTGTGGCAATATATTGTATGGCCTGTCATCATCATGTGCCCTGCCGCACGGCCTTGGCGTTGACCTGTATGGCCAAGCAATGTACATTGTACATGCATATATCTGAGAAAACACTGTTCTTCAGTTTGGAAGGTCAACCGTCATCATTTTTCCATTGCTTTTATTCTTTTTCCCCATTTATAGCCATGCGTGAGTGTGTGTGTGTGCGTGTGTGTGCGCGCGTGCATATGTGTATGTTCAGCGCTTACATTTGATTTCTATCAAGATTTTGCGCTATATAAATATTGTAATTATTATTATTATCATTGTTCAGAGCAAAGAAAGAGAGGGAGTTTCATTCAGTGCTTGCGAGGCCTTTAGACTATCGGTATCACTTCTCCGATTAGCCCTTAAAACCAGCATAGCGAATACATCGTGCGTGAGGACTTTACTTTGGCGATAACTACACGTTACCATAGATATTGACAGTATCTGTCCATGTTTACGACGTTATCAACAGCACACTTATCACAGACTTGGAGAGGTTACCACAAGAGGACTGATATTGCTTTCCACACAATCTTGTGGATAACGCTTGCTTGCTTGCTATCTGATTTGTTTGCTTGATATTCTGAAGTATCGGTACACACACACACACACACACACACACACACACACACACACACACACACACACACACACACACAAATTGAGATAGTACAGTACTTACTTATCGCCCATTATGCCATTGGCTGTTAAAGGGGCAGCAGGACTATATAAGGCGGGAAGTAGATCGGAAGTCACATACGATTATTCATCATGCGCAGCACGAGACGGCAGCCAGAATAGGACTGTGAAAAGAGTTCAGTTACAGAGGACAAGTTATCGGGGTTCCTCCCATTTCTTGCTCTAAGGCTTTTTGTCCGCCACCTTAGTGGTGCGAGGTACAATTTTTAAGAAAACTTATAACTAACCAACTATTTTTATCTCTTGTTGTCTGTTGTGTGTACAGCTGTCCTTTTGTGTTGTGCTTAACTAAGGGACCTTAACCCTTTTTTTCTAATTTCTATCACTCCTTTATGTAATACTAAACTACTTTTATCTGTTCATTTCTTTGACAATCATTTCCTTTTGAGTGGAAAGTACGAAAGGGGACGAGAGTGTCGAGTGTAAATAAGAATTCTTAGTTAACTTTGCTACTTTTAGGTCAAACTGTAGGGAAGCCCAATGTCGGCACCACAGGCCTCCCCAAGAACAAATGATACATCCCATAATGGGGATTCGAACCATTCAGAAGAAATGGAAATAAGCACAGAGGATGGACACAGAACTTTGTCTGAGTCTCCCCTGTCTGCAAACATGCCTCCAAAAAGGACTCCTACTTCAGCCCACAAAAGGAAGTGGTGTGGTAACACTCCACAGGGATCCCCAGCCAAAGAAAAGTCGGCTCGTTTAGAGGGAAGCGTGTCAGAGGACCTTAATTCCAAAACCCCAACACATACAAGTTCCCCAATCCCAGACAAGACTGGCCAGATGAACACAGCCTCTGAGTCAGTGACCTCCATGGGATCACTGTGCTCCGGAAGCCGTCCAATGCAGCCATTACTCAGCCAGAGCATGGACGACACTGACTCTGACTCGGGGGGTGAGTCAGTTTTCCAAAATTGTGACCAGCACAATTCAAGGAGATACCGCCGTCGTGCCCGGGGGGGTTACGCTGGAGGTTCCCAAGGTCAGGGACAACCACCACCTGCGGGTCACACCAGAAGATTCATAAACCATAATCATAACCACAAAACTACCTGTCCTCCCGCCTTTGTGGACTACCCGGTAGTTATAACAGATACTCAAGGGCCCGCCCTCTTCTCCAAACTGGGGCCATGGAGGAAAAGTGAAGCTTTAAAAAATACGTGTGGCGCTGTTGCCTCCATTCGTCCCCCCCCTCTGGAAAGTGGTTGGTAGGATGCCACAGTGAAGAACAGCAGGCCAAGCTAGCCAGATGCAATACACTTACAGGTGGCATTGGCATTAGCTGCAGGATCCCTGTTCCCACGGTTGAGGGAGTGGTCGGTCCTATCCCCCTTGGGGACTGGGCCCTCCGTCAACTAAAAACTGACCTGGTGGCAGATGGCCACAGAGTGTCCGGGGTCACAAGACTACAAAACCGTAAGAAAGAAGATTCCAAAGCGGTCAGAATATCATTTGAACGCACAGAACTTCCTGGACAGGTGTGGATCGCGCAAACCCCATTTCAGGTAGTGCCATACGCAGCACCAGTACGACGGTGTACTAAGTGCCAAATTATTGGGCATTCAAAGGCGCAGTGCCGGTCTAAAATAACGAGATGCTCTCGCTGTGGTCGTTCTGACCACACGGGAGGCACCGGTAATAATTGTACTAACACACTCAGCTGTGTTAACTGTAGCGGCCGTCACAGTGCGGCATGGAAAAACTGCCCGGAGATGTTGGTGCGGGCTCGAGCCAACATTCTCAGAAGCCAAAAGTATATACCGTACTCGGTCGCCCTGCAGAGAGCTCGACGGGATCTTCAGTTGACCCAAAAGCCGGCTGAGGGAGGGGAGGGACCGAGTACAGCTAGGCCTGACACCTGTTGGGCTCTAGACAGACAAAGAACAAACACTACGGTAAAACCTGTCATCGTGGGCACTACCCCTGCCCCCTCCTACGCCGGTACAGCAGGTCACGAGAGAACTCGTGGCTCAACTCGATTAGGAGAGGCTTTCCCCGAGCTCCCTGGGGCAAACAAAAATAGAGCATGGACAGACAAGGTAGATACCACCGCCAAGCAATCAAATATTGCTAAAAAGAAAGAACGTAAAACAAACAGTAAGGCAGATGAGAAGATTACCATCCTCTCCTCCCAAAAGACAGCAGAAAATCTTCCTGACCAATCTGCCACCATCCTCTCCTCCCAAAAAGCAGCAGAAAATGATGCTGACCAATCTGCCAAAGAAAAAACTCCTGTTAAAAAGCCATCCAACTCACCCCCTGTAACCAAACAAATCCTTAATAGAAAGGAACTCAGAAATCAGGCAGCCAGGTTACGTCCTGTCATTCAGGCCAGACAGGCGAAAAGAAGGGAAGCAGAGTTCCTAGCAAAACAGAAAAAGGAAAGAAATATCCTATATAATCAACTAAGAACTAAACTGAAAAGTTTAATGGATTCCAATCAAGTAAAAACTAGCCAGGATAAAACGTCTGTATTCAATACAATACTTTGGGAACTCCTCATCTCATTAGTCAACACAAGGATGAATGGGGACTGTGCTCATCTTTTAAAACTTCTCACAAAAATATGTAACAAATTGACAGGTGAGGGACGACCTGCACTTGTCCTCACCAAGTCGATAGATATAGCCCTAGTACTATCTGGTGTCAAGAGGGAATTGTCTCCAGACCACGAGTCTCTTTCTGACACTTTCTAAGATAATTTATTTCTAACTGAGTGATACATATATTTACAGAAATATACACATAGTTTTTCCTAATGGCAGACAATACAGCAAACAGGAAGACACTGACAGTCCTACAGTGGAACTGCAGATCTCTTAGGAAAAATCTCCCTTACTTAATCCACTACTTGTATAATAATAATATTGATGTAGTTTGCTTGCAGTCCCCAAACTGCTCCATCCGGGACCTGCCTAACATGGAGGGGTATTATTACCCCCCTGTGAATGGCCTGTTCCCCGGGCGGGGGAAGGTGGGCACTGTCATATACATTAAGGCCAATATAAAATATGAATACTTGGCTGATATTAATCTGCGTGACATCTCAGACTCGGCAGCTTGCTGTTCAATTGCAGTGACATGCAATAGTAAAGCAATTAAAATTGCCAACATCTACTATCCTCAGGGGGATACACAAGGCCTCTGGGTGGACAAGTTTAATTCACAAAGCTGGCTGGTCGTGGGAGACTTCAATGCCCATAGTGCAATATGGGACAATGACTATAAGGGTGGGACTGGCTCAGCAATTAGCCAAAAAATTAACGAATCAGCATTGTTTCTGTTAAATGATGGGTCTGTTACTCGCCTGCCGGACCGCTCTGATCAGCGGGGATCTGCAATAGATCTCAGTTTGGCCAGTCCAGACCTGGCAAGTGACGGGGAGTGGGTTGTGGGGGATGAACCCCTGTCCAGTGACCACCTCCCCATCACCATCACCATCCATCGTAGTGTGGTCAGAGAGGTGCCCCTGCACCGGGAAAAATTTAATTATGAAAAAGCGGACTGGGACCAGTTTCGTAGAAATCTTAAACCCACACCTAATTATGACCAAGGGACACAGACAGTGGATCAGATATATAATTCTCTGTGCTCCAATATACTGGAAGCAGCTAGGGCCTCCATACCCGTTTATAAGTCAGGTACTGTTTATACCCGTAATAACCCATGGTGGAACCCTGCCTGCGGTGATGCTGTGAAAACAAAGAAAAGGACCTGCAGAGCATACAGGAAAAATATTAATGAAAAAACACACTCCGAAATGATAAAAGCTAAAATAAACAGCAATCATACACTGGCTCTAGCAAAATTAGAGCACTGGAAAAATTATGTACATACTTTAGAAAACAACACAGATCTGGGCTCAGTATACAAAAAAATTTAAAAAATGAAACAACAATATGTACGCCCCGACCCAAATCTGATGGAGGGCGAGGCAGTCCTTAAGACCAGCAAGGCCAAGGTGGAGGCTTTTGCAGCAACCTTTGCTAAGGTCAGCAGTACCCACAAACCTCCCTCAGGACATGCGTATATATCGACAACAATATGAAAACAACCAACTCAAGGACCCTGTCCCTGACAACTCTAACCCCATAAACCATCCCATCACCAGGAGTGAGCTGGACAAAGCACTTTCCTCCATCAAAAAGGTCAATGTGAGCCCTGGTAGCGACAACGTCTCATACCGACTACTGCGAGAGCTGCCAGAACACTATAAAGAATTGTTGCTCCTGCTCTTCCAGCGATGCTGGGAGGGGGGAGTGATTCCGGCAAAATGGAAACATGCCATTGTCACCCCAGTTCTTAAACAAGGCAAACCCCGTGGGGAATTGGAGAGTTACAGACCCATATCTCTCACCTCACATGTGGGCAAAATATATGAACGGATCATCAAAAAGAGACTAGAATATTATTGTGATAAAAATAATATAATACCCCTATGTCAAGCTGGATTCCGCAAGGGCCGTGGTGTCAGCGATCATCTGGTACGCCTAGGTTCGCACATTAGAAGGTCCTTTACAAGGAGACGCTGTATTTACAGTTGTTTCTTTGACGTGCACAGAGCTTATGACACGGTTTGGCACAGGCGTCTGCTTGATAAAATAAAAAACCTTGGGCTTTCTGGACATATGTATCATTTTATAAAAGCCTTTCTCATGGAAAGATCTTTTCAGGTTCGTTGGAAGGGTGCCCTATCGACCATACAAAGACTGGATATGGGAGTTCCTCAAGGTTCAGTGATTGCCCCCCTTCTATTCAGTTTAATACTACAGGATATTACACGTGTCAACACCCATGACGCAGTGTTAACATTGTATGCAGACGACCTTGCTGTCTGGCGAGAAAGTAATGTAAGAAAGCTGAAAAACGTGGCCTGTAATCCACGCGTCATACATTCCAGAAAAATATTTCAAGAGATAATTGATAACATAGTGTCATACATGACAGAGAACGGCTTCATACTGTCAACACGAAAAACCAAATTTGTAGTTTTTACTAGAAATAACCCACACATCCCCAAAGAATGTAGCATTGTAGTCAATGATGAACGTTTGTACGCTGCCAAGAATGTACAGTATCTGGGGGCGTGCTTCAATGGTAAAGGGAAGTGCGAGCTTCATATTAATAAAAATATCTCTAGTGCACTACGAGCAGTCAATCTGATCAAGTCACTGTCGCGGGTCCCTTGGGCCAATCAACCTAAAACCATGGTGGCACTGGTGCGCTCGCTGGTCCGGTCTCGCTTAATGTACGGACTGGAAGCTTTTTATGACGCTTCTCCCTCACTGGTCCATTCCATGGAGGTGGTGGAGTGCACAGCACTTAAAGTGGCATTGGGTTTCCCAGAGCCACTCCAAATTATTTAGTGTACAGGGATGCAGGCCTGCTTCCACTAGTATATACCATCAAACTGCTCTGTGCCAATTACATTGCCAGAGCACAAACTGTGCCAAACTCTACGGCGCAGGAACTCACAAAAGAATTTAGGGGCCCGGCTCGGGTCCGTTTCTGCGTCCCTCTCCATGACTTTGTTGAGGATATCACAAAGTTGGCAGGGACAGAGGGCACCAAGATGGCCGTTAGACCCCTCCATCCTTATCCCCCGTGGCTGATGGAGACAGCACAAATAGAGCTGGACATGGCTGGACTCCATAAGAGCGACAACCCAATTTACATAGAAATGGTAGCCAGGGAGTACATCTCCAATAAGTTCCAGGCCTTCCTGTGTGTATACACAGATGGGTCAGTGGACAGTGAGGGAGCGGGAGCAGCCTTCTGCATCCCAGACTTTAATGTTGACAAAACATTTAAACTGCCTAAATTAAGTATCTTCACAGTGGAGTTAGTGGCCATTTATATGGCTCTAACATTCTTCAATGATTTACACAGCCCACCTCGGGCTATAGCCATATTTTCTGACTCTCTGTCAGCACTGACTGCCATCAAAAGTGAAGGCAGATCTTCCAGAGAGGATGTTGTGATAGATATACTAACCATCATACATCAGTTAATAACAAGAGGCTGTGAGGTACTTTTGCAATGGGTCCCAGCCCATGTAAACATTGCAGGCAATGAGCGTGCTGATAAGGCAGCCAAATTAGCTGTTAAACAAAAGGGAGCTCTTTCCATAGACATGACCTTGGCTCTGTCTGATATCAAACAAAGACTAGTGAAGGCTGTGTGGGCGTGTTGGACGAGCGAATTCTTGGCAAAAGCGCATGAGCTGGGATGTAATGACCCCACTGCTCCCACAAGAGCTGGCGTGTTCCCTCCCTCGGTACCCACATACCTCGCCCATATAATATATAGAATCCGAGCAGGAGTATGGAGAACTATATTCATTCCCAAACCGTGTTTGTGTGGAGCCTTCGTCTCCCCACATCACCTTATTTTCAAATGTCCTAAGCTGGTTACACATTTTAAACCATTAATTGATAAAATTCGTTCCTTAGGACTGAAGGAATCGTTAGATACAATAGCCCAACCTCATGATGGTATGGGCTGGGGGCTTGCCATTGAAGCTGCAACCCTCATTTCTAAATGTGAGATGGCTTTATATATTTAACACCAATCTCTACAAAAGGAGGGAAATGACCCCAGAAAACTGATCCCTGTCCCACTTATCCCCATAATCCTGATAAAAATGATTTGTGTTTCGCCTCCAGGCCCCTCTGTAAAGGGAAAAAAACAAAAACAAAAAAAAACTCCAGGAATATCAAGTGATTAATGCCCAGCTGGGGGTACCCCCTCCCCAGCCCATAGTTCATCTTCCCAGTTTGTGCACCCGAGTCCAAATGACTAAAGATAATTTTGATTTTACAATTACTTTTAATATAGATAGATGTATATACTATTTACATTCAATAAATGTCAATGATAGGCGTATATGCTCTATCCATATTCAATAAGTGTCAATGATAGATGTATATACTATTTGTAATATGCAATAAAAGTCAATGATAGGTGTATATACTATTTACATTTAGCTCAAAAGACTTAATTAGAATGAGAGTGAAACCTCCCTGTATATAGGTAGATTCCAGTATGTGTTCCTCCTCTGCTACCACTCCTAGGCAAGTGTGTATGAGAGTGAATGAGCAAACACCAAATTAAGAAGACAGTTCTTAGCAATTATTTACGTAGTACATATTTTATCGAAAGCTTATTTTTAGGCAGGAGTGTAAATCACTGTATATATCTGTATGTAGTTTTCAATGTATGTTTTGTCCTTTGTATCACTTTGTTTGTAGATCTGTCATTCTCTCTCTGTTTTTATTTGTGGCCCTGGAAAGGTTTTAATCTGTAATTTTATGAAAGTTTTAAACTATTTTATCTAAAAATAAACATAACTAAGCATTATCTTAAAGCTTAATCAAAAATTTTTATTTGCTAGTCCTCGCATACACTATGTGTGGTAGGACTTTAAGCCTCAATTTAGTCAGTCAGTCAGTCGGAAGTCACTTGAATTCAAACGTTTGCCGAAGCAACACCAGCTGTCTGCTCTGAGTTAATTACAGATTTCGGACGCTGTCGGAGAGCTACCTGGCTCATATTTGTTACACAGTACAATCTCAATCCCTGCTTTTAAACTGTTGTTATATTTTTATCGAAAAATGTGCGTATATGCATTTATTAGGAAATTAAAATCTGAATTGGACGAACTTAGAGGCGGGGCTACAAAACATGACGAGACATCTGACAGGCACGCCATCCAAAAATAGAAAAGCACGTGGAAAGAAACACAACGAAGGCATGTTGTCGCAACACACACACACACACACACACACCTGAAAGGCCTACAATATAGACGTCCAGAGAATTAAACGATCAGTTTAATTAAAATTGTGTAGTGTATGAAAAGAAATCAAGCACATGCAATAGATCTATTTGCACACACAAGCTGTGCGCACATACACCGTACTCATACACACACAGTCACATACACACACAGACACACACGCACACACATCGGAGTACAATACGAACACAACACTGACCTGTAGTCACCACCACTTATGTCCCATGTACTGCTTACCAGGTGGGTTAGGGTACAAGTCTTACAAGCGACAGCACACAGTCTGGCATTATCTCACGAAGGACTGTCACCACACATTCATCTACATCATCACGCCCCATAGTCACCCATTTCTTTCGAAAATATTGTGGATGTCTCCACGCATTCCTAGAATTTAGTATGTTCCAAAATTTTCTATATATCTGTTTCCTAAGTCCAGAATTCCTAACTTGTGCTGACTGTCCATTACCCAGCCACCTCTGACAGTTTGCAGTAACACACGGCTCACAAAAACAAAACTGGCATCTGCCTTGACTAACTGCATGCTGTAAACTAACACTAGATCTATCACCTACACTGACACTAGCACCAGATGAGGAACACACTACATCTGTCGCCAGCGTAAATCTATAACTTGCTGAGGACAGTGTAACCACTGAAGTAGGTGTACAAGATGCTGTGGTATCTACACAGGAGATGTTGGCAACACACACAGAACTACTCTCACTGACACTGTCAGCTTCACTGATTGTAACTTGTGATAGCATTTTACATTTCCACTCCCAACCACAGCTTTCAAACAATTGTCTTACAGCCTCCTTCTTTTCTTCGTTTATATCCAGCAATAATTAATTAAAATTCATTATTTCGTCAAAGACAAACTCTCTCAAACTAGACGTGTGCGTTTTCAGTAGAACCCAGAAAGAATGAGCGCGCAAATTTGCTTACAGACAATGATAGGTCTGACCACAGATTTCTGGCGCTATTTCTTTCACACCGTGAGAGTGGCCAAGCATGGGATAGCAGTCATGCAGTTTCCATTAGCACCATCCTTTCCTTCTCATCTTTTGTTCTCATTCTCAGCAAGGTTCAAGTAACTTACTTAGATCTACCGGATCTCCTAGTCAAGGCCCCAGTTACCGCGTGCCAGCCCGGAGTGTAATCAACTGTTTTAGGGGTGAAGGGATGAGGTTATCAATCTGTAATTTAGATCTGCGCACGAAGTCAGGGGCTCTCAACAGTAATAATGCAGCGTGTGTGTATGACAAACTGTCGAGAAATACAAAGGTTTCTGATCAAGTGTTCATACTATCTGATAAATAGTCTTGAACACAAACTGATGTCCCCCTGTCCAAACTTTGGTTATGCCCCAGGCAGGAGACAACCAGGACTGCAGAGATAGTGTGGGGTGTACTGATTCCCATTGAAGGGGGACCAAGCTATAATTTCTCTAAAACTACATCATGCTTTTCCTGTAAGAAAAGTCAACGGAAAGCGTAAGTTGACTACCTTCACCCCCTAAAATGAACTACAAAACCCATTTCCTCATACACGTCATGTGTTACGTAGGAAAACGTTCGAGTTCTGGGGAGCTGTGTGGACGGAATTTGCTTCAATTTCTTCTCAGTTACTAAGAAGCAAGTGTCTGTTTTGTTCGTCACTGTTAGCGTGTTTGTTTACTACCCTAAGCCACGTGCTTTTCTTTATTTAGTTTAGCCCCGCCCTTGCTTACTGCGCATGCGTCCCGATCCATTGGATCGGATGTTACCCCTTTAAAGGGACAGCAGGAATATATAAGGCGGGGAAAGTATATCGGAAGTTACTTGAATTCAAACGTCTGCTCTGAGTTAATTACAGATTTCGGACGCTGTCGGAGAGCTACCTGGCTCATATTTGTCACACAGTACAATCTCAATCCCTGCTTTTAAACTTTTGTTATATTTTTATCGAAAAATGTGCGTATATGCATATATTAGGAAATTAAAATCTGAATTGGACGAACTTAGAGGCGGGGCTACAAAACATGACGAGACATCTGACAGGCACGCCATCCAAAAATAGAAAAGCACGTGGAAAAAAAACAACAACGAAGGCATATTGTCGCAACACACACACACACACACACACACACACACACCCCGAAAGGCCTACAATATAGACGTCTAGAGAATTAAACGATCAGCTTAATTAAAAATTGTGTACTGTATGAAAAGAAATCAAGCACATGCAATATATGCACACACAAGCTGTGCGCACATACACCGTACTCATACAGACACACTCATACACACACACACACACACACACACACACACACACACACACACACACACACACACACACACATACACACAGCACAATACGAACACAACACTGACCTGTAGTCACCACCACGTATGTCCCATGTATGGCTTACCAGGTGGGTTAGGGTACAAGTCTTACAAGCGACAGCACACTGTCTGGCATTATCTCACGAAGGACTGTCAGTGTCACCACACATTCATCTACACCATCACGCCCCATAGTCACCCATTTCTTTCGAAAATATTGTGGATGTCTCCACGCATTCCTAGAATTTAGCATGTTCCAAAATTTTGTATAGATCTATATGTTTCCTAAGTCCAGAATTCCTAACATGTGCTAACTGTCCATTACCCAGCCAACTCTGACGGTTTGCAGTAACACACGGCTCACAAAAACAAAACTGGCATCTGCCATAAATGCATGCTGTAAACTAACACTAGGTCTATCACCTACACTGACACTAGCACCAGATGAGGAACACACTACATCTGTCACCAGCGGAAATCTGTAACTTGCTGAGGACAGTGTAGCCACTAAAGTAGGTGTACAAGATGCTGTGGTATCTACACAGATGTTGGTAACACACACAGAACTACTCTCACTGACACTGTCAGCTTCACTGATTGTAACTTTTGTAACTTGTGATAGCACTTCACATTTCCACTCCCAACCACAGCTTTCAAACAGTTGTCTTACAGCCTCCTTCTTTTCTTCGTTTATATCCAGCAATAACAAATTAAAATTCATTATTTCCTCAAAGACAAACTCGCTCAAACTAGACGTGTGCGTTTTCAGTAGAACCCAGAAAGAATGAGCACGCAAATTTGCTTACAGACAATGATAGGTCTGACCACAGATTTCTGGCGCTATTTCTTTCACACCGTGAGAGAGGCCAAGCATGGGATAGCAGTCATGCAGTTTCCATCAGCATCATCCTTTCCTTCTCAACTTTTGTTCTCATTCTCAGCAAGGTTCAAGTAACTTACATAGAACTACCGGATCTCCTAGTCAAGGCCTCAGTTACCGCGTGGCAGCAGACGACAAACTCAGCAGGGTGTCTGTGTTAGTGACCGGAGTGTAATCAACTGTTTAGGGGTGAAGGGATGAGGTTATCAATCTGTAATTTAGATCTGCGCACGAAGTCAGGGGCTCTCAACAGTAATAATGCAGCGTGTGTGTATGACAAACTGTCGAGAAATACAAAGACTTCTGATCAAGTGTTCATACTATATTGATAAATAGTCTTGAACAGAAACTGATGTCCCCCTGTCCAAACTTTGGTTATGCCCCAGGCAGAGACAACCAGGACTGCGGAGATAGTGTGGGGTGTACTGATTCCCACTGAAGGAGGACCAAGATATAATTTCTCTAAAACTACGTCATGGTTTTCCAGTAAGAAAAGTCAACGGAAAGCATTACGACGATTCCATGCCAAAACAGTGTATCTTAAAAGGAATAAAGAGGACATATACACCATTCTGTTCGGAAGCTGTCGATTAGTTGACTACCTTCACCCCCTAAAATGAACTACAAAACCCATTTCCTCATATACGTCATGTGTTACGTTGGAAAATGTTCGAGTTCTGGGGAGCTGTGTGGACGGAATTTGCTTCTATTTCTTTTCAGTAACTAAGAAGTAAGTGTCTGTTTTGTTCGTCACTGTTAGCGTGTGCGTTTACTACCCTCAGCCACTTGCTTTTCTTTATTTAGTTTAGCCCCGCCCATGCTTACTGCGCATGCGTCCCGATCCATTGGATCGGATGTTACCCCTTTAAGGTAGTGCGGTACGTTCAAAGACGATGTCAGTGGGCATTTTCCATTTATAGCGTCTTTGGGTACGATATTCTATATAGCATTAGTATCTATCGGGAATGCCCGCTACTGAACAAAGAAGAAAGAAAAAAGGTCTGCTGGTTTCAGCATAATAATAATAATAATGATAATAATAATAACAATGTTATTATCATTATCATTATTATTATTTCCATTATTATTATTTCCATTATTATTGTTGTTGTTGTTATCATTAGTACTACTACTAGTAGTAGTAGCAGTAGTAGTTGCAGTAGAAGTAATAGCGTTATTATTATTATTATTATTATTATTATTAACATTGTATTATAATTGTTGTTGTGCTACTTCTTTTTCTTCTTCTTCTTATCAGAAAATGATAACTCATTCTTGTTAGTGCTGTTCACCAAACACATGGAATTACAGAGCATGACACATATTTTGCAAGACACGAGAGAGTCATACGTATAGAACTACAAATATCATATATAAACACAAACACACAACACAAGTACACATACACCATAACGCACGCACGCAAGCACACTCACAGAATACACCCCACCCCACCCCACCCCGCATAATAATTAATATGTATGCAGTAGGAATACATCCAAACATCGAGGGAGGCAGACACAAAAAGAACATAATGAAGAAGATTAGGAATAGACAAGTAACATTTATAGAACATTTTATGAGGCGAGAGAAATTAGAGCACCTGGTCACAACAGAAAAGCTGGAGGGAAAATAAGCACCAGGTAGACCCAGGGAGAAAATATTAGACGGACCTGCGGAGTGGCTGAAATCAGAGAAGGTGGGAGATGTAGGCTACTTGCAGCAACGAATGATAGATTCATGGAGGGTCATGATCACCAAGGCCATATGGCTAGGCACATGATGACGATGACGATTTTATATATGTACATATACATGCACGCATGTATGTATAGATAGATAGATAGATAGATAGATAGATAGATAGATAGATAGATAGATAGATAGATAGATAGATAGATAGAAGATAGACAGACAGATAGATAGATAGATAGATAGACAAATAGATAGATAGATAGACAGATAGTGAGATAGATAGACAAATAGACAGATAGATGGATAGCTAGATAGACAGATAGATAGATAGATATGTACATATATATGTATACTTATGGTTTATAGACATATACATACAAAAATTTGGAGTTTGAAGTTTGTTAAGAGGAATTCATCGCACTAGGGACAATCCATACGCGCTCTGTCCAAATCTACTGGTGACTATTTGGCAGACCATTGGTTACTGCCTGCACAAAACCCTATGCGCTGGTGAAGTTTTCAAATGAGCCACAGACGAGAAAGAAGAGAAACACTAAAACTTGATACCGCTAGAGGGAATGGTTTGAGTTTAACGACCTTGTGACAAAGTCTGTAGGGTCAGGCTTTTATTGCGGGTAGTCTTGAGCACCAGCAGATTTTTCTTTTTTTTTGGATTGATTAATTTGGTTCAGTTTTTACGTCGACACCCACCTCAGGTAATATGGCCGGCTGGGATAACCATCCCAGGGGGGGGGGGGGGGGGAGTGGGACCTATCTAATTCTATACCGACACCCCCATAAGAACAACAATGATGTTAAGATGGGACAGTGAGAAGGCCAGTTTTAATGTAACGCACCCCGGGGATTCGAACCCACAACCATTAGCATGTGAATCCGACGCTCAAACCAACTGAGCTGCTGGGACCCGTATCATGACAAAGCCTGTAGAGTGAGGCTTTTATTGCAGGTATATAGTCTTGAAAACCTCCAAGACTGATTGAAGCATCTATTTATTTATGTAGGCAGGGAGCACGGCGGTGTTCATATTACGGGTTGGGACTGACTTCGATCCGAGTCAAGGGCTCTCTCTTATCAAAGGAGCTCTAACCAGCTTGCAAATAGCACACACGACTGATTATACAAAGCCACAATCTCAGTAGTTACAGTGACGGTGGAGTAATTTATGCTATCAACAAATGCAAAGGCCTCAGTCAACAGACATGTCTTTCTTTGACGGTGACTTGAAGCGAGTAATGATAATAATAACGACATTTATGCAGTGCCAAAGCTATATATACATTTAAATGAAATCGAAGCGCACACTCTCATCATTCACCAAAGCATTCACTCACAATGACCCAAACTCAGAGAACACACAAACCGGGAGGGAGAGGACAGGAGGGGAGAAGAACGAAATGGCACGCACGCAGAGGGAGAGGGGGGGGAGGGAGGGTCACCGCTGGACATTTAGATTTGAAGAAAGACAAGAGTATGTGACTGTCAAATAGACGATTGATAAGATAGGGGAAGACTATTGACAAGGTAGGGGAAGACTATTGACAAGGTAGGGGAAGACTATTGACAAGGTAGGGGAAGACTGTTGACAAGGTAGGGGAAGACTGTTGACAAGGTAGGGGAAGACTATTGACAAGGTAGGGGAAGACTATTGACAAGGTAGGGGAAGACTGTTGACAAGGTAGGGGAAGACTATTGACAAGGTAGGGGAAGACTACTGACAAGGTAGGGGAAGACTGTTGACAAGGTAGGGGAAGACTGTTGACAAGGTAGGGGAAGACTACTGACAAGGTAGGGGAAGACTATTGACAAGGGGAAGACTGTTGACAAGGTAGGGGAAGACTACTGACAAGGTAGGGGAAGACTACTGACAAGGTAGGGGAAGACTATTGACAAGGTAGGGGAAGACTATTGACAAGGTAGGGGAAGACTGTTGACAAGGTAGGGGAAGGCTACTGACAAGGTAGGGAAGACTATTGACAAGGTAGGGGAAGACTATTGACAAGGTAGGGGAAGACTGTTGACAAGGTAGGGGAAGACTATTGACAAGGTAGGGGAAGACAACAGACAAGGTAGGGGAAGACTGTTGACAAGGTAGGGGAAGACTGTTGACAAGGTAGGGGAAGACTACTGACAGTGTAGGGGAAGACTGTTGACAAGGTAGGGGAAGACTGTTGACAAGGTAGGTGAAGACTGTTGACAAGGTAGGAAGACTACTGACAAGGTAGGGGAAGACTACTGACAAGGTAGGAAGACTACTGACAAGGTAGGGGAAGACTATTGACAAGGTAGGGGAAGACTACTGACAAGATAAGGGAAGAATGTTGACAAGGTAGGAAGACTACTGACAAGGTAGGGGAAGACTATTGACAAGGTAGGGGAAGACTACTGACAAGATAGGGGAAGACTGTTGACAAGGTAGGAAGACTACTGACAAGGTAGGGGAAGACTACTGACAAGGTAGGAAGACTATGACAAGGGTAGTGGAAGACTATTACAGGACAAGGTAGGGGAAGAGAAGACTGTTGACAAGGTAGGGGAAGACTGTTGACAAGGTAGGGGAAGACTATTGACAAGGTAGGGGAGAAGGACTATTGACAAGGTAGGGGAAGACTTTGACAAGGTAGGGGAAGACTATTGACAAGGTAGGGGAAGACTACTGACAAGGTAGGGAAGACTGTTGACAAGGTAGGGGAAGACAGTTGACAAGGTAGGGGAAGACTACTGACAAGGTAGGGGACAAGACTATTGACAAGGTAGGGGAAGACTGTTGACAAGGTAGGGGAAGACTACTGACAAGGTAGGGGAAGACTACTGACAAGGTAGGGGAAGACTATTGACAAGGTAGGGGAAAAAGACTATTGACAAGGTAGGGGAAGACTGTTGACAAGGTAGGGGAAGACTACTGACAAGGTAGGGGAAGACTACTGACAAGGTAGGGGAAGACTATTGACAAGGTA
Organism: Monoplex corrugatus; assembly: GCA_030674185.1. Taxonomy (NCBI): domain Eukaryota; kingdom Metazoa; phylum Mollusca; class Gastropoda; order Littorinimorpha; family Ranellidae; genus Monoplex; species Monoplex corrugatus. Next base: position 15,156,387 of record JAPXFY010000016.1, on the reverse strand, counting down.
GGGAAGACTATTGACAAGGTAGGGGAAGAAAGAGACTGTTGACAAGGTAGGGGAAGACTATTGACAAGGTAGGGGAAGACATATTGACAAGGTAGGGGAAGACTATTGACAAGGTAGGGGAAGACTACTGAAGTTAGGGGAAGACTGTTGACAAGGTAGGAGGAAAAAAGAGACTGTACTGACAAGGTAGGTGAAGACTGTTGACAAGGTAGGGAAGACTACTGACAAGGTAGGGGAAGACTACTGACAAGGTAGGAAGACTACTGACAAGGTAGGGGAAGACTATTGACAAGGTAGGGGAAGACTACTGACAAGATAGGGGAAAACTGTTGACAAGGTAGGGAAGACTACTGACAAGGTAGGGAAGACTATTGACAAGGTAGGGGAAGACTACTGACAAGGTAGGGGAAGACTGTTGACAAGGTAGGGAAGACTACTGACAAGGTAGGTGAAGACTATTGACAAGGTAGGAAGACTACTGACAAGGTAGGGGAAGACTACTGACAAGGTAGGAAGACTATGACAAGGTAGGGGAAGACTACTGACAAGGTAGGGGAAGACTACTGACAAGGTAGGGGAAGACTAGTTGACAAGGTAGGGGAAGACTATGACAAGGTAGGGAAGAAGACTACTGACAAGGTAGGGAAGACTATTGACAAGGTAGGGGAAGACTGTTGACAAGGTAGGGGAAGACTCTGACAAGGTAGGGGAAAAGACTACTGACAAGGTAGGGGAAGACTACTGACAAGGTAGGTGAAGACTATTGACAAGGTAGGGAAGACTTTGACAATGTAGGGGAAGACTATTGACAAGGTAGGGGAAGACTGATTGACAAGGTAGGGGAAGACTACTGACAAGGTAGGAAGACTACTGACAAGGTAGGGGAAGACTGCTGACAAGGTAGGGGAAGACTGTTGACAAGGTAGGGGAAGACTATTGAAATGATAGGGGAAGACTACTGACAAGGTAGGGGAAGACTATTGACAAGGTAGGGGAAGACTACTGACAAGGTAGGGGAAGACTATTGACAAGGTAGGGGAAGACTATTGACAAGGTAGGGGAAGACTACTGACAAGGTAGGGGAAGACTATTGACAAGGTAGGGGAAGACTACTGACAAGGTAGGGGAAGACTATTGACAAGGTAGGGGAAGACTATTGACAAGGTAGGGTAAGACCATTGACAAGGTGGGGGGGGGGGGGGGAACCTCGTTCCACTTGTTATCGACCAGACAGAACAAGAGCGGCGACCAACTGTGGAACATCTGTAGCAAGAGATTTTTGTAAACAAGTGGTATCAAAAGCAGAACGGAGAGGTCGGGAAGGGGTGTACACTCAGATGAGGTCACAAAGATAATGCTGTAACATTGATACATTTGTAGCATAACGTAATGGTTTTGTGTGAAATTCTTTGAAGAATCAGTGGCGAAAGTGAAGCAAGGGAGTGATATGATCATGCTTCTACTTACAAAAGGCAAGATGGACCGCAGAATTCTGAACACGTTGGAGGCATGAGACAGAAGAAGCACGCAAGCAAGTGTACTCGCTCGATACGAGACAAAAAAAGAGAAGTCGTGAGTTTAGATGTGGCTGAAGTTGAGAGATAACAGCGAACAGAACTGAAACGTTACACGACTGACAGGTCTGGGTGATAAATTTCTGCATAGAGAGCTGAAGATCAAGAACAACGCCACGGTTCTTGACTGAATCGTAAAGTACAGTAGTGTTATCGTCTGACAGGATAGAACACATTTTAACAGTGGGAAGCTTGTGCTTTGTGCCAGTGGGCATTGTTCAGTCTGGTGCACATGTTCTGCAGTTCAGATTATTCTGACACAGGGGGGTTTTCTTTTTATTTCGTTTCTTTATTGATAATATCATTACGTACATTTATCTGTTCCCTCCCGGTCCCCCCCCCCCCTCCCTTTTTTTGTTTTTGTTTTTTTGTAGTGTTTTTTTTTTTTTTTAGCGTTTTTTTTCTCAGATGCATGTAAGCTCATTGGTTTTGTCCACACAATGCAGGTGGTATTGTTGCACAGTCTGCATACTCATTCTTTGGTGGGTGAGCATGCTGAGTGTTTTCATCTTAAGTGTTTTCATGTTTCAGGTCTCCACAATCCACCAAACACTTATATAACTTAAGTATCTGTAACGTGTATTCTTGATGTTTTCCGTGCCTCGTCGTCATGTGCCCTGCCGCATGGCGTTGGCGATCATTGCCCTCCATACGAATCTATCCCTTGACACTGCAAGTATATCTCCCACCCTCTCTGTCCTCAACCACCCTGTAAGTCGATCCAATAGTTTCTCCCGGGGTCGACCTGGTGCTCTCTTTACCTCCAGCTCTCCTGTTATGACCAGGTGCTCTAATTTCTCTCTCATCATAAAATGTCCTATAAATGTTGCTTGTCTTTTTCTAATCTTCTTTAATAATGATCTTCTTGTGTCTGCCTCCTTCAAGACTTTCTCGTTTGTTTTCCTTGCTGTTCATGGACCTCTCAACATTCTTCTTAGAAACCACATTTCAGTTCCTCAATTTTGTTCTGACTGTGTGTTGACTGTCCACGCCTCACAAAACACACAGCAGTATCGGTTCTACATAACACCCAAAACGAGATTAAGCGCAAACAGGTCTGCGTCCATGTTGACCTGGGAGATCGTAAAAATTACCATTTTATTCACCAGGTGGGAGGGAGGTACCCAGGCAGGACCGAACACAGACCTTCCGATTAGATTTGGCCCAGAATTAACAGAACAGGACTTAGTAATACATAACGGATTGATTGTATTACTGTCACTGTGGTGTCGCCTACACTGCTACGCTTTGTCCAGCCCAACGAACGAATGTGTGTGTGTGTTGTGTGTGTTGTGTGTGTGTGTGTGTGTGTGTGTGTGTGTGTGTGTGTGTGTGTTCTGTGTGTGTGTGTGTGTGTGTGTGTGTGAGCGAGCGAGAGAGAGTGTGTGTGTGTGTGTGTGTGTGTGCGTGTGTGTGTGTGTGTGAGCGAGAGAGAGAGAGTGTGTGTGTGTGTGTGCGTGCGTGCGTGCGTGTGTGTGTGTGTGTGTGTGTGTGTGTGTGTGTGTGTGTGTGTGTGTGTGTGTGTGTGTGTGTGTGTGTGTGATATTAAAATGAGTTTATCGGTATGTGAGTCAGGTTATTTGTTTATGTAACAGCGCAGTGAGTCGAACTGAGAATAGCGCTATATAAAAGCTATTCATTATTATTATTATTATTATTACTATTATTTAATATATTATTATTATCTGTGTATCAGGGAGGTTATCTGATGCGTTGTTTTTGTCCTACGTCCAGTGAATTAATTTTGTTTCTTGTGTGGTCTATTGTGTACGCTTGGTAACATTTTTAGGCCAGTTAGTCGAAAATTTGCGTCTGTCTTGTTTTATCAATTGATCGCGCGGTATCTGTCTATTTCGGTGTGTTTCTTAACTTACATTTGGTTGTTGTAAGTTGGCTGGCTGGTTGGTTACTTGCTTGGTTGGTTTATGTATCTGTTTGTTTGCAAAGCTTGCATGCTTGTTTTAAGAGAGAGAGAGAGAGAGAGAGAGAGAGAGAGAGAGAGAGAGAGAGGAGAGAGAGAGATTTCTGTAGCCAATTCTATAGCGACACCCTCGGAACAACACTTATGTTAAGATGGGCAGTAATTAATGAAGACCACCCTGTTGCTTGACCCACAACCATTATAATGTGGATCAGACGCTCAACCGACTGAGCTGTTGAGGCCCACAAGAAGCCAGCCATATCACTAAAGGGAAAGTTATTCAAAGTATGTAGTCCCCCCTATTATTCAATCTACTGGAAAGAATGAGACAATCTTTACACCAAAGTAAAGTTCCCTCAGGCTTATAAATCAAGTCTTAGTGATTTTTACATTACAAAAGATACCTCTCACAAATAGTAATTCATCTGAGCAGCTGATGCGGTTTGGAAAAATCGACTTTTGAACATCAAACACTGCAAGCAGAATACCCGGGTCCACGGTCTACGGGAAATAACTGCGTACAGATAGATGAGATAGTTATAGGTTACAGTAGCCTCCCTTGGATTGAAAAGCGTCGTTCCTCCTGAGGAACAAAATCCTGAATTGTGTAATATCTAAAGATAAAAGCAAATGGAACGAAGAAGTTTAGCTTTCGTTGTTAGTTTTCGTTGGCGCAGCGAATTTGATAACATTGTTCAAAGTAGATAACCTACACACTACACGGTTGTCCAAGGCGGTTTTGTTGTTGGTGTTGGGGTTTTTTCTTTCTTTTTTCTAGTCAGATTACCTACACAGTACACGGTTATCCAAAGCCTTGAACAAAAGATCTGATGTCTCGAATTCAGTCCCAGCCAGCAATATAAAAACCGTCCTGGTGGCTACTTGTTCATCTATAATTAATACTCCAATCATTCTGGTGATATCAGCCTGTTTCGCCACCCCCTCCCTTCTCCTCCCCCACCCTCCCCCCCCCCCCCATCTCCGATCCTCCATTTCAAGACTTGCCATCGTGGTACGTTTTATACACAGGATTAAAGAGTCCACCAGTTAACAGACTGCAGACTGCATGGAATACATAATTATGGCATTGTCATGGCATCGTCCCGAGTGTGATTAATCCCTCTCGAATAAAGCCCGAACTCCAGGTTCCTTACTGTTTGCAACACCTCTAGTCTATGCTCTGCTCTGGATAACCTAAAGTCTTTCTAAAAGGTGGATGTTGTGCGTGTGTGTGTGTGTGTGTGTGTGTGTGTGTGTGTGTGTGTGTGTGTGTGTGTGTGTGTGTGTGTGGTGTGCGTGCGTGTTTGCATGTGTGTGTGTGTGTTGTGCTGTGCGTGCGTGCGTGATGCATGCATGTGTGTGTGTGTGTGTGTGTGTTACGTGCGTGCGTGTGTGTCTTTGTGTGTTGTGTTGTGTTTTGTTACCGTAAGCCACCAGACTTTAACACGACTTACAAGATCTTTAACGTGCATAGCTGATGTTTTGCATGCGTATACAAAGGCGGATAGGCCAGGCTCTGACGGGTCTGCATGGAAACACTGATCTTGGAGACCCGCAAAATCTCCAACCTTTACCCAACCAGACGGATCGAACCAAACACTCCCATTGGAAGTCTAAGGTCTTACCCATTTGATCACCGCGCCTGTCAGTTACATGGTTCATTTGTTTTCGCATTACACAAGAATCACTGATGATTTCATACGTTATGCGCTAAGCCATAGATCTAAAACTGTCATATTAATTCTGACTCCCGCACTATCCCCCAATTGCGAACACTTTTTTTTTTATTTAAAGTTCCATTTTCTACGCCACCTTAATGCTGCAGAAGCTAGAAGTTTTTACAATGCGTTGATGATGAGGAGGAGGTGGAGGATGATAATAATCATGATGCTATGGAGTTCCATTCAGGACTGAGATGCGTGACAGGGTTGTACTCTATGCTTACCATCATAATATATCCTGGCGTCAACCAGGCCTGAAAGATACAGACGCCTGTGGTGCTGGTCAGAAGATTTGAGCAACACCCTCAATGACGCATCCGTGAAGTGGATAAGACTCGACTGTGTGGTCCCAGTGTTCCCAATCAGCCCGTAGCACGCCCAATTCTGGGTAGGAGCTGGTTAGAGCTGAAAAATCCAACAACGATTTTTGAAAGGACTGATGGGGATTTGAACCCACAACCTTCTAGTCGGTAGTCCGTTGCGTTAACCACTGCACCACGGCGACTGGTGCAAAAATTTAACCCTTTGACTCCGTCACCCTATCCACCAGCTTCCTACTTTTGATTTTTTGTACTTACAGCCCAAGAGAGGAAAACTAGGGTTGTCTCTCTTGCCATGAGTGTACAACATGCTGACATTTACTTTACTTAGCAGTGCGGTACACAGGCAGTCATTCTGTCTTTGTTTGTAATACAAAAGAGACTAGCACCTACTGAAGGTACTATTCTCTTAGTAGGTATTATTCTCTTTGTCAATACCTTCTCGAGAAGACTGTTGAGAGACAAGACCACCGCGTGTAGCGTACTAAGGGAGAGAAACAATAATATTGAGTGGAATGACAAATCTTAATTATTTGCCTCCCTTGTTTGCCTCAGCTTGATGTTAAAATTTTCGACCAGCGACGACTTGGCAAAGTTTGTTTTAGCAGTCCCATGATCCCAACCTAGATCTTATTGGGAGTGTGGTGTTTTAGACTGAGTTCTTTACTAATCTGTAACATTGAAATCTAGTAAAACTCTGCAAGAAAGTATTCCTTCTTGGTGGGCTTTCATACTTAATCAACACAGAAGAAGAAGAAGAAGCAGAAGAATAATTTATCAAATGTCATATATATATATATATATAATATAAATTTACGACACTGGAAAAATCCCCAAAGATATGTCAAAATCAATTTTCATTGCACTTCCAAAGAAGACAGGGGCTATAGAATGCGAACTCCATCGCACAATCAGTTTGATGAGCCATGTAACAAAAATCCTGTTAAGAATAGTCATGATGAGGACAAGGAATAGAACCAAAAGAGAAATAGCAGAAGAACAGTGTGGATTTGTGGAAGGGAAAGGAACTATTAATGCCATATACATCCTAAGAACTATCATAGAGAGGTCAAATGAGATGAATAAGGATTTGTATTTATGCTTTGTTGACTACACCAAGGCTTTCGATCGGGTAAGACACGATGAATTGATCAACCAACTGGAGAGACTCAATGTTGATGGAAAAGATCTACGAATAATCAGAAATATGTACTAGGAACAAACAGCTGCAATGAGAATATAAAACAATGTAAGCTCTTTCCAAAGTATCAAAAGAGGAGTCAGACAGGGTTGTGTTTTGTCACCAGATCTGTTTTCACTTTACAGCGAAAACATCATGAGAAACCTAGAAGAAGACCCTGGATTAAAGGTTGGAGGGAAAATGATAAACAACTTTCGATATGCAGATGACACCGTGCTAATTGCAGAAAGTGAAAGAGACCTACAAAACCTTGTGAATATACAAGAAATAGACAGCAAAGGTAAGGGTCTGGAACTAAACAGCAGGAAGACTGAAGTCATGGTGATCAGTAAAAAACATGAAATCCCCTCATGAAAAATAACAGCAAATGGCACAACCTTGACACAGGTCGATAAATTCAAATACCTGGGAACGATCATTTCATCAGATGGCAGTTGCACATCAGAAATAGCCAGCAGAATCGGCCAAGCCAAAACAGCATTCAAGAAGATGACAAGCATTCTTACCAACAAATGCCTATCAATTAACATCAGAAAGAGAGTTCTTGAATGTTATATAGAACCAATACTGTTGTACGGATGCGAGGCGTGGACAGTCAACAAACAAAGCCAGAACAAGATTGAGGCAGCCGAGATGTGGTTTCTAAGAAGAATGTTGAGGGTTCCATGGACAGCAAAATAAACAAACGAGACAGTCATGATGGAGGCAGACACGAGTAGATCACTCATAAGGAAGATTAGGAAAAGACAGGCAACATTTATAGGCCATTTTATGAGGAAGGGGGATTTGGAGCACCTGGTCACAATGGGAAACCTGGAGGGAAAGAGAGCACCGGGTAGACCCAGGGAGAAAATGCTGGACGGACTTGTAGAGTGGATGGGGACGGGGAGGGTGGGGGAGATGCTATGGGCAACGAGAGATAGAGGCAGATGGAAGTCCATGATCGCCAACGCCATGCGGCAGGGCACCTGATGATGATGATGATATATATATATATATATATATAATATATATATATATATATATATATATATTGATTATGCATTACCAGCACATATGATTGAAGCGAAATTCAAACTTAAAAAAAAAAAAGGAGGGGGGATAAGAAAAAAAAGTTCCTTGAAACAGCAGGAGAATTTCCAGTAATTAACAGCTCTTTAACCATATGCTGAAAATATTTTTTAACAACAGTGGATGGAAATATTTATCAATCACTCAAATATAAATCTAAGTACAACAGTAGCAATGTACAAAACTATACGCAGATCCACCGTCTAATATTTAAAGGAGCTCTGTGGTACATACGCGTCACATAAATTCTAGAAACATTCTTATGGGTAGCCTTCCAAGACCAAGAACAGACACATTTAAAGTAAATGTCAAAGACACACGTGTAGTCCTAACTTAATCAAACACTGGGAGGGGGAGGGGGAGGGGAGAAGAAAGAAAACGTAGCAAAGCAATACACTGAATCAAAGTTAACAAAACTAAATACCGTACATAAAACTGGTGAGAAAAATCTTGTGAATATTGAATTTAATATTACATTAAAAACAGAGAATACTAATCCGTAATCGTGTAATAACTGTAGTAATTATAGTTTTAATAAGAAAAATAAATAAGGTTTGCAGTAGCAACTGCATGCACACTCACGTACAAACTTCCATACATCTGTGTACATCTGTATACATAAACTGGATCATATGTGTTCAGACATGAAACAGCTGAGTATTCTGCTGTTTCTTGATAGATATTACCATGATAATAACTGTTGTAATGATAACATTGATAAGAGAAATAATGTTTGCAGCAGCAACAACAGCATGCATACACACATACACAAACGGAATCTTAGATGTATGTATACGCACATACATAAATTTGATCACATAGGCTTAGAGTCTATAATCAAACAGGAAATAATTGATGAATTGTTATTTCTCAGTGAGTATTGCATAGACATGAGATATTTAAACCAATTCTTCTTGAAGGAAAGGAATGACTGGACGAGAGAATTCCATAGTATTTTCAAACTGGAAATAATTCTCCCATAAATGTGGTATTTCAGATTTTTTATATGATTTCGATTTCTTGACATCCGTGGCTCTTTAGCCTGTATAGTAATTGGTATGTAACCTGTGATTTGTGTTCCAAGATCAATCAAAGGCTAGCACCTTATTTAGTTTGCGTTCTAGGACACTTGTTTGATACACATTTGCAAGTCTGCATTAAATACATAGGCTACACATAATACAGAAAGACTTGGGGGAGATTGTAATCAACATTCTGATGGATTCTTTTTCCAGTAGGCTGTAATTGTTGGTTTACAAATAAACC
>JAPXFY010000016.1:15104813-15142313 GCA_030674185.1 Monoplex corrugatus | reverse complement strand
AAAGAAACACAACAAAGTGAGAAAAGTGATTTCATGTATAGTTCTTAAAAGAAAAGATTATAGTTTTATTGTTGATTATTGATAAAAGCTAGGAAATCTCACTGAATGAAATGTCGCATCACTCAGTTAACACTCTGATGTACTGTGCAATTCACAGACTAGGCCATTATCAGAAGGTATTGCCTTCATAGGTGTAATTAATAACTTAGTTTTTCATTTTGGATGATGTTTTGTTTAGTTGATTCATTTTTATACATTCTTCACAGGTTGCCCACACACCATGAGGATGGATGAGCATATCAAGCGACTGATTGAGAAGCACACCTTGGAAGCTTCCAAGCTGTCAGGAAATGAAGCGCTGGAGAGGTACAGCATGGCCTATGCTCAGGCCAAAGAACTTGGAAATGCATTCACCATTAGAGCGTGTGCAGCCAATCTTGGAGCCATGCACATCAGCCTGGGCAGAAAAGAGGAGGCAGAGAGAGGGCTGAAATATTTGTTGGAGGCGGTTCCACCTGAAGGGGTGTCAGATAGTGTGTCCAATGGAGATCTGTATTTCAATCTTGGTCTTGGCTATGAAATTTCTGGCCAGTTCACAGAAGCCCAGAGCTACATAGAACGAGCATGGGAAGAATACAGAGGAGAAAGAGACAATGTGCCGATGGAAATTGACTCACTCAAAAAGATTGTTCAGGTAATGCAACTGTTTGAAAATTTGTTTCTGAGAAAAGGTTGTTCAGGTAATGCAATTGTTTGAAATTTTGTTTCTGATTGTAGATATGATATGTATGTGTAGTGATTAGAAACTGCCTGTATATTATCAAGCTAGCATTTGAAGTTAGTAGTTACAGTAAGAATGCAGACAAATTCCTAATTTTGCCAGGGTGAAAATTGTCAGGGAAAATCTGAAGACATAACTGATATAGTGTATAGTAGTTTTAGTTTTAGTCTTTTCCTGTAATCCTGTATGGGCATACAGACATGATAAGTGAGATTGGTCTGTGTGTGTGTATATTATGTGTGTGTATGTGTGAATCTATAACTGAGAAAGAGAGAGAGAGAGAAATTGAGAGAGAGAGTATGTATGTGTGTGTGTGCACACATGCATCATATTCATGAAATTCATGAGTGTATCACTATGTATGTGTGTGTGTGCGTGCGTGCGTGGTGTGTGTGTGTGTGTGTGTGTGTGTGTGTGTGTGTTGTGTGTGTGTGTGTGTGTGTGTGTGTGAATGTGTATGTGAACTATTTCATAGATAACCCAACCATTTTACTTTATTACCTCTCTCAGATCAGCCGTGTCCGGCAAAAGTGCGCAGAAACTGTCAAATGGTGCCAGAAGCTGGAAGAGACGTACGATCAGGCCCACAGGCCTGTGGATCAGATGCTGATAATGCAGCAGCGCATCACACTACAACACAAGCTGGGAGATGAGGGGCTGGCTGATGCTGTGCAGCAGTGCCAGGAACGAATGGCTGCCATCAAGGAACAAGGATTGGAGCAGGGAATAACTGGAGGTAACTTTGAAATTGATAGTAATGATAAAAATACTAATAATGATAGTAACGATGACAATAATAATGACTTTTTGTTTAGCATCTTATCTGGCAAGATGGACACAGGTACAACAAATACATATCAGCCCATATAGCTCTGATCAAAGATACAAATCTCAAAATATGTATTTAAAAAATTGTCATTGTATGCTGTGGATTTGTGTGTGTGTGTACGTTGGGGGGGGGGGGGGGGGAGGGTGTGCATGCTTGCCTGTCTACATTCTCATACTTTTTCCTTTTTGCCTGTTTTGTTCTGTGTGTGTGTGTGTGTGTGTGTGTGTGTGTGTGTGTGTGTGTGTGTGTGTGTGTGTGTGTGTGTGTGTGTGTGTGTGTGTGTGTGTGTGTGTGTGTGTGTTTCTTATTTACTTCTTTTCTTCTTCTTCTTCTTTTTCTTCTTCTCCTCTTTTCTTTTCAATATTATCATCACCATTATATTATGCCACAACGTAGCACACACAGTGTCTTAGTCTGCCCCATAAAACAAGACTATGAATCACAAACATTGAAAATAGTATAAATACTTCAGCTGGAATCAAACAAATGCCTGCATACTTGCTACACACATGCATTTTACATATGTGGGCACATGAGTACCTATGCACCCACGGTTATGGTACATACATGTGTGCATACATACACACATGCACACACACACACACACATACACACACACACACGCACACACAGTCACACACACACACACACACAGTCACACATACACACACATACACACACACACACACACACACACACACACACACACACACACACACACACACACACACACACACACACACACACACACACACACACACACACACACACTCACTTGTAACATTGCAATAGCATAAATGAAATCCACCACATTGTACATGTAACTTCAGTGTAGTTCCATGTGTATTGTATTCTGCTGGTTGTAAAATATACGTGTGTTTTCTTTCTTTACCAGTGAGTCTCCTGGTGCATATGTCTGTGATGCTTACGCAGTTCTCAGAACAGGAGACAGCCAGAGAATATTTGGAGGTAGGTAATGAAAAAGCTACAAGCTGAAACTAGGCCTTGTGATTATTTTTTATGGAGTGTAGTTGTACTGCTTAACGACAGAAAAGGATGTGGGAGTGGTGATGGCGATGGATATTGATGTCTATGTGTGTGGCTGTACACAATGTGTGTGGGTTGTGTATGTGTACTCATGGTTTTGTGTGTGTCACTGTGTGTGTGTATGACTAGAATTAGATTTATATGCTTGCCATAAAAACCCAGATAGGAGAGATGAAAAGATACAGTGGCTACAGTAAGTGGAGACAAAAGATCAGCAGTTAATGATTTTAGTATCCTGTCATCATCAGCTGTGGTTTTCTCAAGCGTAGGCATCATAGACATTCTGTGACACGAAGTTGTAACATATCTTCATTAGGCATGTCATTTTGATTTTGGATTGTTTGGAGTAATGAATTGTTAAAGATATCACTATATATTGGTGTTTTCTTGATTTTCTTTTCTAGTGCAGATGTGTTGGAAACAGTTTATTTTGATTTGTGTGTGTGTGTGTGTGTATGTGTGTGTGTGTGTGTGTGTGTGTGTGTGTGTGTGTGTGTGTGTGTGTGTGTGTGCATGTGTGATTGTGTTTATGTGTGTGTGTGTGTAGAGGTATGAATGTGTGTGTGTTTATATGTGTGTAAACATGTGTGTACTTGTGCGTTTGTGTGTGTGTCTGTGTATGTATGTGTGTGTCTGTGTGTGTGTGTGTGTGTGGGTGTGTATTTGTGTGTGTATGTGTGTGTGCATGCGTGTGTTTGTATGTGTGTGTGTGCGTGTATGTGTGTGTGTGTGCGTGCATGCATGCATGTTTGCGCGTGAATGCACACATGCTTTGTATGCTTCTACACATCCCTGCTCATTTTCTTCCATATTAGCCTATGTATGTCATAGCAAAGGATATATTCACATATATCATTCTCTACTGGGCTTGGAACACAAGTCTCTCTTACATACACAAGCACGCTCGCCCATACACACTCACACCCGTAAGCACGCATGCATGCATACATGCATGTACACACATGCACACACTACAGACAAAGAGAAAAGATGATTACTGAAGATGAGATTGAGATGGTGTAGAATTCACACAGCACATTCCTCAGAATCAGTAGGCAGAGTTGGCAGAGAGATAGAACTCCTGAGTTCTAGTATGACTGATTGCATGGATATGAATCACACTAGAGAAAAACTTATTTGATTCACTTTGATTTTAATAGGACACAAAGTACTCATGTGAATAATAATTATGGTGAATTCCTTAACCACACTCATTTAACAGAACCATAGTTACAGAGTCAGTTACGAAGACATGATAACAGAACAAGTTTATGATATACAGTTGCACATTAAGTATCAGGGTAGATCACCATACACCAGAAACTAATGTATGAATACATAGACCATTGCATAATGACAGAAAATATTAACAAAAGATAAAGGGAAGAAATAATTTCAAAAGTCTGTTTTCAATAAACATACACTTATAATGATACCAACTGGCAGAAAATTTTCCAGTTCGAGAATAAGTTTTAAATTATGTCCTCTATTTTCAGTCTAGATAAGAGTTGCTTTGTAGGAATGTTTACAGTTTATGAGAAAAACTCTGTGCATGCAGCCTCTAGTCCATTCAGCTGTTGGGGGCTATCAGCCCTTGTCAGGTTGTTCTTGTTGGGAAAGGTAAAGTGGCAAGGGAGAGTGGATGTGCACCATCCTTACAGTGCAGGCCCCAAGAGAACTAAAGGTTTCCACCACCTTTCATCCCAATGATTCTGAGGGCGTGAATGTTTCATAGGTCCCTTTGGTCCCCATTTCAAGACCTTACCAGTGCATATGGTTTCATGCAGGATTAAGGAATCTACCAGAGAATTACTAGCAGATTTGCATGGAGCACATATGGAATTGTCCATGTGTAATGAATTCCCCTTAAACATATTCTAAACATTCACTTCCTGCAGAGTCATAGTTATCGGACAAACTTTATTCTTTATATCTAAATTGTATCTAAATGTGTATCTAAATCTATGTCCATATCTATATATTTATATTTATATCTATATCTATATCTATATCAATATCTATATCTATATCTGTATTTGTATGTGTGAATATACATAACACACACACACGCACACACATACAACACACACACACACACACACACACACACACACACACACACACACACACACACACACACACACACACACACACACACACACACACACACACACATATATGTATGTTTTGTGGCTTGTTTCTTAGGAAGCCAATTCTCTGCTGGGTGTGGAACACAGTGAGAGTGTGGAAAAAGCAGTGGTGCTTCAAAATCTTGGCACTATCTGCAACTATCTTGATGACTGGGAGACCTCTCTGCCCTATCACCAACAGGCTGCCGCCATCTATCAGCGTTATGCAGCCATGCCCCCTGACCCCAAGACCCCCATCCAGCCTAAAGCAGGTAATCTGTTCTTCTTTATTTTTAAGGATCATCCACTTCATTTGTCCTCATTTTTGTGTATTTTTCTGGTCCCTTTTCTATGCCACTTTAATAGCCTAAGAATTTGGGACAGTTTTACCATGCTATGATGGCGATGACGATGGGGATGATAATCATGATGCCATGGAGTTCCATGTAGTATTGAGGCATTGTGACAGGTCTGTACTGTATATGCTTACTATCATATCCTGGCATCAACAAGGCCCAAGAGATTCAGGCACCTGATGTACTGCTGAAGAAATTTGACGCATCCGTAAAGTAGTATACTAGACTCGACTGTGTAGCCCCAGTCTTTCCAGTGAGCCCATGAAAAACTCAAATCTGGGAAGGAGCTGGTTGTGACCGAGTGAGGTGGAAAAGTCTCGTAATGATTTTGACAGGACTGATGAGATCGAATTCACAACCTTCTGGTCAATAGTCTGTTGCACCAGACACTGCATCAGGCAGATAGTCCAGCAAATCTTTCTGACCAGGTAAACTTTTGTGGAAAGTTCTTTTCTGTTAATTTGAACCTCATGCAGGAACATATAAACAGAATGTGTCTGCGAGTGTCAGATTGTTTTAACCCTTTCACTCCCGCACCCTGTCCACCAACTGCAAAAACTCAACCCTTTCACTTCCTCATCCTATTCACCAGCTTCCTGCAGGAAGGGTGAGGTGAACAGGGTGAGGGAGTGAAAGGGTTCAGTTTTTGCTTTGCTGGTATGGCTGACAATGCGGGATGCTGGGGGATAGGGTGAAGGAGTCAAAGAGTTAAACCGTTTTGAGTATGCTTGTAGCATCTCTGCAATTTTTCTTAAGTAACTTGAGATATAAGATGGCTAGCAGAGCTTCAGTTTTGGTAGAACAGTAGCTATCTTTACCTTCTAACCCCTTTCCAAATATAAATTTGTAATAATACAGAATGTAACGATAAGTCAACAGCATTCTTTTCATTCAGTTTAAATGGCAGTGGGCAGAGCTGTTTCTGTGACATCAAGTATATTGTGTGTGTGCGTGTGTGTGTGATGGCAGAAACAGCTCTGATCACGCAGTTATCCAAACACAATTGAAAGATAAAATGTAAGTTCTGTTATTTAGTAACAGAATAAAAGACCTTAAATTGTTGGTCTGGATGCTAGTCTTTTGGATTAGATGATAGCCTGAGGTCCTAAGTGCTGCAGGCATTCAGCACAGGTTAAAGATCCCTCTGCAGTAAGAGTTGTCCCTGACAATGATCTACAGAAAAATCACATTCATAGGCAAACAGAAAATGAGGGGGGGGGGGGGGGGGGGGGGGAGAAGAATTGAACTACACTGCAAGGTAATTGATGAGACCATATAGTATTGAAAAAAAATCATGTTTTGAATTAACAACTAAATTTGATATGTTATGTTTTCAGTTAACAACTATATTTTATCTAAAAGTTTTACTCATTAACATTTGTGAATAAATAGCAGAATCACTTGAATAGATAACTGGGAAAAAAACAAAAGGAAAAACAAATAAAACATCAACAACAACAACAACAACAACAACAACTACAAAAACAACAACAACAACAACAACAAACCTACACAGTCAACTCTCTAAGGAATTATTGTAAACATGATTACTATTATTGCAGCACTGAGATGTCAAGGCCATTGTGTGGCCAACCATGCCTATGCTCTGGTGAAGATGGAGGATGTGGATGAAGCCCGTATGCTGTTCAACAAAGCTCTGGAGTTGGCCATCCAAAGTGGTGAGCATTTAAATGGAAACATCTGATGTGATGGTGTCATTTTCTTTCTTTTTGTTATATTTTTCTTTCATTATGTAAGCATGTGGTGTTTGCATTACATGAGAATAATAATTTCACTTATAGAGTCTGAACAGTCCACATCAAAGGCATGGTAACTGCACTTTACAGCAATGGAACAAACAAAGCGGGTGCGCGCGCTCATACACACACATGTGCACGCACGCATGCACGCACACACACAAAAACACACACACACACACACAGACAACACACACATACACATACACACACATACACACACACACACACACACACACACATACACATACACACACACACGCACGCACGCACGCACGCACGCACGCACACACACACACACACACACACACACACACACACACACACACACACACACACACAGAAGATGCTGAGCTAGGGTTCACTCAAACTGTTAGACATGTGATCTTTGATCCAAGTTGTTCACTTGTATCTCTCTTTCTCTAGCACACATGCATGCATGCATGCACACATGCACGTATGCACACATGCACGTATGCACACACACACACGCACACACACACATACAAACACTACACACACATGCACACACACACACACACACACACACATACACACACACACACACACACGCACACACACACACACGCACGCACACACACACACACGCACACACACACATACACACATACAAACACTACACACACATGCACACACACACACACACACACACACACACACACACACACACACACACACACACACACACACACACACACACACACACACACACACACACACACACACACACCACACACACACACACACACACACAGGATGCTGAACCAGTTTTCACTCAGCCAGTTAGGGATGCGACCTTGACCCAAATTGTCCTCACACACCCACACCCACCCACCCACACACTGCAGTTATTAATCCCTCCATTGCAAATTAATCAGTTCTTACTCTCTTTTGCATGTTATATGTAGAATTTGTTAAAAGCAGTGATGATGTAACAATTTTTCTTTGTATAGTATGTCTCACTCTGACAGGCTACATGCATCACGTTGTTGACTTTAATAATAACACAACTGATCAACTGACCAATTCGTTTACCCCTTTGTTTCTTTTTGTATTTCTTTATTCCTTCATTCGCAGACTTTAATTTTTCGTTTGGATTGAAATGTGTTTGATGAAATGAATTGTGCATTGCAAATAAAATAAGATAAAATAGAGAGAAGTTTAGGAGAAAAAGAAATGCAAAGGAAAGAATCCTTGCTGACACATTTTAATTTGGAATTGAGATACAGAAAAGCTAGAAAAGGAAAGGAAAGTTGAACAAAATTAATCAAAGCTTGCATGCTGTTATATCAAGATAACAAGATATGATAATAATGATAATATTAATTGTATTATTATTTGTATAATGATAATGATGTTAATAAACAGTATATGCTGATATGCTTCATCTCAAATGTATAATCAACAGTTGTGATCAAGCCTGAGGTACCCTTCATGTTTCCG
This sequence comes from Monoplex corrugatus, assembly GCA_030674185.1. Taxonomy (NCBI): domain Eukaryota; kingdom Metazoa; phylum Mollusca; class Gastropoda; order Littorinimorpha; family Ranellidae; genus Monoplex; species Monoplex corrugatus. Next base: position 15,133,950 of record JAPXFY010000016.1, on the reverse strand, counting down.
CACTCATTCATTGATTGGTGTCTTTTCCGTGCATAGCAGATGTAATATCTCTCTGTTCAGATGATCTGGACACCAAGTGGCAGATGGAAGAAGCGCTGGGCGCCGTCCATTTCCGCATGGCCTGCCATGACCTTGACCTTCCCAGCCCACGGAACGCCAACCTGAGGGTACAGCTGCCCCCGTCGCGCATCAGACACCTTGAGAAATCCTTGGAGTGGTACTCAATGGCAGTGGAACATCAGGCCAACGCACCACAGGGAAGCAGAGCTGTGAGGGACCGCCTGCTGGATAAGTGCACCTTGGTGAAGAACTTCAAAAGCAGCGCCACTGTGGTGAGAGGGAGGACTAGGGCTGGTAGAAACCATTACAAGGGGAAAACAGTTGAACAGAAAGTACGCTTCACAAATCTTTGCTGACACGTTTTCTCCTGGGATATACACACTGACAGACAGACACACATACTTCTGGTTGATATGAAATAAATTCTCTTTTTTAAAAGATGGGAGATTAGTGTCTGAAGTTCTGAAATGGTGAGGGGAACTAGACCTATGTGACACTGATACCACCAGAATGATTGAAGCATTAAGATGGACAACGAACAAGCCACCTTTTATGCTGCAGGCGTGACTTCTTGAGTCCTCAGTTCTTTGAAAAGAACCAACCAGCCTGCAAAACACACACACACGCACGCACACACGCATACACACACACACACACACACACACACACACACACACACACACACACACACACACACACACACACACACACACACACATAAAACAAAACACAAACCCATTGTGGCCTGCCAGAGGATCAAACCCACAACCTCTGCCTTATCAGTGTGGACTATGACCAACCTAACAGGGCCAGTAAGGAAATGCATGACCTGACTAAAAATTGAACCCATGACCATTGCATTATCAGCATGGCACCTGGAGATTAAAAAAAAAGAACAGAAAGAAAAACGTGGTATATCATGTATGCCTTGTGTGATTCAGCGTTTTTGTCACCTTATTCCGCACTTTGTGCAGTGTCATTGTAAACATTCATTATTGTTTTCATTATTATTGGCATTATTCTTCATCATTATTGTCACTATCAGTAGTACTTTAATTCTTATGACTGAGGTCGGGTTTGAGCTGCTGCCTTCCTGTGTTAATGCATGCGTTCAAACCTTGACTTAGGGAAGAGACTTTGTGTAAACAGCTTCCAGTTTATCCAGCTGTGAAGAGATATCTGACCCTCTTCAGGGTTAGGTAAGGTAGAACAGTAAGGAGAGGAGATGGGCACTGCTCTCATAATGCTGGCCGTGAGAAAATTTGAGGTCTTCACCATCTCACTCCCCCTACAACCTTTATACCTTTACCTTTTCTTGTTTTGTTCTTGTTCTTCTTTTTCTGATTAATTTAACTCTTTCACTGGCATAGGTGACTTTGGTTGACACCGAGGATCATTTTAAAAAAAACAACCTTTTTGACATAATAATTGGTTTGCCCCAACAGCTGACTTTTTCATGTGGTTGTTAACATACACCCTTTCATCCCTGGACTGTCTTGGTGGTATAACGGACTGAATGACCAACTTGGCTAGGCATTGACTGAAAAATTCTTTGCACTCAGGAGTGTTTTCCAGTTACAAACTCGGCAGCAAAAGAATTAATGTTACTGCTGTCGTTCCTTCAGTTCCATAAAAAATTGTATGTTAGACCACTCTGTTGCTGATGGTCTCCCTTGTTCTGACGAACCAAAAGACAACAAAATCAAAACAAGACAAAGCAAACATCAAACTAATTCAAACTGAGAGTAATTTGAACTGAAAACGAATATAAAAACAAAAACAAGTGCCTTCTTTCTACTTGGTTTTCTCATTGGTAACCTCTTATCATCATTATATCATCACTATTTCCACCATCGTTGTTGCAGTAAACATCTGATTATAAAGTTTTATCGTTTGTTTGTTTTTTTCCACAGGCTCGAGAAGGACAGTTTGCTCAATTATACAGTCTTCCTCCTCAGCCAGCAGCGACCAAGGCTGCAGCTGATGCTGTTACCACAGAAACTCAAGCTGCAAAAGCTTCAGGGGAGGCAGAAGAAGGCTCAAGTAGTGATGATGAAGAAAGTGATGACAGTGAAGAGGAAGATGAAGTGGATGAAGAAGTAGAAGGAGACAGCAATGAAGTAGATGGCAGTGGGGATAGTTCTGGTGATGATGAGTCTGAAAGTGGGTACGTACTTTACTTCTTTTCGTCTTTACTTTTCGTGTCCAGTTTTTAAAGGTTTGATGTATCAGATTATTCTGTAAATACAAATACAGTTAATGGCTGTCCTTCCTGTGGTATCTCTCCCTGTGTATGTGCGTGCGTGTGTGTGTGTGTTTGTGTGTGTGTGTGTGTGTTGTAGTAACAGATTATTCTGTAAACACAAATACAGTTAAGGGATGTCCTTCCTGTGGCATCTGTATGTGTATATGTGAGTGTGAGTGTGTGTGTGTGTGTGTGTGTGTGTGTGTGTGTGTGTGTGTGTGTGTTCTTGTCTGTCTGGGATTTGTATTGGGAGATGTGCTTGTGTGTGTGTGTGTGTGTGTGTGTGTGTGTTTGGATTTGTTTTGGAGCTTGATTGTCACCTTGCCTGGCTTTTGCCTGGCTTTTACTTTGCATTAAATAGCACAAATTATAGTGCTTATGTTGCCAGTTGACAGTTATTGTTGCATTTTCAATTTTTGTTATTTGTTTCTGTGTGTTTAATTTGGTTTAATTGTTATTTTTTTCGTTTTGATCTTGTTTCTGACATTCTGTGAAAGATAAGATAACAAATGTGGTTAGAACATGCACTACAGATAATCGAGTTTGAGCACTATCAAGCATGGTTGCAAATTGTGATAAGCTGCAGATGCAGAAATCAAAGACCTTTCTGTTTTGGATTCACAGGAGCTATCTAGTTTGCTTTTATTAGTTTAGGTAATTAGGGGTTGCTCTTTCCCTGTCATGCTATCTTTACCTCACAAGATTCTTTCTTATCTTTGCCTTCCAGATCATCCATCTGTATTTCATCCAAATTCCCACCGTAGCTTTTCCAAAGATTTAATATGACCGCCTTGAGAAAACATAATATGACTGTCTTGAAAAAAATCCACTCCCTCTGCTTGGTAGATAGGTTTGTATGAATTTACATGCTTAGATAGGGAGTATGTGCAGGAGCTCTACTACCTCTAGTCTTCGTAAGAAGAAGAAGAAGAAGAAGAAATATTGACCAGATTCATGTCCTGGCCTGAACACATCTTCCCAGTACACCCTGCTGTAAACAGATACCTGTCCCTCTTTAGGGACAAGAAAGATAAAGCGATAAAGGAGTGGGAGGGGGGGGAACAGGTACCTCACTCTTCATTTTGGCCTTGGGTCTGTTAACACCTCGCTGTTCTCACAAAATCACTGATAAAGTGCATTGTTCATGATTTTTTTTAGTTTTACAAACTAGAATAAAACATTCAGATTCTGCCATTCATAATTATATCAGTTTCATTTTTTGTCAGCAAAAATCTGTGAAGATACTGTGTTTTGAATTTCAAGTCTGTAAATGCAGAATATGGTGTTTTGAGTTTAAAATCTGTAAATGCAAAATCAGCACATTAAGAGAAAACAAGCTCCAAAGATTTTAATCACACAGCTGATATAAGTCCTCAACAAAGGTCTAAATCTCAAACGAATCTTATTAGAACTTTGTAGTTATGTACGATTTGATATAACTTGTAATTTTCATGCATTTAGTCGACTTAAGTGCCTTTTATTGGTTTATTTTTAGCGTCAAAATTGCATGATTTTAGGCATTGAAAACAGCAAAGCAAGCACAGAAATTGTTTTTTTATGTTAAAATTGATCCTTGAAACAAATATACCAATGGACCGCCAGGCTCTAAGACAGCAAAAATCCCAATTTTGACAATCTAACAGCTGATCACCTGTCAGGATTTCTAGTTCAGCTCAGCCTGTGCAAATTATGGGTGATTTTGTCAGAACAGGTCAATGCTTCCCAACAGCTGTTCAGGTTTTAGGAAAACCTTTACCTTTTTCTAATGTACCTATTTTTCTTTTCTTTTTATCTCTCTGCCCCTTTTGCTCTTTTTTTGTTTGTCTCTTTTCTCTTCTTTTTCTTTCTTTGTAATTTTTTTTTCGACTGTGTGATGATTTGTAACTGACTTTCTGTTGTTGTTGTGGTTGTGGTGGTGGTTATATAGAGGAGCAGACATGATCTACAGGACGAGAGTTGTGCCGAAAATGCCCAGTCTCCAACGTTTCAGGTGCCGGGTAGTTACATTCCTTCGTCCCTCTCTTCCTTTTGACTCACACACACTCAAAAACACACACACACTTGCCTTGTGGAACCTGCTGTGTATGAGTAGTCTCTGATAGCAGTTTATTAGTAGTGTTTAATTCAGATAAATATGTATTGTCAGTATGTGTTTCGTGATGTCTGGATGTGTGTGTACGTGTGTGTGTGTGTGTGTGTGTGTGTGTGTGTGTGTGTGTGTGTGTGTGTGTGTCTGTGTCTGTGTGTCTGTGTGTGTGTGTGTCTGTGTGTGTACGTGTGTGTATGTGTGTGTGTGTGTGTGTATGTGTGTGTGAGTGTGTGTGTGTGTGTAGGAGACAGGTATATGAAGGAAAGTGTGTATGTGGCATGCATGTGTTTGTGTATGTGTGTGTTGTTGTGAATGAGATAACTCTCAAGTTAGTGTAACTTTAGTGTATATGAGAAACAAAGTGTGACAGAACAGAGAGAGTGAGAAGGAGAGAGAGAGCGAAAGAAGAGAAGTTTGTCCATTAATTTTGGTATATACTAACAGAAGATTTAATCATGCATTTGCAGTGAGATTGAGATTTGCCACAAAGAAAGAGTTTGCTCATATGTGGCAGGTTCTGCTTTACTCATACAGTATCCTATGAGTGCATAACTTCCCCAAATTTCCTTCTGAAAAAAAATTGACACGGTTGTGCTTGCTCATGCAGTAGGAGTGCGTCTTACTAACACTGGGTAATGATGACGATTGAGAAAATATAGAATTGAAATTTTCTTGCCACAGACTTCAAATTGAATACACTCAGCACTCATTTTTATCCCCACTTTTGGTGAAGAATGGAAAGACATGAAAAGGCAACAAGAATAAATATTCAGTGGATGAATTAAGACGGGTGGTAAGTTTTGGCCAAATAGCCCTTGTCAAAAACAATGACAATAACAAGAAAAAAAGAGCAATAAAGAAACAAGATCAGGTTCACGATATAAACAAAAGTATGGCAATTGAAAACATTTACCTGGATCCATTGAGTTAATTTAAAGGAAAAGAAAAATCTTTTTAAGAGTTTTGCTTATTTGCTTTTGGTTTGATTGCTTATTTGCAGCTTGTGTGCTTATTGTTTTATTTCTGCATGTTTGCTACATGCGAGTTGCTTGGTTATATGTCAGTTGCTTCTTGCTGCATCTGTTGAGTTAGTTTGGTTTGTGTCGGAATGGCACTGTTGGTTTTTGAGCATCTTCATCTTCAGGTGTTCTGTGTGACATTGATTTATTATATGATAATACATTGATGTGTGGTAATAACTTGATGTGTGCTTATGTTACTATTTTCAGGAGTATCTATGATGCAGTCATTGTTTTTGATATGTATTTAAGTTACTGTTTTCAGGAGTATCTATAATGCAGGGGAATTGCTTTAAAATGAAATATGCGCTGCATGTGTGTGAACTGGTATTTTCAGGAATAGTTTGTTTTAAGCCATCAGACCAAAACATTGTTTGTGTGTGCAGGATGTCATGTTTTTCAAGAACATTGCCATCCCATATTCAGAATTTGCCATCAGATGAAAATCTGCTGCTCTCAGCTCATTAGTCACACTCTTTCATGCAATACCATGGAAGCTTTCTAATACTTGTGCTTTAAGTGTTGTGTTGTGTTGTGTTGTGTTGTGTTGTGTTGTGTTGTGTTGTGTTGTGTTGTGTTGTGTTGTGTTGTGTTGTGTTCTGTGTCTCTGTACAGTGCTGTATTGTATGCCAATATACTGTTTTTATTAAGCTGAATCATATTGTTTCTTGTCGCTGTCTGCTTTCTGGCTTGCCTGCATCTTCTGTCACTTGCGTCTGATTCTGCGACTCATCTTTTCCTTCATGAAAAGAAATATGATCATATCATTCCCTTGCTTATCAATCCCTTCACTGCTTGCCTGTTATTCAGAGAATTTCATATAAAATCAGTATTCTCTGCTACAATTATATTAACAGTTTTGTACATACTCATCTCATTGACCACCTCCAAATGAAACTGATAGTGTTATGAATTGTACATGCAGTAGAACTTATAATTGCACAAGACTGAACTGTGACCAACGTAGTAACAGAAAATGTCTGAATATTTCTTTTTCTAGATGATATTATTAACAAAGTTTGTTCTAAAACTTATTGAAATTCCACTGCTTTGACCTTATTGAATGCTTTTACTTTCAATTTATACAAGCTCATTGGTATACACCTGTTAATTTTTATTATCATATTGTAGTTGGTAGTTTTTAGGTCTTATTCCTCTCCATTGTTTGTATTTTCACCTTTGTATTTATATTTGTACTGACATACATTATGAAGGTTTATAATTAGTGTGGTGTGTGTGTGTGTGTGGGGTGTGTGTGTGTGTGTGTGTGTGTGTGTGTGTGGTGTGTGTTGCCATGTGTGTGTTTGCGCGTGTGTTTGCGGTGTGTTTGCGCGTGTGTGTGTTTGCGCGTGTGTGTGTCCATTGCTTGTGTTCCTCATCTTCCATTTGTATTGACAGTGTGTGTGTGTGTGCGCAAGCTCATGCACATCATTTGTGTTCCTTATGTTCATATTTGTATTGACATACATGGTGGTTTGTAAATTGTATGTGCGTATTGTATGTGGGAATGCTGGTGTAATGATGAAAGGAGGAAAGGGGATTATGGCAGTGAGTGAGCATGCATATAAAATAAGAGAGACTGACTATCCCTTCAGGTTTTGTTTTCATGTTTTGGTTTGCAGTTTTTTTCATAGTAATTGCTTTTAACATTTCACGGAAATTGATAACATGGTTGCTTGCTGACTGGGACAAATGTGTCTGCATCTGTTCTGTATCATTGTCAGTATCTGATCTCTGTTCCTGATTGCCAAGATCTGATCATTGTCTGAGTCTCTGTCTGTATCTTTGCTAAAATAGATGTGGATTTTGTTGTTGTTGTTTTTTGCAGTATCCCACTTGGCAGCACAATGAGGACCCCAGCTGAAGAAGATGAAGATCGGGAACAAGTGAACGCTCTGTATGAGGCACAGCTGGGTGATGGAGGTATTAGTACATGCTTTTTCTCTTATTAACAGGCTTTTTCAATTCATGAGTTTTCTTTCAAAAGGAAACAATGATGATGATGGTGAGGACAAGTGCCAGCGATAGTGATGATTATGACAGAATTGCAACTTGATGAAGTGGACATGACAGTGGTAATGACGATGCTAACAAGTGGATTATGATAAAGGAAAAGATCATCATTCCAAGCTAGTGGACGCTGGCAAAAACTACTGATTTTGGAAAGTCATTTTTTTAAACACTCTTTTTTTGTGAACAAGAAATATATGACGGTTCTGGATGGGACCCAGAGCACCAATGGCTCACCACTCTCCAGACACTCACTTCCCAGCTCCCAATGCCACATGATAACCATTTCATCAAGCAAAAGGGGGGGGGGGGGGGTCTGGTCATGCGCTGTATGGCCCATTCAGACCCAGTCATCAGTTACCTTGTTTGCAAAGCAAATGGCAAGGTGGGGAGATGACAAACCCCAGGACATATCCACATAATGCTCACCAACCAGGTCCAGCCCAGCCACTGGACCAAGAGAGAATGGAAGACATGATGTTTGTGATTGAAGAGTTTATAGCACAGCATATCAAGAAAACAGGAGTCACATGGTTTGATTGATTTGGTTCAGTTTTTACGTCAGTACAGGCTAATGATGACATTTTAGACTTTTGAAACCAGAAATACATGAAAATAGAATGAGAACACTTTTAATGAAATATAGGACAGGTACAGATTTTTGGCTAACTGGCCTTTGTCAAACATTCACAGAAGACAATAAAGAAACATATTAATTAAAGTTAGGACAAAATTAACAGATCAGATAACATTGCTGATATTCCTTCAAACATTGGTGATGTTTGTGACTGATGATTGATTAAAATAGTGATGTTAAGCAGAGATGATGATAATGACAATGATTATGATGACATTGATGATGATGCTGATATGTATTACTGTGATGATGATAATAAAGATGACTATGACGACGATGATGATGATGATGTTAATGTTTGTGATTGTGATGTTGATAATGATAATGACAACATTGATGATATTTATGATGATGATGTGTTGACAGGTACACTGCAACGACAAGAAAACGGGAGACAGCAGACAATTAAAGTTGATGTACATGCCCATGTGAGTGATCCCGGGGTGCGCTACGTTAAAACTGGCCTTCTTGCTGTCCCATCTTAACATCATTGTTGTTCTGGTGGTGTCAGTATCATTGTTGTTCTGGTGGTGTCAGTATAGGATTAGATAGGTCCCCCTTCCCCTGCTTCCCTGGGATGGTTATCCCTGTTGGCCATATCACCTGAGGTGGGTGCCGACGTAAAAACTGAACCAAATCAATCAAACCATATTAGTGGCACAGAGCTCACATTTGAAGAAAAAAAAACAACAATCATGCTGATGCCACTCGCATTTCTTTCCATTCATCATGTAAAACGTATCATTGTGTGTTTTCACACTCACATAATTTCTGGTTTCAGTCTTTTATGATAGCACCTTCATGCTTAGAATAAATTCCATATGCATTGATGCCATAGATGCCACATGATGGAGAAGACCCAAAATGATCATGGCATTAGCCATAAGCTTTGTAAACACCTTATGTGCTAGCAAGATCGTGAGGTCCCACGCATACCTTATTGCCATGGCCAAGAAGAGCAAACTTCTGCATGACAGACTGAGTAACTTCTCACACTCACGCCTCACAACAATTACAATATTCAACATCATAAGAGACAAATTCGTCGGTCATCCACGGAATCGAAGAAACACACGCACACAACACACACACACACACTCTCACACCAAGGCGCCCATATCCAAGCCACCTTAGCTGGCCACTACTTGCTGGTTCTGCCCTTCCAGCTAGTTAATTTAACAGCGTGCATCTGTCTTTCCCCTTCCCCTCTCCACACCACCCTCACCCATCCTGTGGTGAGCCACAGGCACACATTGAAGTATAGGCTTACAGATTGACCTAGATTCGATAGGCCTACTCTGTGCCAGTATCAGTCACTTCCTACACTCAGTCCCTCCCGAAAGATGAAAGATGATCGCAGCAGTTACAAAGCACTGCTGTAGAGTGATGGACTCTGGTCAAACCTGCCTGGCTAAAAATACAAGATACAAGATTCTATTTAGCCCAGAACATCACAATGGGAAATTGTTTTGGCATTCGCATTAAAATACATACAGGAACAAGAACGCATAAACAAATGTTTACACATACTCTTACTCTCTCTCACTCTCTCTCTCATCCCTCTCTCACCCTCTCCTTCCCCTCATGCTGGGGGATCTTTCAGTATAAATAGTATCCCTGCATTCAGGAAAATATGTGCCAGAAATTTTATCTTTTCTGTCACTCTTCCTTGAGCCTTTGCTTTCTATCGTCTCTTCCTGTCATTTTCTGCCTTGCTAGTCCATTCACCTGTATGTGTTCTATAAAGCCTTACTACATTTGTTGGATTGTTGATTGGATACATGTGATAACTGTATTTTTGGCTCAAAGGAAATGTGACGTGTGGAGGGAATTTTAATAATGTAAGCCAGTTATATGTACATATGTATATAATAATCTGCGTATTGAATGTTGTTTATCATTTTCCCTCCAACCTTTAATCCAGGGTCTTCTTCTAGGTTTCTCATGATGTTTTCGCTGTAAAGTGAAAACAGATCTGGTGACAAAACACAACCCTGTCTGGCTCCTCTTTTGATATTTTGGAAAGAGCTTATATTATATATTATGTTTTGGGTAGTACCAATGCCAGGGGTATATCCTTAGATTATGTGTGTGGATTCATTGATGTGTTTACTTGATTTTTTTTGGATTTTTTTTTATTTTTTATTTTTTTTTCCAGAGGTGTTGTGTGTTTTTTGAGATAGTTGTAGTCCTGATATGGCTCGGCACAGTTGGATGAATTGTAAATATTATTAACAATAATAATATCTTCTCACAATGTTGCCTTATGTCATTAAATTTGTACATTTGTCTGCATTTTGTTTTGTTTTGTCTTCTTTTGAGTCTGTGTTGGTTGTGGGGTGTGTGTGTGTGTGTGTGTGTGTGTGTGTGTGTGTGTGTGTGTGTGTGTGTGTGTGTTCTTGTTTTTGTTCTGGTTTTCTTTTATTTTGTTCTGTTTTGTTTTATTGTGGTTTGTTTGCTTTCCTGTGTTGTAGTTTGTTTCCATAAGCCAGACACTGATGTGACTTACAGGGTCTGTAAAATGGATAGTTGATACATTGCATGCTTATGACGGGTGTTTAAGCACTGGCAGGTCTGCACACATCTTGACCTGGGAGAACAGAAAAATTTCCAACCATTACCCACCAGGCAGAAGTGTCTAGGTGGATTGAACCTAGAACCTTCAGGTTAAAAGTCTGACATTTACCCACTTTTTTTTCAACGTTTTTTTCTTTTTTATTCATTTTTTGTTTCACAACAAACAGATATCTAACATACAATGAGGCAACAAAGAGTAACAACAAAACAAAACAAAACAAAACAACAGCAAAAAAATTTTTTTTACACAAAATGAAAACAGAATGTTGACACATGATCTCCACACAATTATACAGAATGCACACAATGATATTTTGCGCATTGGAAGTTTAAAAATGAACATTAAGATTTAACAGATGTCAACATTTCCCCTATGAATCCGTTTCATAAACCACATTCCTTTGCTTAGCGATAATCAAGCATCACCGAGGAATGTGGTAACAGAAATTATTCAATTTAGATATTTACCCTGCGCCTGTTGTCTTTTGTATTCAGATCTCGACCAGATCACATCTTTCTGTTTTCAGCATCACAGCAGCTCAGCAGAGTCAGGGTCCTCTGAATCAGAATCTGAGGAAACTGATGAGGAGGACAGTACAGATGAAGAGGATGCAGGGTGTGTATTCTTCATTGTTTATCTTGTGGGGGTTTTTGTGTGTTGTTGTTGTGCTTTTCAATTTTGTTTGAAAGAAAAATTATCAGTTTAACCAGCCAGCTTTATAATGTGTCACAATTTTTTTAGAAAAGATTTTTGAGGTAATGGTGTGTTGTCTTGTTCAAAAGACTAGCTCCATGACCACCATTCAGTGTCTAGAGGCGGGGAGAGAGTAATCCATGTCTGACTCAGATTTCTTGCATCCTAGAAGAGTGCTTTAACCATCAGGCCACACATTGCATTTGACACACGTTTGACTTCAAACATGACACCCCTTACTGTCATTAAAATCTATGCTATATGTTTGGAAGCACATATTTCGATAACAGCGATAGGTTTCAGTTTTATACTGTACTGAAGATAAATTACAATGCTGAATCATACACAACACCCAATATAAGTAAAATTATGTGAAGTTTGGTTTATCAGATTTTAATTTACATGGTAGAAATCCAAAACAGAGTAAGGCTTCAGTTCAAAGTGAAATTCATTTTTTATCTGTCTCTCCAGAAGTTTGTAATCTAGGGAAAGAATTTATACTGTGGATAAGCAGAATGTTTTGGTTTGTAATCTAGGGAAAGAATTTATACTGTGGATAAGCAGAATATGTTTTGGTTTGTAATCTAGGGAAAGAATTTATACTGTGGATAAGCAGAATATGTTTTGGTTGACATTCATTTTGTCATCAAGAACTGAAAATGTTTTGAGAAATTTATTTGTATGATTATATATGGATTTGAGAGATGTCAATCTGTTATGTCATTGACTTAAGATAGATTAATATTTTCTCACTTCACTGACAATGACTAATGTGTTATTTATGTCTCAGGTTTATCATTAGTGTAACTATGGTCCAGATTTGTGTGTATGTTCTAATGAATGTACAATGTGGGATTGTTATGATGTATAACTGCATACATCTTGTCAAATAGAGTGGTGGCCCTTATTTGAATAAATTGTGCATTTTGTACATCAGCAGAATATCTTTGTTGTTGTCAAAACCATCAGGTTGATACATTTTGTCGTTGTTCTTGTTGTTTAGGAGACCGGTTCCTCCAGTTCCCAGTCAGTCCCCGCCCGCCACTTTCATGGCCAGTGGAACTTACGAAAACCCAAAGCCTGTAGAGGAAAGGCAGATCGGTGAGCAGTATAGACCTCCCCGTTCCGGTCCAAACTACGCCAGTTTAGACTTTGACTCCATGAATCAGCGACGATCTGGTGAGTTGGTCTTACACTCAGAGAGACGACCCCGGCCTAACTTTTTCGTCAGTAGTTCTGATGAGGAGAGCGGAAAACAGATTAGAGAAAGACAACTGTCAGGTAGGTGATACCTGGGACATACGGAGGGCTGTCTGTTTGGTTATCTGGCATTTTTCTACTGTTCCTGTTTGACAGTGTGAAGCCTGCAGAACTTGGTTGAGCAGAACACTTTGAGTCTTGCGTGGGTCTCTTATGATCCCAGCAGTCTGATAGAAATTTAGAGTTGTTAGAATTTTGCTGAAGTATTTATGAGAATATAGATGAGATTCCCAGCAATTTGATGGAAATTTAGTGTTGTTAAAATTTTGCTGAAGTTATGAGGGTTGTGATGAAATTTCCAGAAGTCTGTAAGAAATTCAGTGTTGTTAGAATTGTACTGAAGTTTTCATGACAGTTGTTATGAGACTCCTAGCAGTCTGTTAGAAATTCAGTATTGTTAGAATTGTACTGAAGTTCTCATGACAGTTGTTATGAGACTCCTAGCAGTCTTGTTAGAAATTCAGTGTTGTTAGAGTTGTACTGAAGTTCTCATGACAGTTGTTATGAGACTCCTAGCAGTCTTGTTAGAAATTCAGTGTTGTTAGAGTTGTACTGAAGTTCTCATGACAGTTGTTATGAGACTCCTAGCAGTCTGATAGAAATTCAGTGTCGTTAGAATTGTGATAAACTATTTATGAGAGTTGTGATGGTATTCCCAGCAATCTGATCGAAATTTCGTGTTGTTAAGATTTTACTGAATTATCTTTGAGATTTGTGATGAGATTTGGTTCCCGTCCAAACCTGGCTTTATAGCTATTCCCCTTTTATGCTGTACCGCAGGCAGAAATTTGCTGGAGGAAAACACAATGAATTTAACTTGGATTTGTTTTAATCTGAGGAATATGAACAAGAACATTGGGGTGTTGCACCTCCATCCCATCTCAGACTTTAACCCTTTGACCCCCAAACCATGTCCACCAGCATCCCACATTGCCAACCGTGCTAGCAAAGCAAAAACTTAACCCTTTGACCCCCTTACTCTATCCAACAGCTTCCTGCAGGAAGCTGGTGGGTAGGGTGAGGGAGTTATAGGGTTAAGTTTTTGCAGTGGGTGGACAGGATGCAGGAGTCAAAAGGTTAAACAGCCAGAAACTTTTCACTCTTTTTCAACAGGGTCCATTTGAAGCCCTGATCAATGTGGCTTGTGGCATGTTCCATGATTGTTCCAATTATATTTTTGTTGGAGGTCTAAAAGAAACAGTGACTGTCTTCTGTGATTGGGAATTGAATTATTCTGTGGCATACCCTTTAGTCTCCCAAGTTGTTCCAACAGATCAGTGATCAGGAATTGACTTATTCTGCGGCATACTCTTTAGTCTCCAAGTTATTCCAACAGATCAGTGATTGAGAATTGAATTATTCTGCAGCATACCCATTAGTCTCCAAGTTATTCCAACAGATCAGTGATTGAGAATTGAATTATTCTGCAGCATATCCTTTAGTCTCCAATTTATTCCAACAGATCAATGATTAGGAATTGAATTATACTGCGGCATACTCTTTAGTCTCCAAGTTATTCCAATAGATCACCTTCTCTATCTTTGATACTTTCATTTTCTAACTTATCAGTGCATATCACCCTCTGTTTTATGCCTTCTGACCTTTTTTTGTTGTTGTTTTTTTTGTTACTACATGTTTGCTTTTTAAGTTTTAACCCCTTGACTTGCGCTCCCTGTCCACCAGCATCTTGCACTATCAAACATGCTACCAGCTTCCTGCAGAGAGCTGGTGGATAGGGTGAGGGAGTCAAAGGGTTAAGTTTTTACAGTTGGTGGATAGGGCATGGGAGTGAAGGGTTAAAATCCTGTCTTTTCATCCTCCTCAGGCAGACTTTTTTCCTTTAATGTTTTCTGATTTTCCCTAACATTGATCTCAAACCTTGTCTGGATTTGTATCAGACAATGTGTATCTTTGAATGAAATCTTTTTGTATGCCCTGATACTTTTTCTGTTCAGGTCTCGGATGTATTGTAAATAATAACCTAACAATTGCAAATGCAGCAGGAACATCTGCCATATTGATGTCAACACAAGAAATAATGCCCTGAAAAGAAAATCTTTCAGTTGTAAACATAACACATGTAGATGGACATGGGTGTAACATGTACATGTCAACTCATACATTTATGGCTACAGGGATGAATCACAAAAAAACATATTATGTAAAAAGAGTTATTAAGAAAACCTATGATGGCATGGCAGTGGCTGTTTTCCCAGAGACTTTTTCTTGCATGATTTGTCTTTAGCTTTACAATACATAACAAAGACATCTTGCGCCATCATCTGTTATTTCAAGCATGGGGCCTGCTCTTGGAGGGACACGCTGACTTTCTCCTCACTAAAGGGACATCATTCAATCTGGTCTCTTGTGTATGAAAGATTTTTGTCCTCAAGCAGGTGGTTTAGTCGGTCATATCCTAAACAGGCCAGATCAGAGCAAACACCATGTACCACACTGGGACTGCAACATGTTGAATTTGGCATCGGTTGTGTGTTCTGGAACCAGAATGAGCAGTGAAGTAGTGCTGAAAATTGGCAGCAAAAATAAATAAATAAACGAATGAATAAATGAATAAATAAATAAATAGATAAATAAATAAATAAATGAATAAATAAATAAATAAATAAATAAATAAATGAATAAATAAATGAATAGATAAATAAAAAAAAAGACAGTCTGCTTGAATTTCCTTGCTTTTTGAAGTCTCCTGTTACTTGCATGAAAAAAAATTCTTGTTGCCAGATCCTTTTAGATTTTGTATGACCCCATATTTTTCTTTTAGTAAGTGTTTCATGTTTGTTGTTGGTGTCTTTATAGTTTTATAGTTAAAGAAATAAAGAAAAAAAGGGTTGGGGTTTTTTTGTGTGCAAATTCAGGTTTTTGGAATTTTTCGACAAAAACATTCTGCTCAGTCAAGTCTTGCAATCTTGCCCCACACACTTCTTTTTTCTTTTTATTCTTCATTAATATTTATATTCATACTATACTTACCAAAATCACTGTTATTGTTTTCTATCTAGAAACTTTGTAGATGACTATAGATCTCAATCTTATGTTCAAAGCTGTTGGAAAGGGTTTTTTGTTGTTGTTTTTTTTGTTCTTTTACAGCGGCATCTTAACTTTTTTTGACTCACCAAATGACCACAAGAAAAAAATGAAAATACTCATTTAATTTTGTAGATGACTGTAGATCTCAATCTTACATTCAAAGCTGTTGGAATGGGTTTGTTGTTGTTGTTGTTGTTGTTGTTGTTGTTGTTTTTTGCAGTGGCACCTTAACTCTTTTTGACTTACCAAATGACCTAAAACACAAGAAAAAAAAGAAAACACTCAAGAAAAAAAAAAAGAAAACACTCATTTAATTTTGTAGATGGTTATAGATCTTCATCTCATGTTCAAAGCTGCTGGAAAGTTTTTTGGGTTTTTTTGCTTTTTTGTTTGTTTGTTCGTTTGTTTTTTTTGCAGTGGCATCTAAACTTTTTTTTTGGACTTATCAAATGACCTAAAACAAACAAGAAAAGAATGAAAATACTGATATGATTCGCGAAACAAGATAGGCATGCAGTTTTTGGTGAACTGTGCACTAAAGATAGCAAAAAAAACAAATGTACAAAATTCAGGGAAAAAGCTGTACCAGAACTTCTGTGATGAGTTGTTGAGCTTAGCTGAAGAAATCGACTCCTTCGGGCAAGATGACTGTACACTTTCTTACTGAATATTTCAAGACTGATGTTGAATCAGTTTGCAGGGATATCAAAACATTATTTAACAAAATAGCTTAATATATACTTTTTGAATATCTATCAATTTTTATTCTGTTGACTGACACCCTTTGTACAAACGTACCTGAGTTTTTTTTTACCGCCATCTTTTGTATAAAAACTACATACCCGAATTGTAACATATTGTGTGAGTGAGTCAGTGTGTGTGTGTGTGTGTGTGTTTGTGTGTGTGTGTGTGTGTGTGTGTGTGCACGCGCGTGTGTGCATGCATATTTATACATTTATGGATTCTCTTCTAACTCCTTGAAAGAACTCTTGCACGTAAGTGTTACTTGATAGTTATATATATATATATATGTGTGTGTGGTGTGTGTGTGTGTGTGTGTGTGTGTGTGTGTGTGTGTGTGTGTGTGTGTGTGTTTCTGTGTGTGAATATAAATATATACATATATATATTTATATATATATATGTATGTATATGACTATCAGAATAAACCTCAATTGTTTTGTCAATAGATTCAAAAAAGAGAAGAAAAAAAAAAGCTGCTTTGGCTTGAGTATAGTGTTTATTTAATTCTTTATTGTATTTTGTATATATTCTACTGTTCTGTTTTAACTCTTTTTTTTTCTTTGTATTTTTTTTTTCCTTTTTCTTTTTTCTTCTTGAGTGATTGACTTGTGCCAGACTGACTTTAATTTCTGTTGGAATCTCCTCATGGGCAAGTACAGGCTCTGTTTTCCTTGGTCTGCTTTCCTGTTCTTGTGTGTTCTTTGTGGTAAGTACATGTTAAAACTATAGAATTTTTCTGTTAGTCGGTTAGTAAGGCTACTACTGATGATTTCACTTTCGTAGTGCAAACTGGGAATGGAAAAAAAAAGAAATGTATTGCATACATTTTTCTCTGGTAAGTTGATATTAATACAATTTAATTTCATTTTGGTGAATAAAATTTTAAGGTACTTTTTCTTTGGGTATGGTTGTGTCAACATAATTTTGTTTTAGTAGGTTTACGTTAACGTAATTTTCATTGAGAAAATTCATGTTAACATAATTTTCACTGAGAACGTTCATGTTAACATAAAATTTTCACTGAGAAAGTTCATGTTAACATAATTTTCACAGAGAAAGTTCATGTTAACAAACTTTTCACAGACAAAATGTATGTTAACATGATTTTCTCTCAATAAGTTCATGTTAACATAATTTTCTCTTGGTAAGTTGATGTTAACATAATTTTCTCATGGTAAATTCCCGTTAATATGAGAAATTTTTCTAGGTAAGTTTATAATAGCACTACATTCTGCAAAGAACTTCACAATGTAATTATCTGTGTGTAACTTCACGTTAACACAACATTTCATCTGTAGGTAACTTCATGTTAATTCGCTTAACACAACAGAATTTCCTGTAGGTAAATTCATATTTAACAGAATTTGCTCATGTTACTTCCATGTTCATACAGTAGAAGTTAATTTGCTCTAATCAGTTGCTTGGAAAATTTTCATGAGGAATTTGATCAAAGCTTTTCATGTTCATTAGCTGTGTTAACCAGCATGAATGAGGTTTTGTGGGTCTGCGATCATACATTTAAACTTTTGATTTTTCAAAGTATTAATCTGCATAGATTTGTTGTTGCTGCTGTTGTTAGCCATGCAGAATAATGATTACTTTGCAAGTCCTAGAATGTTTTTAGTTACTTGAATTGATCACGATTGATTGTATAATTCATTAATTAATTGTATGTGTATAATTTTGCTTCAATTTAATACCATTGTGTTCTACAGATGTTGTACTTGAAAATTGAAATGATGAA
Organism: Monoplex corrugatus; assembly: GCA_030674185.1. NCBI lineage: Eukaryota > Metazoa > Mollusca > Gastropoda > Littorinimorpha > Ranellidae > Monoplex > Monoplex corrugatus. The sequence goes on along the minus strand of JAPXFY010000016.1, from coordinate 15,115,823 downwards.
TCCTGAAGTATTAATTACCATGAACTGCATCATTTACTACATTTATTGCTTATACAAAATACTGTGTTTAAAGAAAATAATTAGAAATATATTTTTACTGTGGTACATTTAGTATGTCTTTTTTGTTTACCTATCTACATACTCTTTGCTGAGGCAGTTCATTTAATTGATGTAAACATTAATAGTTGATGTTTTCTCGTGCAGTGTAACATACATACGGATTTTTTACGAGAATTTTTTGTATGAATCATAAATTGTATATTCTTGTTGTAATTTTTTCTTGTCACGTGAACTAAGAGTAGTAATAAAAACTGTACACGGATCCCATTTAGAAAGATTTGTCTTTCAGTGACTTTAAATGAAAGATTTGTCTATGTAGACTTTAGATAATTGTGTGTGTGTGTGTGTGTGTGTGTGTGGTGTGTGTGTGTGTGTGTATGTGTGTGTGTGTGTGTGTGTGTGTGTGTGCACATGCGTGTGCAGGTGCCTCTAAAAGCCAAGACCAAGATCCTGACTATGAACCTGTGGATATCAGAGTGGCATCACCTCAAGGAAGACATAGCCGCAGGTAATATCTCAATCATTAAAAACAGAAATAACTCGATAGATGAATGAACAGACGAATAAATGAAATGAAGTAAAAATTGTTTAGAACGTATACTGAAACAACAACAAATTTATGTTGATAATCACGGTAACAGCAATGGTAGATAATGTCTGCAGCTGTTAGTGTTACCTCTGTAATTTTATTGAAAAAGAGATAATTTACAGAAACAGACTTTGTCTTGGTTAAAAGAGATGAAAATCAACTAAAAAATGTTGAGAGAGAGAGAGAGATGATTTGTATTGCTGCAAAAGTAGATAAATAACTGTTGTGGGGAATGTTTGTTGCTGCCAGGAAGAGAGCTTCAAAGTGACCATGGCTGAACATGTCTTTATTTAGTCACCAGTTTGGCGCTAACTTCAGTACACAAAAATTAACAAAAATTGATAGAAACCCCTACTCATAACCTTTACTTGATTTAACACATGATTAAAAACACACAAGACAGACCCACACATCATGAATGTTTTGCAAATCTGTTTGAGAGTGGGACATCCAACATCCAGTACTCAGCGTAGTGTTTCCAGAATTGTGGAAATTCACATATATCTGTATGTGTGTATACATGAATGTATGTGTGTGTGTGCCTGATAAGAGTTTAATTAGTCAAAACAATGTGTCTGAATTGAAATTAGATATAGCACATCCTTTTCACGTTGAAATGTATGAAACATTATGTTGTGACAGGCCTGACGAAGAAGACGAACAGGTTGACTTTGAGATGGGGGGAAAGAACATTGCAGAGGACCAGTCGAAAAAAGACCAGAAAGACTCCAAGACATGCATCGTTATGTGAAATGAATTGTTATTTGACATGGTTGTGCAATTTGAAGCATCATTATACGGGACATATGCTGTAACTGAAGCATTATGTGATATTTGTATCTGATATTGCCATTATCGGAAGGAGGAATACAAAGTTACAGCTGCATTGCATTCTTTTGAGCTTGTAGCTGGGTGCCTACTGCAAATTCTCCACCCTTTTACTTAACCAGGTCTTGCCCTAGTAGGTGGCAAATTCTCCACCCTTTTACTTAACCAGGTCTTGCCCTAGTAGGTGGAAAATTCACCACACTTTACCTTCCAGGTGTTGCCCATACAGGTGGCAAATTCACCACTCTGTACCTACCGGATGTTGCCCAAGTAGGTGACAAATTCACCACCCTTTATCTACCAAGCATTGCCCAAGTAGATGGCGAATTCACCATACTTTACTTACCAGGTGTTGCCCAAGCACGTGGCAAATTCACATCCCTTTACCCACCAGGTATTGCCCAAGTAGATGGCAAATTCACCACCCTTTACTTACCAGGTGTTGCCCAAGCAGGTGGCAAGTTCACCACCCTTTTCCCATAAGGCGTCACCCAAGCAGGTGGCAAATTCACCGCCCTCTTACCCACCAGCCAGGCGATACCCAAGCAAATTCAAATCCAAATCTTCCAAGTCAAAGACTGGTGGCCTGACTGCTTGATTTTCATGATAGTTTCACAGCTTTTGGATAGAAAAAAAAACAATGAGCTGTAAAAATTTAGCTTGGATTTATTTTATCTCTGAGAAATGATCTTTGTGATCATTGTTTCTTTGTTGTTCTATATGAATTGCGTTTGAATTATGATTTCTTTTCATCAAAATGTATCTGATGTTTTGTTACATTCCTTGCAAATATCTTTTCCGTCCATGGAATGCAAAACTGTATACTTGTTGTTTTTAATATTTGTCCCGTTTGAACAGTATTGTACTTACAAAGTTCTCATTTGAATTAGAACAAATAAATGTAAGGCTGTGATATTATGTGATATACTTTATGTTGATTTTTGTACAAAGAAATTCTTGCTTTACTCCCTTTGATGCCAATAGATTTAACTACAACAAATATAGATGGCCAGATGATTTATATGTCGGTGACTGTGCGAGTGAATTGCTGAATTAGCAGATAACTCTCAATGAATTGTCATTTGCTGATGACCAAGACAATCATAAACTCTGACTGAATGCAGTTGCAGAAACGTACACACATACACACACACACACACACACACACACACACACACACACACACACACACACATACACACACACACACACACACACACACACACACACACACAACATGCTTGCATGCTGCACACATCTACACACACAGTCACTCACTCACACACACACACACATACACAAACTCACACACACACACACACACACACACACAGAGAATCAATTTCTTTTATTTCATTTTATTTGATTTTCCTTGGCGTTTAGTTTATGCTAACACAGCATAGCCAAAAGTGCATGCAGCTGTTATTTCCCTTGCATCAGATTGGGTTGTCACAGATTTTGACTACAGGCAGATAATTCTCAAAGGCGTACACATTTCAGATATATGCGAGACAGTCATGTGGATAAACCTTCAGACTTCCAATCAGAAGATCTGGGCTTGACCCTGTCTGGGTAGGCTACCACTCGCCCTGTGTTGAAAAAAGGTGGAGATTTTTCCCAGGTCAACATATGCGCAGGCCTACTAGTACCTAAAGGCCTCCCGTGTGTGTGTATGCACATGAACATCGAACATGTGCATTGAAGATCCAGTAAGTCATGTTAGAACCCCGTGGTGTGTAGAAATTTGAAAACACCCAGCACTGATGCACGCCCACCACAGACGGAATATGCAGACTGTGCAGCAACATGTCGCCAGCACACTGTGAATAAAACAACGTGCGTATTCGTGTTAAGAAAAGCACATCGTTCAGAACGCTTTGATAACCAAACCAAACCAAACCAAACCAAATCAAACCATACCAAACCAAAAGAAAAAAGAAAAATTTTATTCTTGACATACAGCTTACCCTTTGAAGGTTATGGTTTATTTCTGATCCTGATCAGAAAATGAATGAAGCTGGACAAGCGTGTAGCACATTAAAGTTTATCTTATATATAATTTGTTTTATTACATCAGCATATAACACGCCTGCAGGCACACGTTTTTTGAAATACAAACGGAAGAGAAGGACGTAATGGCAACACGCACTGCTTACAAAATAGTTTGTTTTGTTTTTTTAATTTTGGGCAAAGCTATTTTTTCAACAGAGAAAATTTTGTTCACACATTCTTGTCACACACACACACACACACACACACACACACACACACACACACACACACACACACATGCACGCACGCACGCGCGCGCGCCGCTCGCACGCACACACTCCAATGTTTCTAAGGTGTAAAGAGCTTAAATTCTCTCTATATCTATCTATCTATCTCTCTCTCTCCATCTCTCTCTCTCTACACACATATGCATATATATATATATATATATATATATATATATATATATATATATATAATGTCTCTCTCTATCTCTGTCCCTGTCTTTTCCTCTGTCCCTGTCTCTTTCTTATCCTGTCTTCAAGCTGCCACAGCAGCATCGTCCTTACACTGCTCATTTCACTTTTCCAATATGCCACCAATCATTAACAGGGGGTTTAGCGGTCAGTGTCTTAGGTAGGTTGGATCAGAAAAGGTATTATTGAACTGTACTGATGTAACCTTGCAATAAGTGCAGCATCTGCTCTGGTGGGTTGCCCCACAGAGGCTCGACATCGTTGGCTCTCACTGACTTCCTGGCACTGGGACATTGAATAAACGACTTCAGTTTAGGTGGTGTAGTCAGGATCCGGAATGAATGGCTTGGCAATCAACGATACTGAAAAAAGCAAAAGACAGGGCAAAACAAAAAACAACAAGAAACAAACAAATGAACGAACGAACAAACAACCTGCCTCAGTGGAATTACAAATTCCTGACAACAAATTCGCATTAGGGTGTCTGGACATTTTGCTGCAAATCACAATGTAACAATGCAGTGATATGTATTCTTTCAGACATCCGATTAACTCCAATGCTTCTGTGGTGTAAAGAGCTTAAATACCGAAGTGGCTGCTTTGTGTTTTGTATCGACATTGAACAGAAGTCACTTAAGGGACAGCAGGCGTACCATGTTTCTTCTGTGGGATACAAAGCTGGAATGGATTAGCCAGTTCAGTAACAGGGCATTGACTACTAAACCAGCGTGGACGCATTTAGTGTACTTTCATAGTAGTACAGATGACCACCGCTTTGCGTCACTTCGAGGATATTAAATGCTCTGAAAAGTACACTAAATTGTATAGGCATGAAGTTCTTTCCAAATCAGATCGAAACAAGATATAATCCGACCCAATCTTCAGCAGTCCACTCCATCTCCAGAAGTGTCTGATACTGGATCCTTAACATATTTCAAAACCTAGGTTTATTCCATGACAGTGTTAGGAAGTCCAAAGGAACCATCAGTATAAGTTGCTGTAAGGTCACCCAACGGAGCAGGCTGCATTGCTGCCCCATCACTTCAGAGGGTTCGTTAGTACTTGTTTGTGGGCAAATTGTGGCTGCCCTTTAATTTGGGGTATTTGTTCCTGATCTAGGTAAATGCTTTGAACTACCAACTTTCGCTCTTTCTAAAACACACAAGCATCTGCATGGACACAAAAGCCAGGCCTATCAGTAGAATACTTGTATCCTACTGAACTGCCCGTACATAATAGACAAAGTTTGTGAACGAAAGTGGATCTGGGCTGGTCATGTCATTAGGAGATCTGACAACAGATGGACCACCAAAGTGACGCTCTGGATCCCTCGAAGCCAAAAAAGGAACCGAGGTCCTCAGAGAACCAGATGGCGAGACGATCTAGAAAAGTTCGACAAACAATGGACAAGAACAGCAATCGACCGGCAACAGTGACGTGCGATGAAGAAGGCTTATGTCCAACAACGGACCGAAACAAGCTAAAACGAGTGAGAAGTGAGAGAACTGCCACCGTGCCAGATTTGGACATAAAACGAAACACTTGAGATAAAGATCACAACCTGTGAGATGAGATGTCTCAAAACAGCAAGCAAGCAGGCAAGGTCGAAGGGAGACAATTGGAAACAAATCGGTGTGCGAGATGGTTTGAACGACACCTAAACGGTACGCGAGATGGTTTGAACAACACCTAAACGGTACGCGAGATGGTTTGAACAACACCTAAACGGTACGCGAGATGGTTTGAACAACACCTAAACGGTACGCGAGATGGTTTGAACAACACCTAAACGGTACGCGAGATGGTTTGAACAACACCAAAACGGTACGCGAGATGGTTTGAACAACACCTAAACGGTATGCGAGATGGTTTGAACAACACCAAAACGGTACGCGAGATGGTTTGAACGACACCTAAACGGTACGCGAGATGGTTTGAACAACACCTAAACGGTACGCGAGATGGTTTGAACAACACCTAAACGGTATGCGAGATGGTTTGAACAACACCTAAACGGTACGCGAGATGGTTTGAACAACACCTAAACAGTACGCGAGATGGTTTGAACAACACCAAACGGTACGCGAGATGGTTTGAACAACACCAAAACGGTACGCGAGATGGTTTGAACAACACCTAAACGGTACGCGAGATGGTTTGAACAACACCAAAACGGTACGCGAGATGGTTTGAACAACACCTAAACGATATGCGAGATGGTTTGAACAACACCTAAACGGTATGCGAGATGGTTTGAACAACACCTAAACGGTACGCGAGATGGTTTGAACAACACCTAAACGGTACGCGAGATGGTTTGAACAACACCAAAACGGTATGCGAGATGGTTTGAACAACACCTAAACGGTATTCGAGATGGTTTGAACAACACCTAAACGGTACGCGAGATGGTTTGAACAACACCAAAACGGTATGCGAGATCGTTTGAACAACACCAAAACGGTATGCGAGATGGTTTGAACAATACCAAAACGGTACGCGAGATGGTTTGAACAACACCAAAACGGTATGCGAGATTGTTTGAACAACACCAAAACGGTATGCGAGATGGTTTGAACAACACCTAAACGGTACGTGAGATGGTTTGAACAACACCAAAACGGTATGCGAGATGGTTTGAACAACACCTAAACGGTACGCGAGATGGTTTGAACAACACTAAACGGTACGCGAGATGGTTTGAACAACACCTAAACGGTACGCGAGATGGTTTGAACAACACCTAAACGGTACGCGAGATGGTTTGAACAACACCTAAACGGTATGCGAGATGGTTTGAACAACACCTAAACGGTATGCGAGATGGTTTGAACAACACCTAAACGGTACGCGAGATGGTTTGAACAACACCTAAACGGTATGCGAGATGGTTTGAACAACACCTGTGAACCATTAGGGCCCCTATGTTACTCAGTAGCACACACAGTGGTTTCGCCACCTGACCCGAATGCCAGTGACCAGTGAATCCCATGAACTGATAATACCAGATGATCCGGCTTCAGAGCCAGAAGAAGATCTTGGCGGCGTTTTATCAGAGCGGGACACACTCTGCACCAACAACATGACTCTACGCCAGGCTTCCCATCTACATGTAGCTGCAGACTTCAGCTTCATCTCCTTGCGACTACTTCCGGTGCAAGCGGCCGGAAAAAATTAAAGTTCTTGATCTTACCAGTCGCCGTGGTGTAGTGGTTAATGCAACGGACTACCGACTGGAAGGTTATGGGTTCGAATCCCCATCAGTCCCTTCAAAAATCATAGTGGGATTTTTCGGCTCTAACCGGCTCTTACCCAGAGTTGGGCGTGCTACGGGCTCGTTGGGAAGACTGAGACCACACAGTCGAGTTTCATCCACTTCACGGATGCGTCATTGAGGATGTTGCTCAAATCTTCTGACCAGCACTGCAGGTGTCTGTATCTCTCGGGCCTGGTTGACGCCAGGATATATATGATAGTAAGCGTAGACTACAACCCTGTCAAGCAGTCTCAATCCTTGATGGAACTCCACAGCATCATGATTATCATCCACATCGACATCATCATCATTGCAATTAAAAAAAAAAAAAAAAAAAGCTCCTGCTTCTGTGGCCATTAAGGTGGCGTAGAAAATGGTGCAGAAAAACAACAACAACAACAAAAAACGGTGAGCACAAAGGTAGCCTCCCTGAGTGCAATGATCCTAAAAAAAAAAATTTTTTTTTAAATTCTTGATCTTGACATCCTGTATGCATTAGGTATTTTATCTTAACCCTTTGACTCCCCCACCCCGTCCACCAACACCCTGCCTTGCCAACAACGCTGGCAAAGCAAAAACTTAACCCTTTGACTCCCTCATCCTATTCACCAGCTTCCCGCAGGAAGCTGGTGCAGGAAGCTGGTGGATAGGGTGAGGGAGTCTAAGGGTTAAGTTTTTGCAGTTGGTGGATAGGGTGCGGAAGTCAAAGGGTTAAAGTGACTGCCAGCATTCAAGCAAACAGAAACCAGTATCACGTGAAAAGTTTCAGTTTCAGTTTCAATTTCTCAAGATGGCGTCTCCGCGCTCGGAATGAATTCCATATGAACTAACGTCACATGTGTCATGTGATGGAAAAGAAAACAAGAACGTGTATTTTATTTATTCGTAATGGGCGAAACAGGACGGGGCGGAAATATTCAACCAAGTCACCGTTATCAAGCGTACATTAATGTTCGATAAAGTCATACGTAGCCTACTTTCTCTTACGATTGACAGTTGGGTACATGTAGGCCTATTAGGCGCATTTTTGGCTCTGGGGAAATGATGTATGCGGAAAGAATTTCAGGTAATTTAGGCCCGTTTTTGTATTTGTTTTAGTGTCCTTAGTTATGTTTCTGTTTGTATTCATTTTTTTTTAAAATTCTGTGTGTGATAAATTGGATGGAGTGGTCAACGCCAGTGGCTTCTCCTCAAATTATGTGCGGGAATGCATTTATATGTATACTTAATTGTCTTTTCCTTCTTTTTTTTTTCCTGTCGTAGTATTGTGTATGTTTTGAACGTTATAGCCCTGATATGGCTGTTCGCAGTCGGCTGGGCTTTAAACAAAACTAACAATAACAATGCCACAAATGATAACAAAGAAACATTCCCTCGTCAGATTTTAGCACAAAAACTACAGAGCTTGTTTGGTCACTCAAACACACGTTCTCATTTTCTGGTTTTTGACTGTTTGATCTAGTATATGTGTCAGTGACACAGAAAGACAAGGTCTCTCTGTTTCTCTGTCTCTGTCTCTCTGTCTCTCTGTATGTCTCATTCTCTCTCTCTGTCTCTCTCTCTGTCTCTCTCTCTCTGTCTGTCTCTGTTTCTCTCTCTCTCTCTCTCTCTCAGTCGTTTGCACGTTCGCAGCACGCACGCGTGCATGCACACACATAGACACAAATGCACACGCAGGCACAAAAACCCACTCAGCAGATCAGAGACTTCTTCAAATGCTCAGATATTGCGAGAGAGAGAGAGAGAGAGAGAGAGAGAGAGAGAGAGAGAGAGAGAGAGAGAGAGAGAGAGAGAGGAAGATATTAAAGAATGAATGATAAATGAAACTGGCGAACTGAACTCAACAGCTGGACCAATACTGCCGCGATTTGAAACAATGATGCTGTGGTACAATTTGTTCATTGCACAACTATGTAACTGGGGAACTGTGTTTTCGTTGATTTAGTTGAGTTCCATGGACAGCAAAGAAAACAAACGAGACAGTCTTGATGGAGGCAGACACAAGAAGATGATTCATAAGGAAGATTAGGAAAAGACAGGCAACATTTATTGGCCATTTTATGAGAAAAGGGGAATTGGAGCACCTGGTCACGACGGGGAAAGCTGGAGGGGAAGAGAGCACCAGGTAGACCCAGGGAGAAGATACTAGACGGACTTGCAGAGTGGCTGGGGACAAAGAGGGTAGAAGAGATGCTTGAGGCAACAAGTGATAGAGACAGATGGAAGTCCATGATCGCCAACGCCATGTGGCAGGGCACCTGATGATGATGATGATGATAGATGAGTTGAGTTGGTTTGAGTTTTAGGGTTGAGTCTTTTGGACCAGGATTCTGCTTTGCCGTGCCTCTTGATGAGATGTACAAACATCAAAACACGTTTCGAGGCTAGGAGCAACACACACACCACACACACACACACACACACACACTACCACACACACAGCACACACACACACACACACACACAACACACACACCACACAAACACACGCTCACAACCACAACACACACACACACACAAACACACACACACACACACACGCACACACACACACGCACGCACACACACACACAACACACCAAAACACACACAACACAAACACACCGCGCATGCGCACACACACACAGCACACATACAACATCAACACACACACATACACACACACAACACAACACACACACAACACACACACACACACACACACAACACACACACACACACGTGCGCGCACGCGCTCACATGCACATACACACATACATAAACACACACATAAACACACACATACATACACGCTCACACACACACACACACACACAGACATACACACACGCGCACGCGCGCACGCACACACACACACACACACGAACACACACACAGAGTGATTTTCTTCAAAACGTGGCATTTCAGCAGTCTTATGGAAAACTTTTAACCCTTTGTCACCCACACCCTATCCACCAGCATCCTGCATTGCCAACTATGCTAACAAAGGAAAAGCAATCCTTTGATTCCCTCACCCCATCCACCAGCTTCCTGACAAGGTGAGGGAGTTATAGGATTAAGTTTTTGCAGTTGGTAAATAGGGTGCGGGAGTCAAAAGGTTAAGAAGAGAGGGAGAGTGACGCTAGGCTACTATAGGACTTGACAGTTAACGTTTGGTCCTGAAGAAAATCTTGAATGTCTAGTTCCCTCCGTTGGGTTGCCGGGGGCTCTTTCAGTATAAATAGTATCCCCCACCTTCTGGAAATTCTGTGCTAGAAATTTCCTCTTTTCTTCACTCTCTTTGTTTCTGCCTTGTTGCCTTGCTTTCTGTCATTTCTACTTATTTTCTGCCTTAATTGTCCATTCATCTGTGTTTTTTCGATAAAATCTTGCGTACTTTTTCTTCGGATTAATGATTGGGTACATGTATTGAGTGCATTTTTGGCTCTAAGGAGGTGAGATATGCGGAAGCAATTTTAGGTAATTTATGCCTGTTTTTTTATTGAATATAATTTTGGTGTCCTTATGTATGCTTATATTTGTATTCAGGTGTGTTTTTTAAATCTCCCCTGTGCGATAAATTGGACGGAGTGGTCCTGCGCCGGGGGCATGCCCTTGGATTATGTGCGCGAATGCATTGATATGTGTACTTATTTTCTTTTCTTTTTTTTTCTCCCCTGTTGAAGTTTTTGTGTTTTTGAAGCGGTATAGCCCTGATATGGCTCTGCGCAGTCGGCTGGGCTTTAAACAACAATAAAAGAAAGAAAAGAAAGATCAATATATACTATCTCCTCCCGTTTGAAGGGTTTTGTTTTTGATTTATTTTTTGT